>OW818032.2:71952164-72427639 GCA_942486065.2 Calliphora vomitoria
TACTGTATTTCTATACAGAAATCTAGCCACTACCTGGCTGTATTTCTATACAGAAATCTAGCCACTACCTGGCTGTATTTCTATACAGAAATCTAGAAATCTACCACTACCTATTTCTATACAGAAATCTAGCCAGTAACTGGCTGTATTTCTATACAGAAATCTAGCCACTACCTGGCTGTATTTCTATACAGAAATCTAGCCACTACCTGGCTGTATTTCTATACAGAAATCTAGCCAGTAACTGGCTGTATTTCTATACAGAAATCTAGCTAGTAACTGGCTGTATTTCTATACAGAAATCTAGTCAGTAACTGGCTGTATTTCTATACAGAAATCTAGCCAGTAACTGGCTGTATTTCTATACAGAAATCTAGCCAGTAACTGGCTGTATTTCTATACAGAAATCTAGCCAGTAACTGGCTGTATTTCTATACAGAAATCTAGCCAGTAACTGGCTGTATTTCTATACAGAAATCTAGCCAGTAACTGGCTGTATTTCTATACAGAAATCTAGCCAGTAACTGGCTGTATTTTTATACAGAAATCTAGCCAGTAACTGGCTGTATTTCTATACAGAAATCTAGCCAGTAACTGGCTGTATTTCTATACAGAAATCTAGCCAGTAACTGGCTGTATTTCTATACAGAAATCTAGCCAGTAACTGGCTGTATTTCTATACAGAAATCTAGCCAGTAACTGGCTGTATTTCTATACAGAAATCTAGCCAGTAACTGGCTGTATTTCTATACAGAAATCTAGCCAATAACTGGCTGTATTTCTATACACAAATCTATCCAGTAACTGGCTGTATTTCTATACAGAAATCTAGCCAGTAACTGGCTGTATTTCTATACAGAAATCTAGCCAGTAACTGGCTGTATTTCTATACAGAAATCTAGCCAGTAACTGGCTGTATTTCTATACAGAAATCTAGCCAGTAACTGGCTGTATTTCTATACAGAAATCTAGCCAGTAACTGGCTGTATTTCTATACAGAAATCTAGCCAGTAACTGGCTGTATTTCTATACAGAAATCTAGCCAGTAACTGGCTGTATTTCTATACAGAAATCTAGCCAGTAACTGGCTGTATTTCTATACAGAAATCTAGCCAGTAACTGGCTGTATTTCTATAGAGAAATCTAGAAAGTAACTGGCTGTATTTCTATACAGAAATCTAGCCAGTAACTGGCTGTATTTCTATAGAGAAATCTAGCCAGTAACTGGCTGTATTTCTATAGGGAAATCTAGCCAGTAACTGGCTGTATTTCTATACAGAAATCTAGCCAGTAACTGGCTGTATTTCTATACAGAAATCTAGCCAGTAACTGGCTGTATTTCTATAGGGAAATCTAGCCAGTAACTGGCTGTATTTCTATACAGAAATCTAGCCAGTAACTGGCTGTATTTCTATACAGAAATCTAGCCAGTAACTGGCTGTATTTCTATACAGAAATCTAGCCAGTAACTGGCTGTATTTCTATACAGAAATCTAGCCAGTAACTGGCTGTATTTCTATACAGAAATCTAGCCAGTAACTGGCTGTATTTCTATACAGAAATCTAGCCAGTAACTGGCTGTATTTCTATACAGAAATCTAGCCAGTAACTGGCTGTATTTCTATACAGAAATCTAGCCAGTAACTGGCTGTATTTCTATACAGAAATCTAGCCAGAAACTGGCTGTATTTCTATACAGAAATCTAGCCAGTAACTGGCTGTATTTCTATACAGAAATCTAGCCAGTAACTGGCTGTATTTCTATACAGAAATCTAGCCAGTAACTGGCTGTATTTCTATACAGAAATCTAGCCAGTAACTGGCTGTATTTCTATACAGAAATCTAGCCAGTAACTGGCTGTATTTCTATACAGAAATCTAGCCAGTAACTGGCTGTATTTCTATACAGAAATCTAGCCAGTAACTGGCTGTATTTCTATACAGAAATCTAGCCAGTAACTGGCTGTATTTCTATACAGAAATCTAGCCAGTATCTGGCTGTATTGCTATACAGAAATCTAGCCAGTAACTGGCTGTATTTCTATAGAGAAATCTAGAAAGTAACTGGCTGTATTTCTATACAGAAATCTAGCCAGTAACTGGCTGTATTTCTATAGAGAAATCTAGCCAGTAACTGGCTGTATTTCTATAGGGAAATCTAGCCAGTAACTGGCTGTATTTCTATACAGAAATCTAGCCAGTAACTGGCTGTATTTCTATAGGGAAATCTAGCCAGTAACTGGCTGTATTTCTATACAGAAATCTAGCCAGTAACTGGCTGTATTTCTATACAGAAATCTAGCCAGTAACTGGCTGTATTTCTATACAGAAATCTAGCCAGTAACTGGCTGTATTTCTATACAGAAATCTAGCCAGTAACTGGCTGTATTTCTATACAGAAATCTAGCCAGTAACTGGCTGTATTTCTATACAGAAATCTAGCCAGTAACTGGCTGTATTTCTATACAGAAATCTAGCCAGTAACTGGCTAGATTTCTGTATAGAAATACAGCCAGTTGCTGGCTAGATTTCTGTATAGGCTGTATTTCTATACAGAAATCTAGCCAGTAACTGGCTGTATTCCTATACAGAAATCTAGCCAGCAACTGGCTGTATTTCTATACAGAAATCTAGCCAGTAACTGGCTGTATTTCTGTACAGAAATCTAGCCAGTAACTGGCTGTATTTCTGTACAGAAATCTAGCCAGTAACTGGCTGTATTTCTATACAGAAATCTAGCCAGTAACTGGCTGTATTTCTATACAGAAATCTAGCCAGTAACTGGCTGTATTTCTATACAGAAATCTAGCCAGTAACTGGCTGTATTTCTATACAGAAATCTAGCCAGTAACTGGCTGTATTTCTATACAGAAATCTAGCCAGTAACTGGCTGTATTTCTATACAGAAATCTAGCCAGTAACTGGCTGTATTTCTATACAGAAATCTAGCCAGTAACTGGCTGTATTTCTATACAGAAATCTAGCCAGAAACTGGCTGTATTTCTATACAGAAATCTAGTATTTCTATACAGAAATCTAGTATTTCTATACAGAAATCTAGCCAGTAACTGGCTGTATTTCTATACAGAAATCTAGCCAGTAACTGGCTGTATTTCTATACAGAAATCTAGCCAGTATCTGGCTGTATTGCCAGTTACTGGCTAGATTTCTGTATAGAAATACAGCCAGTTGCTGGCTAGATTTCTGTATAGGCTGTATTTCTATACAGAAATCTAGCCAGTAACTGGCTGTATTCCTATACAGAAATCTAGCCAGCAACTGGCTGTATTTCTATACAGAAATCTAGCCAGTAACTGGCTGTATTTCTGTACAGAAATCTAGCCAGTAACTGGCTGTATTTCTGTACAGAAATCTAGCCAGTAACTGGGTGTATTTCTATACAGAAATCTAGCCAGTAACTGGCTGTATTTCTATACAGAAATCTAGCCAGTAACTGGCTGTATTTCTATACAGAAATCTAGCCAGTAACTGGCTGTATTTCTATACAGAAATCTAGCCAGTAACTGGCTGTATTTCTATACAGAAATCTAGCCAGTAACTGGCTGTATTTCTATACAGAAATCTAGCCAGTAACTGGCTGTATTTCTATACAGAAATCTAGCCAGTAACTGGCTGTATTTCTATACAGAAATCTAGCCAGAAACTGGCTGTATTTCTATACAGAAATCTAGTATTTCTATACAGAAATCTAGTATTTCTATACAGAAATCTAGCCAGTAACTGGCTGTATTTCTATACAGAAATCTAGCCAGTAACTGGCTGTATTTCTATACAGAAATCTAGCCAGTATCTGGCTGTATTGCTATACAGAAATCTAGCCAGTAACTGGCTGTATTTCTATAGAGAAATCTAGAAAGTAACTGGCTGTATTTCTATACAGAAATCTAGCCAGTAACTGGCTGTATTTCTATAGAGAAATCTAGCCAGTAACTGGCTGTATTTCTATAGGGAAATCTAGCCAGTAACTGGCTGTATTTCTATACAGAAATCTAGCCAGTAACTGGCTGTATTTCTATACAGAAATCTAGCCAGTAACTGGCTGTATTTCTATAGGGAAATCTAGCCAGTAACTGGCTGTATTTCTATACAGAAATCTAGCCAGTAACTGGCTGTATTTCTATACAGAAATCTAGCCAGTAACTGGCTGTATTTCTATACAGAAATCTAGCCAGTAACTGGCTGTATTTCTATACAGAAATCTAGCCAGTAACTGGCTGTATTTCTATACAGAAATCTAGCCAGTAACTGGCTGTATTTCTATACAGAAATCTAGCCAGTAACTGGCTGTATTTCTATACAGAAATCTAGCCAGTAACTGGCTGTATTTCTATACAGAAATCTAGCCAGTAACTGGCTGTATTTCTATACAGAAATCTAGCCAGAAACTGGCTGTATTTCTATACAGAAATCTAGTATTTCTATACAGAAATCTAGTATTTCTATACAGAAATCTAGCCAGTAACTGGCTGTATTTCTATACAGAAATCTAGCCAGTAACTGGCTGTATTTCTATACAGAAATCTAGCCAGTAACTGGCTGTATTTCTATACAGAAATCTAGCCAGTAACTGGCTGTTTTCCTATACAGAAATCTAGCCAGCAACTGGCTGTATTTCTATACAGAAATCTAGCCAGTAACTGGCTGTATTTCTGTACAGAAATCTAGCCAGTAACTGGCTGTATTTCTGTACAGAAATCTAGCCAGTAACTGGCTGTATTCCTATACAGAAATCTAGCCAGCAACTGGCTGTATTTCTATACAGAAATCTAGCCGGTAACTGGCTGTATTTCTGTACAGAAATCTAGCCAGTAACTGGCTGTATTTCTATACAGAAATCTAGCCAGTAACTGGCTGTATTTCTATACAGAAATCTAGCCAGTAACTGGCTGTATTTCTATACAGAAATCTAGCCAGTAACTGGCTGTATTTCTATACAGAAATCTAGCCAGTAACTGGCTGTATTTCTATACAGAAATCTAGCCAGTAACTGGCTGTATTTCTATACAGAAATCTAGCCAGTAACTGGCTGTATTTCTATACAGAAATCTAGCCAGTAACTGGCTGTATTCCTATACAGAAATCTAGCTAGCAACTGGCTGTATTTCTATACAGAAATCTAGCCAGTAACTGGCTGTATTTCTGTACAGAAATCTAGCCAGTTACTGGCTAGATTTCTGTATAGAAATACAGCCAGTTGCTGGCTAGATTTCTGTATAGGCTGTATTTCTATACAGAAATCTAGCCAGTAACTGGCTGTATTCCTATACAGAAATCTAGCCAGCAACTGGCTGTATTTCTATACAGAAATCTAGCCAGTAACTGGCTGTATTTCTGTACAGAAATCTAGCCAGTAACTGGCTGTATTTCTGTACAGAAATCTAGCCAGTAACTGGCTGTATTTCTGTACAGAAATCTAGCCAGTAACTGGCTGTATTTCTATACAGAAATCTAGCCAGTAACTGGCTGTATTTCTATACAGAAATCTAGCCAGTAACTGGCTGTATTTCTATACAGAAATCTAGCCAGTAACTGGCTGTATTTCTATACAGAAATCTAGCCAGTAACTGGCTGTATTTCTATACAGAAATCTAGCCAGTAACTGGCTGTATTTCTATAGAGAAATCTAGCCAGTTACTGGCTGTAATTCTATATAGAAATCTAGCCAGTAACTGGCTGTATTTCTATACAGAAATCTAGCCAGTAACTGGCTGTAACTGGCTGTATTTCTATACAGAAATCTAGCCAGTAACTGGCTGTATTTCTATACAGAAATCTAGCCGGTCTGTTTGGTCTCTATGTTGTCACACTTCAGCTTCAGTCATAGGTTTTTAAACAATGAAACGTTAGTTTTGATCGTAGGTCTCTATTCAGTAACATTTCGGCTTCAAACATACGTACTTATTCAAACACATTTCAGCTTCAGCGTACGTCTTTCAACTTTCATATTTAAGCTTCAATTGTAGGTGTTAAAACAGCTATATTTTAGCTTTAATATTGGGTCATAGAGCAGTTATATATCAGCTTCAATCGTGGGGTTTGATAAGGTCATGATCCTGCTACAATAGTAGTTCTTCAAACAGTCATATTTTTAGCTATTTCGTAGATATTTATGCGATTATATTTCAGCCAAACGTAGGTATATAAGCAGTCATCAGTTTCAATTTCAGGTCTTAAAACGTAGGTATCTGTACAGTCTTATTTCAGCTTCAGTCGCAGGTATTTAAACAGCCATATATCAGCTTCAAACATAGGTCTTAAAATAGTTAAATTTGAGCTTGAATTGTAGGCCATAAAGTAGTTATGGCGTAAGCACAGGCTTTTACAAATTTAGCATGTCCTAACTGCCTCACAGCTCCGCTGGGGCATGTGTGTAGTCCTTCATCGTAACATAAACTCGAATATTTCTCTGCTACGTCTGCTCTGTCATGTCAATCGTATTTGATATAGCACTGTGCTCTCTCAATATATCAAATATATAAATAGGTGTTGCAAAAACCATGTATGTTTATCATATGTTTAATTGTACTTATATCTAGTTTTAAATAATCATTAAAACTTTTGTTTACCAACTTAAGCAAACTAAATCAGTTTTGTTGCAGTGGTAACCACATTTAAACTTTATAAAAAAACTTAACAAATTGACTATGAAACTCTTTAAATAATCTTTATTGCTAAAAAAGACTATGTATGTATTTAGATTTACAAACAATTTCACATCATTTTAATACACATTCTATCTCAGTTTTATTAAATTCCAAGAAATGTATCAGTTTTAATTTTGTATCATCTGGAAGACCTAGATTTTCTGTGTGTTATTTATAATTAGTTGCTCTACTCCACTCAACTCATAGAAAATGAAAAATAAACGAAAAATGTTTTACTCAAGAATAAAAATAATAAAAAATTTGAAAGGAAAATTGTTTGAAATGAAGGTTATATGTATATATCTATGGGGGAAGGAGTACAATGATTGGTTAAAAACAAATATATTACAAACGGAACAAAAAAAAAATAGAAACATGTAGCAGTATACGCACTAAAATCCAGAGCAAAAGATAGAAAAAAAAAAACTTACAAGTTTGAAAAAAAACATTGATTTGGCAATTTGCCGGCAATGCAACTACAATGTTTGTCTACATATTTCTATTTGCTGGTATATTGCGTACATGTAACTAAGGATACTAAAGGACATCAAATAAATCTTGATTTCAAACTAAGTATTTAGAACACAGGCCATAATGTAAATAACAATAATTGGAAGACAAACAAAAAAAATTAGGACAAGTTGTTATTTGAAAATTTTAATTTTGCGCAAATTATGAACATATTTACAAAAAGCATTTAAATAATAATTAAAATCTTAGGAATTGTTTGAAAGCAATAGAATATTTAGATTTTAGTTTAATTGAAATTTCCATGTCTTTTCCGCATATTAAATCTTATTTATAATTGAACATTATCTACTTGAAAAGTAATGCACAACGATACAGCGATACAGATGACGGCACACAGTGCACTGAAATACACATTTATGTATTTTAAACTTCACCCACGACTATATCGATTTTTTACTCAAAATTTATACACAAATATTTACTTTTAAAGGCTCCCAGATAACGCATAGAACTAAAAACCGTCTAGTGTTCAAAATCCTCAAAATCATTTAATAAATGACAGAGATGTGTATAAGAAAAACATGGGACTACCTCCATCTTTTACCTCAAATTTACCTATATGCACAAAAATTCAATTTTGGAAGCTTTAATAAAATTTATAAAACTCGAATCTCTCCAGCGATACGTTCACTGTTGCAGTAACGTCTCTGAATTTTTGATATAAAAGGGGAAAACAGTATTTTTCAGTTTTTGCTAATATTGTGCCACTAAAGATTTCTTTTTTTATTTTAGTGTACAAGTATCCTAATGTAAATTTTGTTATCTTTCTAAGGAGATATAACAACTTTCAAAGTTATTAAATATTCCAAAGATTATTAAGGTGTCTCAGACCAGTAGAAAATTTAATGTATTTTGATAAATATTCTAAAAAATGTACATTTTTACATTATATTAGTAAAAATATCCTTACTTACACATCCAGAGAGCCAAACGGATGGATATCTTTAAATCAACTCAGATTCCGAGTCGATCGGTATACTTTAAGATCAAACTAATATTTAAGGTTATCAGCACAAACGTATAATAAATACACTTCCCATTGTATGTAATGTAAAAGATTCGGGTTTTCTCTTCGTCAAGTCATACTTAAATTCGTATCGCCTAAAGCCACCATTAATATTATCACTTATATAATTTTCCAAGACCTTTTAAGACTGTCTCAATGTTTCAATATCATACTCAATTTACTTTCGTAAACATTTTCAAATTCACATTTATCTTCACTTTCTTATAAACTAACATTTTGATTAGTAATATTTCTTTAAACATAAATAACGATCAAATATATATTGTATTTAACCCGCCAATATATATATCTGTGAGACCGGGTGTGCTAAGAGAATCGGACAACTTTATTCTAAGTTATTGTTAAATATCTTTGTTGTATAGTCAAAAAAATTCAAATTTAAAAAAGTGAACTACTAGAATGTGATCAAAGTCGAATTTGCGTCACCATTGGCGGGTTAATTCATAGTTGCGATTCTGCCAATATTTCGCCACCATATATTCGCATTACTGCCTATTCGTTATATATGTGAAACCTACAATTTCTTCTTCCAAATCCATTCCAAAATCATTCAGTTTTCTCTTTACTAAAAAAATAAAATTAATTTTTACACAGAGAAAACAGATTCGTAGTAGTAACCGTATTTATCAATCGAATGATTCGGTTGCCCACATAGATGTTTTCGGTTCTATCAGCAGAAATTCAGTTGATAAAGAAAAATTTCGGTTGAAGAAACCAAACTTTTGTTACCCCTTTTAAAATTTTGTAGCCATAACTGTAATATTCGGTCACTAGGGTAGAAACATTCGATTGGTAACAAATTCGGTTGTCATCACGCATATGTTTTCTCTGTGTTGAATTATATTTCATTTATTTGCAAAGGGTCTTCCAGTAGGGGCTTCCAAACTTTGACAGTTGATAGCTGGAATACTGTTGAAGCTACATTTGTCGAATTGGCTGTCATTTATTCAGTTTGGTTTACCAAATCGCCATGGATGGATATAGTGTTCAACAATATGAGCAAATGATAAAATTGTCTTATAAAAATATGTGTTTTGTTTGCGCAACTTTCATTCCACATGAGATCCTACAGCATCCAAATGCATCCCGAAGAAGTCAGTGTTTGGTGTAGATTTTATGCTGGCAACGCCATCGATGAATATTACTTTGAGAACGACTGAATTGGATGATATAGACACTTACATGTGGTTCCAACAGGACGTCGCTTATGCCACATTGGACATTCTGCACGATCAATTTGAGGGCATGGTCATGTTACATGTAGATAATGTGAACTGGCCACTTTAGACTTTTTATTGTGGAGTTTGCTTAAATCGCAGGTCTATGGGAATAAGTCACAAACCACAAGGACCTCAATGCCAATATATCCCATGTTATCGGTCAATTTCAAGCAGTTTTATGTGGAAAAATTGGCATTTCCAACGCGCGCCAACCACGAAGCAGTGGTTTAGAAACGTTTTTTTTTTTTTGGAAATAATTCGGTTTCTCGGGAACTATTAGAGACATTATTACGAAATTTCATATGGTCGGAGCTAAGGTGTTTTTGAGTTGATTTGCATTTATTCAGCTTCCTAGCGCTAATGGGGTACAGTGTGTGGCCCCTCAAAGTTGGTCATTTAAAAAAATCGCCAAAAATCCATTTATGATTCATGCTGAAATTTAAAATATAAATAGTCCCTGAGAAGATCTACATAAACTATGGTTACATATGTAGGTTGTCTCTATTAGTTGAACAGATATTTAGGTTTATTGATTTATTTTTTTCTAATTTTGCTCGATCTTTTTATGGTTTTTAGATATAGCGGGCGTACAGACATTCAAAATATATTTTGGAAATATCAGCTACATTAGCGATAAAAATCTAAATCAATTAAAAACAACTTGTTAATAGTTAACTCGTTCCCATAAAAAGTGACTCGCATCGAAAGTTGGAACATGTGAATAGGGCCGTAGTTTTTACGTTTTTTCCCAAAAAAGTCCATGGAAAAAAATTTTCTTCAAAACTATATACAATTTGTATATGATCCGAAAAGAAAACTTGGTTTAAAAGCATGTAAAGTAAAATTCGACTCACTGAAGCGGATATAACACCCCCTAGGACTATCCAAACTTGGCCAATTTAAAAACAGAAGTTCGGTTTGAGTGAAAAATTCTTTAAACGCAAAGCAGCTTTCCTCAAAAAAGCTTTATATTAGTATAACCCTGTATGTTTACTAACTACCTTCAAAGATTTTTTACTAGCACACTGTAAATAACGCTAAAGTAGATACTTTTCAAAAAAACTATGTTTTTGGAGCACATTTTATCCGTTTTAGGAATTTTGGTATTTTTGAAATAAAAAATATCAAAAATTGTAATGACGTTGATTTTAGGACATTTGGTTCTATATTACTTCCAAATTTTGTTATGATATCTTTAACCATTAAAATTTTATATTAATTCAAATTTTATATTTTTCTTCATGGAAAATCACCATACTATAATTTTGTTAGTTTTTAAGGTAAATTATGTCCCAAAAATGCATAAAATTATTAAATTTTACTAAAATATCAATCTCCAAGTCATAGGGTTTTCAGCAATATCAATTACTTAAATAAAAAAACTTTATTTACTTCTCAACAGTTCCACAAACTTTGCCACTTTTGAAAAATGTTTTATGCAAAATGTGTATACTTACATATCGAATTTAAATTTTGAAATCAAACACATGCTAAATTAAAAGAAAGTTACATCAAACACATTTTGCATGAAGTATATGAAAAAATTTAAAAAATTTTCAAAGGGGGCATTGTTTGTTGAACTTCTGAGGAGTAAATAAAGGCTTTTCATATAAGTATTTGATATTGGTGAAAACCATAGGACTTAAAGATTGAGGGTTAAGATCTTCCACAAACATGATACTCATTAAATTCCACTGTGACAATAAGATATTTCTCAGACATTAACTTACAAAAATTCGTTTCAATTACTATAATGCTCCCTTCGACCAAAAAATTTAAACTTTGTCCCACTGTAAAAAAAAAAAAACTTAAACCGGCTGGACTATAAGTTCTACTCAACATTTATAAGATCGTTATTCTCCTGTTGGACAGTGTAATTTATATAAACATTGAATCTGATGATTTAATATAATGCATATTTAAATTTATTATTTTTTATTTAAATTTAAGTAAAACTATATCTCAATAATTATTAAAATTTTGTTTTAGACCACTATAAAAATAACTGCCCCATACATTACAAAGAAACCCTAAAAACAATATACTAAACCTTATGGAAAAAATCTCAGTTTAAAACACAACTTTACCAGAAAAACGTGATGAGTTGTTGAAATATTTCTGTGAAAAGAAAATGCCGTAAAAGGAAAAAAAATATATATTTTTTTTCTTTTTTTCTGCTCAATTTTAAAGCAAAACGCATTTTGTTCGTTTGAGGGGTTTTGTTGTTTTTATTTATATATATTTTTTTTTTTGTTTTTCCACTTGTTTTGTTGTTTATATTTTCATTTAGTATTTAGTGCATTTTTCGCCTTGGGCCTGTAAAATTGTAACACTTGACGTGTAAGTCAGTGTGGATTTTTATAATTTTTTTTTAACTTTTTTTTGGGAGGTTTTCTATCTATTATTTTTTAAATCAAGCCACATGCTGGCTTAGACGTACATCTAAATAAAATGAAAAGAAAAATAAACCTAAATAAATATCTACAACAACTATAAAAAGCAGAGATTCTGTTTGCCAGCAACCATTGGCGCCTCTGTAGGTTTAAATTTTTTCTTATGTTTTTGCGAATATTTTGGGGGTTTTCTGTTGTTTTTCATAGAAACTTTTGTAATAATTCGTGATGTAAGGCGTGAGTATGTATGTAAATGTGTACGCGATTGTATGTGTTCAGAAAATTATTTCAATTTCACCCAGCAGTTCTAGCTAAGTGTCCTAACTAGCGATATTACCGATAGCTAGTGACTAGTTATTTTAACATCTTCGTGTCTTAGACGGAAGTTGTTTGATCCTGTACAAATTACAAGGAGTAAGTTTCGTTAAAAAAAAAATTACATTTAGTGGCAATTGATACTACTTGCAATAGACTTTAAAGTGACTACACCCCATATTACTTTGAGACGAATGACTTCATGTTAAATGTGGGAAAAGTACTGTCTAAAAGGGATAAATTTACTTATTTTATAGTCAATTCAGCACTGATGGGTAGTTGTAGTTATTTGTATATGTAAAGGGTCTTTCATTAAGCGCTTCCGATCTTTTAATTTAAATTTATTCGTTTGAAAGTCATATTTATGACATTATGTATGGAATATAAGTTCGTATGAATGTCCGTCGAGTTTTTCATGACTCTGGCACATAAATCAGGCTGAATTTGACATATGGTTTGAATTATGTTGGCTTTGAGAACCTCTGTGGTTTGTGGCTTATTTTCATAGACCTGCGACTTAAGAAAACAAAAAAATGTCTAATGGGTTTAAATCGCAAGACCTCGTTAGTCTGTTTGCAACACCTCTACGCGAGATGACCATGCCCTCAAATCACTCGTGCAGAACGTCCAATGTGGCATGATCTTCTTATCGTTGGTGACCATATTATCCAATTTAGTTCAAAATAAGTTGGCAATCATCAAGCTATAGCGCTCGTCGTTAACGGTGATGGCCTGCCCAATGTTGTTTTCAAAGAAATATGGATCGATGATGTCGCCAGCCAAAAATCCACACCAAACAGTGAATTTTTCGGGATACATTGGACGCATTGGACGCATGGATCTCATGTGGATTTTGTATCGTCCCAAATTCAATAATTTTGTTTGCTGACATACTCATTCACCCAGAAATAGACCTCGCCGTAAAATAGGCGAACTGCACGGAACGTTTCCCGAACAGAACACCTTTTTTGATAAAACAATGTTATCATTTACACGTGTTGTTGAACGCTATATCCTTCCACAGAGATTTGTCAAAACAAACTGAATAACTGACAGATAATTCGACAGATGTAGCTTCAACTATATGACCGCTATCAACTGTCAAAGTTCGCAAGTCCCTATTGGAAGACCCTTTCTATGGTTGAATGTATATGTGTGTGATTGTATCTGTAGTTGAAATTGGTACAAAAATATGTCTTGTTTAAGCCTTCGGGCATACTTGCAAATAAAACGTCATAAGAATTGCTACAATGACAAATGCAACAACAACCAAAAACACTGCTGGCAAAAAACAACAACAAAATTTACATTGCTACTTAAAATATAGGTCAATCCATAGAGTTCTTTGTTATTATTTTTTTGGTTTTTCTTAGTGGTGCAACTATTTGGTGTGGAGTGGAGTGTGTTATTACATTATTTTGTAATCCTTTATAAATATTTGTAAAATTTTGGAGCTTTAAATCTTGAACTTAAAAATGTAATATGCTTGCAATTGTTTGCAATAATTTTTGCTACACTGCACTATAGGAAATTTGAACCATTCTTGAGGCAAAAAGTCATGTTTTGCACTTTCAAGCATGCATTTTTTGTTGCTGGTATTTGATAAAGAAAACATTAACGCAAATAACGGCAAGTTTTGTTTTTATAAAAAATTAAGGGCGATTGCTTAGCAAGTGGTCAAATGTCATTGTTTGTGAGCAACGTGTTGAAAGCAGTATATACAGTGTAATTTGGACGAATTTTTAAGTTTATTTAAATAGTTAAAAGCTAACATAAATTTAAATTAAATATGGAAAAGAAAAGCGATAGTAAGTGCTTAATTTTTTTTCCTTTATTAATTTCACTGGAGAACATAGGGCTTTCACAAGAAAAGTCCTACTTATTCTATCATTACATAGAACTATTATTTCGTCAAACGATTTGTTTTGGATATTAGAACTGTTCTACGCCGGGTGTTCTTAGGGTGACCTGAGCGTCGGCTACCTCCAGGATTCCATTCCAATGCAGTCCTTGTGATGCTGCCAATTGGTCTTCGCAATGTGTGGCCTATGCATTTCCACTTTCGTCTTGCTTTTTGGCGAATTTGGGCTCTTCAGTTGTTAGTCACCATATTTAAATGATGTTGATAACGTTAAGCAAAAAAAATATGCTGCATATTATGCGCAAACATTTGTTTATGAAAACTTGCAGTCTTCTCGCTATAGTATTTGTCATAAGCCATGTTTCGCTACCATACAGCAGTGTGGATTTCACACAGACATTGATAATACGGATCTTTGTATTTTTCGAAATTTGGGGGTATACACGTTATATTTAACCGACCAAAAGCTGACCTTGCCATATTGTGACATGTCTTCTTCCACTTCTCCATCTATCGATATCATGCACCCTATATAACAGAAGGATTTAACAAATTGTATGCGTTGGTCTTGTACTACAAAGTAGCTTCAATAGTGTTATTTATACGCATTGCATGTGTTTTTGCAATATTTACTTTCAGCCCAACTCTATTTATTTTGCTCTGCAAAATCCATATCTTCTAGATGGTTTTTGAGATCCAAGACAATGCCCCTCCTTTTGCTGGATACTTCTGTCATAACCTCGTCTAAAACAACGGCGAACAATAATGGAGATAGAGGGCAACCTTTTTTAACTCCACCGTTTATAATGAAAGATTTTCTGATCATGCCATTGTGACGAACTTGTGTGGTACTGTTATACATAGCTTTAATCAAATTGATCAATTTCGTTGGTACACCTTTTGCTTTTAATGCATCCCATATTGTACTACGTTTTACTGAGTCGAATGCTCTATTATTACATGGAGCGTATTGGCTTGATCCTGCTTCCTCGTCACGTAGTGATTTTTCGATACTTAGTAATCTGTTATTTATTATGCTAGCAATAACCTTATATACAGTGTGGAGCAGGGTAATACCTCTTCAATTATCGCACTCAGTCAGATAATTTTTCTTTGGTAACTTTACTATTTCACCTTTTGTCCACGTATTAGGTAGCTATTCGTTTAACCAAGCATCACATATACAAGGTGGCGCAAAAGTAATCCTCCTATCAGAAAATGCTATAAATTTTGCGATTGGCCCCTAATGTCAGTTCTGTTTTGACATTTGTGTAGTAAACACATGCAAAATACACGTTAATAAACAATGTTACGCTACACTGCTCCAGAGTGCGAAATATTGCTGAATATTTATTTGACCAATAATCGGTCGGTGACTTTGGCACAACGTGAATTTCGTCGCAGATTTCCTGGCCTTCCAACGCCTACTGGTGAAACACTGCGACGTTTAGCTGCTCGCCTCGAAGAGACTGGCACAACACGAGATGCTTCCAGGCGTGGCAGACCCCGGAGCAGCCGTTCTGCAGAGAATATTGCTGTTGTAGCCGAGGATGTCATGGAAGCGCCGTCGACATCGACCAGACGACGTGCCACGCAAATGGGTATCAGTCGACGGTCTTTACAGCGAATTTTGGTACAAGATTTGAAGATGTTTCCGTACAAAGTCCAGACGGTGCATCAGCTGTTAGCTGCTGACCACCAATCGCGTCTAACATACGCTCAAGCCATCCTTAATCACCACCGAGAGGAAGATGATTTTTCATCAAAAATAATCATGAGTGATGAGGCCCATTTCCATCTTAGCCATTACACCAGCTCAAAGTCACTGTATGGTGTGCTGTTTTCGCTGGAGGAGTCATCGGACCTTTTTTCTTCGAAGACGTCGCGGGCCAAACGGTTACTGTGAATGGTGAGCGCTAAAGAGCAATGATGAACGAGTTCTTTTTGCCGCAACTTGATGAATTGGGATTGGAAAGCATGTGGTTCCAACAGGACTGTGCAACGGCACACACTGCACGTGCCACAACAGAAATGCTGAAGGATGTATTTCCCGGGCGCCTAATCTCCCGTTTTGGCGATTTGCACTGGCCAGCAAGATCGCCTGATTTGACCGCTCCAGACTTCTTTTTGTGAGGCTTTTTGAAGTCGCGGGTTTATGTCAACAAGCCTCAGACTTTTGCAGCTCTTAAAGACAATATCCGTCAAGAATGTGAGGACATATCGCCGGAAGTTTTGGCCAAAGTGATGGAAAATGCCATAAGAAGGGCTCAAATGACAATTAGCTGTGGCGGCGGCCATTTACATGACATCATATTCTCGACTTGATGTAAAAAAAATTAAAAGACCAAATAAAAATAATCCACAAGAAGAATCAAAGTTTTTAATTTTTTTTTTTTAATAACAGCCAAAAAACATCGGAATTTACTTTTGCGCCACCTTGTATAACGATCCAGAATATATATACTTTGTAGGGTCGCAAATGAAAAATGAAGGAATTACAAACGGAATGACAATCTTATATATACCCTTGCCACTCATGGTGATGGGGTATAATTATGACTGAAAAAAAAAAAAAAAAAAAAAAAAAAAAACAAGTATAACAGAGTAATGAGGGTACATCAACTCGTACGAAACGTTATTCGGGCACCAAAATGTCTGTTTCGCTTTATAATGAACATCTATACCCATAGTTGAAGTACAAAAACTATTTTTAATAGTATTTTTTCTACAATTTAAGTAACACATTTTTTTTAAAAAATATTGAAACTTCGAAAAATGAGCAACCTCTAAAATTTTTCTGATTTGGCTTAAATTTTCTGAATTTGGTTCCTTGATGACAAATAACAATTTTAGAATAAAAATTTTGCAAACCAAGGTTCACCCTAGTGTGAAGTAATGGGAGATTAAATTTTCCATAATGGTTTTTATAGAAGTTGCCATGTTGAAGAATGAGACTGTGAAACACCTCCTCTGATACTGATCCAACCTGGTAACCGAAGACTGAAAATTCTAGGCGAATTCTTCCTGTGAAAGGTTGGGTACAACAGGATGGCTTGCTTAAGAATTCAAACTGGTCAAGAATGAGAAATTATTTTCCTGCTCAAGCTTTTCTACCCTGGTAAGACAATGCGATCCTAGCAGGACCAAAGTAAATCACCCTCAGGAGTTCCTGAAGGACAGCTTAGAGTGAATTACTTTGGTAATTTGGCTCTGCTGGCTGGTACGACAATAAACTATTAACAGCTTCTCCTTTAGAGGTTGTGATAATATATGATGTGGCATTCCTCACTAACCCAGCTGGTTCTACTGTATTGCCTATCCTCTCCGTTTGGTATTGTGCCTTAACTAACATTTTCTCCAAGGGTTTGACCACGATTTTTTGACCTTTACATACAACATTCGCTTCACTCCACCTCAAGCAATGAACTAAATATCACTGGAAAAAGTTGCAGCAAAATAAATCCTTACAAATTTAAACTAATTTTGCTGTTTAGAAGCCTTTTCATTTGCCAATACTAGGAGCAATAACACTACGCTCAAAGGTAGCTAGCTAGCTTATTATCCAAAAATATTTTATTTAATTAAACATTTTTCTTTAACATCAAAGCCACTCATCTCCAACTAAAACTGACCTCGAGTACTTTACCTTTTAAAATACTTGTCTTTCAGTTTTGCTGTGTTTTCATTAAAATAAACACAAATATTTTCATTTGTCATTAATGAAAAAAAAGAATGCCACTGTACTAATTAAAAATAAAGTAAAAAAAAATAAAATAAAGACGAAAACATAAATATTCTCGTACATTTACACATTTTGTCATTAACAATGTCTGCTGCTTCTACTGCTGTTGTGTTCATTATGGCGTTTTTAACTTTTTATTTTCGTCTTTCGTTATAAGAAGGACATGTACTTACTCACATTTTAATTTTCTTTATTTTATTTCAATTTACTACCAAATTTCTTTCCACCATAAAATTCGTTATTTCCTTTCAAGCCGTTCTGTTGTTTTATAATTTTTTATGTTGCTCTTTGATGGTTAATACTCAATGAATACTCATGAATGAACATTAATAGGAAATCAATACATATGTGGACCTTCTGTTTTAGTTGGAAATTTTTGACTTTCACAGCAAATTTTGCCAAAAAAAGAAAGGATTACGTTCGAAAGGCTTAAATGAGCAGAAAATTTGTGAGAAAAACAAGGATATTATTCAGGTCATGAGGCATTTTTTAAACTTACTTTACTTTAAGTATTATTCAAAATTTCCATGTCATCAAATTTATTTTATGATTCTTGTTAATCTTTTAAATTGTTACCAAATAACTGTGACCATATCCTCATACTCAAAACAGTTACAAAGTCACGTATTCAAATATTTAAAACAAATTCTATTCTCGAATTTACTATTTAACCAAACCGAAAAATTGCAAGGAAACCTGCTGCACATACACCACACTGCTTTCATTTTTATTATTTCTTCTGTCACATCATAGTTTTGTCACATTTCCTCACTTTTTTCTGTTTTCTTAACTCGTCAGTAATTGTCTATTTAACTGTTGAAACAGAAGTATTAAAAAGGAAGTAAAATTAATGCTACAACATCATTGACATCATTCTTAAATGTAGCATGATTTTCAAACGTTATTTACTTTAAGACTCCTTGCCTCCCCGGTTTCTCACAAAACTAAACATAATTTAGCTAAAGCAATTATAAAGACTCTACTCCAGACGGTACTGAGGGGGGTCAATTTTGTTAATGTGTAAAATTTGTTCCATTAGGCATACAAATGAAAAGAAATTTTTTAAAATTTTTTGTTATTATTGTTTATATTGTTGTTGCTGATTTAATGAGTTTATGAGAATAACCAAAAGAAGAAAAATATTATTTTTATTTAGATAAATATTTATAATTTACATGTAATTAAGGAATGATAAAGAGACTTTGTTGTGAAACTAGACGGAAAGGATGAGGATGGCTAATAGCTTTAATTTAAATGATATTTGAAACAAACTGTCCCTTTATGTTTATATTCGACGCACTTATAATATTCGCAGTCGAATTTTTGAACCAAAAATTATTAATTTTACACACGAAAAACAACCCCAAAACAACACTCATTTAAAGACTATAATTTTATTTGGATACAGTTTGTGGCCAAAAAAATTATATTTTTTTCTTGTTTAAACTTTCTTTTACATTATTACATGTTTCATTGCCTTTAAAATGCTTAACAAAATTAACAGTTTAAAAAACTGTTTAGTCGAGACAATTATTTACATTACATTTAACTGTAATGAGTAAATCGGTTATTGTCTTCGCTTAAATACTGTTAAGCATTAAGGGTTGGCGACATTTTTGCCACAAAAGCTTAAATAAGACAAATGGTTGCCTATAATAAGAGCTTTTTTATTTTAAACTGGGAGACTAAAGCTAATTTTAAAGCAACCTTATTAAATTAAAACTTATTTGAAAGTTGAATTAGGAGTAAAACATTCTTAGTTCAGACAATATTAAAAAATAAAGTATCAAAGACACTTTTTGATCAATAAAGCTATGAAAGTCTTAAACTTAGAATATGAACATGGGCTACGTAAAAAGTGCCGTACGCCTTAAAAATATAATCAATATGGAAAGTATTTTTGAGGAAGTAAAAGTGCCATGGAAGTCAATACCAGTCAATATGTCATCGATGTGAGGCAGTGTGAAGCAAAAGAGGCTTGCAACAAAATACTGTTACAACCTTAACGTAATACACAAATTGTTTTCTAGTAATGCTTTATGGCATAGGGTACAACTAGAGGCGCAACTTAGAGTAAGCTGAGAGTAACAATAATTACTCTCTTCACACGTACTTGTGATATGTGAATTCAATATACTTGTGAGAGAATTAAACACATCAAAATACTTGAAATGTTATCTTTGATTTTCCGTCTAAATATAGACTGATCCAATTTATTAGACTTCTACACAATATTTGACAAATTTTTTTAATACCTTGCAGGACACTTTTATTTTTATTTTCCGAAACACGCTAAATTTGCTCAAATGAAAAAAATTATTTTTTATTAATTTCTGACACTTCATTTATTCTGTGGTAGAATTTAATTTATTGAACAGAGTTTCAGTTTTTCGTATTGAAAATAGAAGAAATTTTAAATAAATTAAAATGTAAACATTTTTATAGAGCACTGTGTGTATGGTGAAATTTAGAAAGGTACCAATACAAGCTCAAAACTATGCACTAATACATTCTCACGACTTAGGTTTTTGACAACACACTTAGGTTTTTCCCTCTCAGTAACGCTTCTATAGATATATTATTCTATGGTTTATGATTTCTAATTATGGTTTCTGCAGTCAAATTTCGGAAAGTAAAATAAATTGCTGAAATATTTTCAGATTAAATAATTACACAGCGGAACAGACATTTTGGTGCCCGAAATTTGAACTAGGTTTTGTACAAGTTAATAAACTCTCATTACTATGTTATACTTGTTTTTTTCCAGTCAGCACGCGTTTTTAAAATATCGTGGTTTTTATATTTTCATTGAATACCCTATTTTTTGGTGTTTGTGTTAAAAATTTTGAGTAATGCAGCTTAGAATGTGAAATTTGTTTACCATGAAACTGGTCTACAAAAATAGATGTTTCTTTTGAGTATAATAATTCTGGTGGATGTTTTGGCATATTTGTCTGTCTTTAAAGAATGTTGAAATTTAACTCTTTAAGCTTTATCCTCAATAAAATGTTGTATTCCGAAAATTCTAAATAAAAATTTAACACTGCACATTCAATGCCTTATAGCGAACATAGTTAAAATGAATTAAAATGAAAAAATAGTTAAAAATTTAATGAAATATTTAGATAATTCTCCGAATTTTCACTTCCAAAAACAAGTAAGAGTGCTATATTTGGCAATGCCGAATCTTATATACCATTCACCTTTGTAGTGGATGCATTAATTGCCTACTTTCAGCGTATAGCATCCTGTTTAAAAATTCTACATTTTATTGCTGACGAACAGATTATATTGCAGAAGTTACAAACGAAATGACAATCTAATATATACCCTTCTCACGAACGCCAAACGCAACGACATACCAACAAAAAAACGCAAAGCAATGAAACCAAGACACATCCAAACATACGTTTGGTAGCTTTTTTATCAAAGCATGTAATAAATTGTCTTTTTTGATGACATTTTCAGAGATTGTCTCGGATTTTTGCTCATATCTCCGTTATTTATGGACAGATTTTTCTGATTTTATATAGGAAACTTCTCGAAAGCATATGCTTGAAAGCATTTGGATCCCGAAGATATCTGGGGTCTTCAGAAAATTGATTTCAACAGGCAGACATACAAAGACAGACAGACAGACAGACAGACAGACAGACAGACAGACAGACAGACAGACGTCATTTATGGACAGATTTTTCTAATTTTATATAGGAAACTTCTCGAAAGCATGTGAGACAGACAGACAGACACTTTCCATTCATATGCATTCAATTATAAACCAAGCCTATCTGAGATTGGGACAATGAGGCAAAACATGAATGATACGCTTAACCCTTTCACGAACATAAGACTAATTTTTGAACAATTCTTGAACACAGTACCAATAAAACTGTCAATTTTCAAAGACAATAACAAATAAATGCTGTAACCGAACTTGTTTTAATCTAAACACATTAATAAGAGACACATTTACGACCTAATTAAAATTAAAATGGAACACATTCTTTTTTTCGTTATTTAGTTATTCAATGTTTTAGTGTTGGGACACCGGTGTCCCCGTGGTCGTCAAAGAGTTAGCCAAGATCGTGTGGCAATCTCTGAATTGGGTTGTACGAATAGAGTCGATTTCAATGATTCAACGCAAACGCACAAAAGATCATGTTGCTCCATCTGTTTTTATGAGTGGTGTAAATATTAAGGAATTAGAAGCTTTTGATTCTAGGCATGCGCATACAGTGCGATGTCCCCTGGACAAAACACATTTTTCGAATGTCAAAAGAAGCATTCAACTGTCTTGGTTTTCTAAAACGGTGTAAGATATAATTCACTCCATCTGATCTCCTTACTATTTACACCACTTATATCCGACCGAAAATGGAATACAACTCTCATGAGTGGGCCGGTGCTTCGAAGTCTATTTCGGAGCTACTCGACTGCGCACAGGAGAGGGCGAAGGTGCTTATCGGTGACAGTAGAGTATCCAGCTCTAATGGCTCACTGGAACATCGTCGCAATGTGGGATGTGTTCCTCTGTTCTACCGATACTACAGTGGTATGTGCTCTGCTGAAATTATATACGCAATATAAGTTTTTTGGCAAGGACTCATCAATTCGTTATTGACTGGACAGTGGATTGCATAACACATTACAGGGAAAACTCATTCTTTAGCCGTACTGTCCTTATGTGGAATAAGCTTCCTCCTGAAGTCTTTCCCGTCACTTTCAATGTAGGAAAATTCAAATCAAATGCCCACAAACACTACTCCCTCTATCCTCGCTCCCATCACCAATTTTCGTAGTTCCAACACAATACATTGCATGAGTAAGGGTCATCCTCCGAATGCTGGTCCAAAAAAAATTTACCAAAAATAAATAAAACTTGTCTCCCTTAAGGGTTAGAATTTTCAAAAAGTTCCAAACTTATATTCAGTGTTTTTTGATAAGGTTATACAATTTAAAATTGATTTATAGTTTTATTGGTTTAACAAGTGGCCACCAAAGTACCAAAAAAATCGTTTTAACACATTTTCACCCTAAAAGAATCGTATTTTAAAAAAGTACCAAACACCCGTCTGGCAATTGTTTAAGTAGATGAAGATGCATTTTAAGTATTTTTGGTATATTTGGCAGTTAAGAATTTCGAATTTACAAAAAGTAGATTCACATACTACATAGGGAGAGGGGAAACTAAAAACCAAATTTCATGTCTCTACCTTTTGGCATTTGGCCTGGGCGATGTGGAATCAGTCAGTCAATCAATAAGATTACTATTTTATATACGTATATGTATTTAGATGAGGGTAGATGAAAAATAAAAACCTATTTTTGTTAAAATTGTAAAGTATATTTGGGAAACAAAAAAACTTAATAAACTACGTTACCTAGGCTATTTCAGAAATATAGTTTCTTTCAATGATAAAAAAAAATATTTTTTTTTGTAAAATAGTATAATTAATTATAAGTAGAGTTGAACTAAATAAACTGCATAATTCTCAGTTCATTTATTTTAAACTTTTCTGGCGTTTTTAGGCCAATTTTGCACAATAATATTGCTTTCAAATGTGCCAAATAAATAATATTCTTTGTTTATGTAATTTAGTTTCAAAATTAAATGTTGTATCTACAAGTCCCTTAAAAAATCTCACTTGTGATGCCAAAATCATGAAATATTTTAAAAAAATACTTTCATAAATTTCATCAGCTCAAATATATAAAAAAAATTAGGTTATTTTCAAATTACCTACATATTTAGGTTAAATTAAACTGTTATAACTTTAATTCATACAAAAGAAACATGGAGTCATGCTCTATAATTTCAATAAAGCAAAAATACCAAAATAAATGATTCACCAAATAAAAAAAGTTTTTCTGCCAAAAAGAAAAAAAAAGAAACAAACATAAAAACTACAGCATGTGTATGTACGTATACGTAATATTTAATACAAACAACTAAATATTACTCATACTTACCGTTGGTCGCATATGCTAACAGACACAAAAACACACTTGTGTGTATGTACATTAGGGAAATATCAAAAGTAAGGACCTATCACTTATTATCATTTGGCCAGTAATACACTGCAAAGGAAAAGAGTTTATACGAGTCAATTTTAAACAAAATTCATGCTATTAAATGACACATCCTATAACCATTTCTACAAAAAGCCAATTTAATATTTAAAAAATTAATTTTAAAAAAGTATATAACCCTAATATTTAACTATACAAATAGTATAAAAGTATCATATTAAAGTATAAACTAGTATTGTAGATATTATATAGTACATATATCTTGCCACTTTGCCGCATTAAAACATCATTTATGCAACATTTGCTGTAAACGTACGACAGCACAAAATACACTTGTTTTTAGTGGAAAGAAAATAATAATAAAAATATATAAATAGAATACAATGAGGAAAACAAAAAACACGAAGAGAATATGAAATGAAAGTAGAAAAACATATAAACCTAAAAACGTGATGTTTGTGTTAAACTTTGTTGCAAGCAAAAAGGCGTTTTACAGTGGGTTTGCATAAATATAATAATCAACCTCCAAAATTATTAGTTCGTACTAAAAGAATTAAAAACTAGTTAACACTGAGATAAAAAATAAAAATAGTTAATGCATTATATTCTTTACCGAATTGAAAGGTTGAAATAGAAAATGGTTAAAGAAGAAAAAACGGAAGTAAAATATTACAATATTTAATAATAAAGGATGTCTCAGTAAGAATGTACTTTTTACTTTTAAAATAAAAACACGTATTTTTGGATTGGATTATAAAGAAGACATGTTCCGATTAAGTATAAAATAATAGGTCATTACTGTTTTCATGAAATTTTCCATGAATTTATCACAGAGATGTGGCTGTATCTCACCTATGAAGCATTGAATCTCGGATTTGAGCTCAGAAATTGTTTCTGGTTTATTCGCATGAACACGAGATTTCACAAAACCCCAAAGCAAAAATCGCACAGCGTTAAATCGTATGATTTTGGTGGCCAGTTTACATTAGAATTTCAGTAGATAAATCGATAGTAGAATGCGCGGCTTGGCAGATATCACCGTCCTTCTGAAACTACATGTCGTCCAGTTAAGGCCACAAGAACTCCGTTATCATGATCCTGTACAAATGCCGTTCACAGTAATTGTACTTTTCGGCGACACTCTCGTTTACAACAGCAATGTCTTCAAGAGACCAACAGGTAGGTTGACGAACAGAAGTATTACTATCCATAACCGACCCCAATTTCTTACAATTTTTTACCACTCTTCGAATGGTTGACACATTAGGTGCACTTTCTCGACTGAAAATTCATCTAAGTTTGCGAACGGTCTCAGCATAACTATCCAAATTTTTGTAATAAAATGGATAAAAGTGCTAAATTTTTATTAATAGGAACAAACATATGTGACAGCTGCCATATTTCTAAGTTGCCACTTGCACAAAAAAGAATGACACTTAATTTAAAAAGTGCACTCTTACTGAGACACCCTTTATTTAACCAATTTCAAGTTAATTAGAGTAATAAGACAACAAAGCTTGTAAATAATGTCGCCTGAATAGTAGTTTAATAAATATAAATGGTAAATAATTGTCTATGGATTATATAAGATGTCTTAATGACTAAACTTAGCCATTCTTTATTATCTGGAAATCATTAGCAAATAACCGGTGTTTTGATTATCAGTCAGAAGCCATAATGCCTCAATCTAATGCCAACAAAACCGATTATTTAAAACTTTTTCTTTATGTTTCACTAAGTAATAGGTGTTTGATTTAGAGTTTATAAAGATTTAAATATTTTTTAAAATCCAAATGACAGCGGTCTAATTTTTTAACATGTCAGGTAATACTTTGTCATGTCATACATTCACAGAAGGCCATATCTTTCTTGTTTCTTGTACTGTTCCTAATCGGGAAAATTTTTCCGGGAATTCCCATGAGTATTTTTTTAGAAATTAAAGATTATCTTTATAAGCTTTCGTCTTAAAGTTTTGATATTATATCTGCTCAGAAGAAACGGATTTTTTTGTGATTAGATGCCAATCGAATAATTCGAGAAAATCAGTTGACATAGAAGAATTACGAACATAATTTTTGTCAAACACACTCAAATTTTTCAGCCACAATATAAAAGTTTAGTCATTTAGAATTTTGGTTATTACAAAACAAACACTATATTCTTTGTGTTACAAAAACAGAAAAATATTTATTTAAAACATGAAAATTAACTTTTCTACACCACTTAAAGTTGAAATATTGATGTAGCGAATTAATGTAGCGAAATAACAAATTGAAGTTCAGAAACGCAATTTAATATTGAGAAAAACCAAATTGAAATTCAGAAATATGATTCAGAAACTGAAAACTGAAATTCAGAAAATACAACTTAGTGTTGATAAAACCTAAATTGTTATTGAGAAATAGTAAATTTATCTTAGATTTTAAATTCATTCATATCCAACAAAAAGTATCCATCATTAAGATTTTCTGTAGTTCGAAATAGAGTATTTGATATCTTTGCGTATTGCAGGAACATTTATATTACTATAGATTTTACATTTTCTAGCGTACCAAGGGGCACCTGTTCTTTTTTTCATTTTGATATTAGAAGAAGACGCTGTTCCCTGTAGCTGCATGCCATTTGTATTTGAATAGACTTCAGTTTAATATGTGTTGATATGGATTCAATATGGTAGGTCCATGTTAGACGGCGCACAGTGGCGCCTATAGAACAAGTGAGGTTGCCCCTAAATATATTGAATAAATCTATTTTACAGGACATTTCGAATATGCTTCTCTTATTACAATCAGATTTTTGGTTCAGACGATATAGCCCCTCAAATTTGAATGATTTTCAGCTTTTTAATGAACAGACCATTTTTAGGTAATTTGGGCTGCTTTCAGATACAATAATTCGAAAATTAGGTATCAGATAGAAAAGCTTTGTGTTTCTTCAGGTAAACCGATATTTCAATATTTCTCAAATTTTAAGGAAAATAAAGAAAAGAAAACTATATATTTCTATTTTTGCAATATTTTCAAAATAAGTTCTTGATTATTCCTTTACCCAATGCAAACATTTATAGCTGCCCGTCCTTGCCCCATTTTGTACTAGAGGTAAAATTTTTAAAAAATACATGGTTCCAAAAAATGTGTTGCATGCATTTTTGGATCATTTATGACATATAACCGTGAAGACCGTGGAATAATTTTAAACCAAAAGCCGTACCCATAGAACCCTTTTAAATTTTTTGATTATCTCATTTGGTTCAAAAGTTATCACTTTGCGGCGGTACCTAGGTATCTTACATGGTTTTGTTCGGGTATCCTGATATTATTAATCTGTAGTGAAAGGCAACTGTCTCCTCTTAAAAAGAACGAAACGTGAATACATTTTGTTGCATTAACTTTTTTTATAATTTATGAAGCCATTTATCAGAGACTGAAGCTGCTCAGACGATAAATAGGGAACTTTGTGAATGCTAAAAATACAGTACCATCTGCAAAAGTGTATGTGTGAGCATGTCTGCAAAGTAATATATATATATAGGTGACACCCTAGAAGACTTCCCTGGGACACACCAGCGGAAATTTGCCGACAATAAGAGATGACATATATTCCCTGCTGTGAATTTTTGGATTTTTTTTAATCGTTCAAAAAATGTCCATTGCATAATCGACTGGTGAAATCAGATTTGCATTACATTCAACCGCTTTTGCACTATAGAGCTCAAAATCCACGTATTTAGGTGCGTTGAACCAACATTTTTTTTATTTACGCAAAAACCTTCAAACAAATTATGATACCCGCAAATAAAATTTTTAAAATTTACTCTAATGTACATATTCATATTTATGTATATGTATTAGGGTGGGTCAATTTTGTTCACAAAAAATCGTATAGCAGAAACGCATTCTACGGAAAATTCTAAGAAATTTTCTCCAAGAAACCATACGTCTAAAATCAAATCCTATCTTGCGCATTTCGTATTTCTTCCAATCATATTTCAGTATTATTTTTTTTTTTTTTAATTGTTTTTTTACTGGAAAAAATACAAAATGCACAAGATAGGATTTGATTTTAGACCTATGGTTTCTTGAGGAAACTTTCTTAGAATTTTCCGTAGATTGCGTTTCTGCTTTACGATGTTTTACTTGTTATTCCATACAAATCGACCCAGCCTAATATGTATGTATATAATATTAAGAATTTTTATGATTTTCAAAACAAAGAAATTACATTTATATTTCATTTTTTTTTTATCTTTGGTAATGTATTTGAATTGCCATAATACTATTCACTCTGGATTTATATCTGTCATCTCTGCACCAAAAAATACGAAAGCATATTTTCTGCTATATATATATATTCCAAATTTTTAATATATTGCAGCAATAGTTTGTTTGTTCTTTTTATATTTTTCACAACCAATTACTTATCTCTCAGCCCACTGTGTGCTTGTCACCCCAAAATACCACCGAAAAGCAAAACACCCAAAAGAAAAGAAACGCGAAGCAAAACAAAATAAAAACACACTAACGAACAAGAATATGAAAAATAGCAAATTAAATAAAAAATATTGTACAATAAAAAGAAAAACAGAGAAAACCACAACAAAATTCAACACAGTGATGACAAAATTTTGTGTGAGCTTTCGATATTCACCATTTTTGTGTTGTTGTTAACAAGGCAGAGAGAGAGAGAGAAAAAGAAATCACAACATAAGAAATAAAGATGGAGAGCATTTACTTTTAATAGAGAGTGTAAAAGTTTTGTTTTTGTTTTTAACACGTGCTGTTTATGGCTTAAAAGTCATACAATGACATGCTTTTCGCATGTTTTTGTTTCTTGATTTCTTTTTCTTGCTATCCTCTATTCTTTATGCTGCTATGAGTTGAAGTGTGAGAGTATAAGTGTGTAATTTTCTTTCTATTTTCTGCTACTGTTGTTGTTTTTGTTTTCAGTAGTTGTAGTTTTATTGTTGGTTGTTGCTATAGTTAGTATATATGTATGTATTTATGTACATATGTCTATAGGTAGATTATAGTGTGCGTGTGTGTTTTGTGTTTTCATTTTTAATACCGTTTTTCATTCTAGAGAGTGTGTTTGTGTGAGCGCGAGAGTGAATGAGTGAGTAAGTGAGTGAGTGTGTATGTTTTTGTTTTCCTTTTGTATTAAAGTGTTGTTTGCTGCTGCTGTATGTTTTCGGCACCAAAAAGTTTTGCTTCATTGCGGTGTTACGTGTTACGTGTATCAGACGCCACGGCGGCGTCAAGTTAAGGACTTTTTTTTAAATGTAGATCGTAATAAAAATCCGAAAAGAAGCTAAAATTTATATTATAGTTAATATCGATAAAAACAACAACCCATTAAATAAAACTACAACTTATATATTAATACATATATATATAAAAAAAAATCTTTAGAAAAATTTAATAAAATTTTAAAAGTTTTAATAATATTTAGTGAAAAAATAAAGTGTTCAATAACGATAAAAAAATTTAAAAATAATAATAATAAAAATCTAATAATTTGCAAAAAAGTTTAATAAAATAGTTTAACAAGTGCTTAAAATATAAATATAAAAGTAAAAAATATTATAAAAAAAAATATATATATATAAAAAATCAATTTGTTTATCTTTAGCCAGGTCTTAAATATTGTTGTTTGCTTATTCATGTTTTTAATATTTTTTTTCTTACTGGTAATTTAAAGTGTTTTAGAATTCTAAGTCATCACTTGAAAACAAGAATTTTGATTACAAAACACAAAATGACTTCCTGTACATGGCTGTTGAAAAATGTACATATACCAGTGTACATATATAAAAAAACCAACAACAACAATATCATCATTAACCCCTTGCACAGTGGTGTTAAATAAATCAACAAATCCCCCAGTGGATTGTTGATGCCAAATTGCCAATATTAAGCATTTAACGTAATGACTCTACAAATATATATTTATTGACCTAATTTTCAGCTAACACACTTATATATCTATTTATATTAATTTTAAAGTTTTCCACAATAATAAATATTATTTTTAAATAGTTTGTCTAATATTATTATGATTATGAAACAGATATGTATATTAAAAATTAAGTTATTTCAATAACAACTGAAATGTGTTCAACTTGATCTTAGTTGTACTCAATTATTGATTTCAACAATTTTTAAGATTATATCATCGTACCTTTCCCCCTTTTGATATAAAATATAAGTTTATGGAACTTTCTGCCTCTATACTATTTTTAGCAATTAAATATAAAAAACCTACCTAACAGTCATCAAAGTTCACTGACCATACACAACTCACACGACTAGAAGGTATTTTGTTTTTGATTTAAAACTATTTGTCACTTTTTTTCATGACCACAGATGCATTTATATTTTGGCAATCACTATATTTTAAAATATTTGTGAGAATTCTTTTATTTTTTTTTTTTTTTGATTTCGTTTATTCACAAATAATTGAGTCAGAAGTCATTCTTTTGTAAATGGCATCAGACTTTTAGCAAGTTGTTAGCAGCTGACAAAATAGTCAGATGATAATGTACTTTCACTGATCATCTTCATCTTTTGTTAAAAAAGTGTCTAGACACACGTGCAAAAAATAAATTGCAAAGAAATAAAAACAATATAAAACTATTAACGTAAAACTTTATTGCTATTAAATTGATATCGCCACCATAGACTATGCAAAATTTGTTGTTTTTCTTGTAAGAATGAAATGCCTTAAACAACTGAAAAATTTAGATTTTTATTTTACAATATGATGAAGAAGATACATAGGGACAAGACACTCCATTATGTCAAACAAAACTATAACAAATCATAAGTCTACAATGACTTACATGTATTTTGTAGTTACAAGAGTTAGGTTTATGACAATTACTTCTCGTTTCTATGTTACCCTATGATTGAAACTGCTTATAGCGTATTAAATGCAATCAACTTTTTCGTCACATACTTTCTGGTTAAATCGAAAATCACAAATTTGTTCACTTTTGTTCCAATTCAGTTCCAGATGTATTAATATTAATCAATGATAAACTAATTTTCTGAAGTTAAAAATTTATTTTTAAAAACTTTTATTTAACTCGCAATGTGACTTTGTTTGTTGCCAATGTAATATTAGGTTCGAAAATTCGAACCCGACTTCGAACTTATGTATGTGTAATTTTGAAGCCTTTAAATTTATCTATAGATCATTCATAAATAAATTTCAAAAATTCGAACATACATTTGACATTTTCTTAAAGCTGTTCAATTATTGTCTAAGCCATGGGGATTCTTAAAATTTGTTTAAGTTTTTTTTTTGTATTTTCCAAGTTCTAAATTAAAAATTTTGAAAAAAAAAATTAAAATTTTCATAAATTGAAAAGTATGTTCAATGAAGTTTTAGAGTTTAAATCTCTTAAAATACGTTTGAAATATCCAAGGTGGTCTAAAAAGAAGAAAATAAATATATAATTAATATACTTCTTTACATGCTCTTAAAATAAGAAAATATACTTTAAATTTAATCAAACTATAAATGTAAATTTTACAAAAATGGCTTTAGTGGACAATAACATATCCTTTTTCACAAAAACCAAGGATAAAAACATTTTCCATTTGAGAGTCATAGTCTAAACTAAAGTATAATTTGTGAAAAGCGTATCACGCATTTCAAAGTCATTCGATACTGCTCATTGCTAATTTTTCACTAAAACGACATTAGAGTGCTATAAAATAAGAACCTCATACGTCATTTAGTGCGCTGCTAAGAGCACAATATAGGCTTTGAATTTGAATGTACAATTGGGGTTAAAATCCAATCTTGAAATGCTATGGAATAAACCTATTTTAAGTGACAATAATTTTTGCTTTATGAATATTATGAAAAACTTTAAATAACTCGTTTCGTAGGATCATCATTTGTTATTGAATACACCACCATAGCGAGGAGGCTATCATGCATTTTTGCTAATGTTTATAACATCCATAAATATTTGTCCAACAATAACCATAAGTCGACTCAGAATCTGTCCATCCATCTGTCTGTCTGGCAGGCCGGTTGGCTGTCTCGGTGTCCATGTAAACATGAGTGCAAAGTACAGGTCGCGGCTTAGAAAATATTTCGATAAAATTTGAAACTGGTAAAAATCGGTCTATTATTTCACATAGCACCCATAAAAATGTCTTCCTGAAATAGAACTTTATCGATCATAAATGCACACAAATAAGAAAATAATCACACGATCTAATTTCAACTTCGAAATTCACTTTACAGAGGTAAAATTAAAAAAATATGGTCAGGCTTGACCTGCTATACTTCTTTAATAGCTTTTACCTCTACAATTGTAAATCACTGTATTTTCGTATTTTCTAAAACTTTTTTTTTCTAAAGAAAATTAAACATAATGATGCTAATGAGACAATTCATATTAAAAATAATAAAAATGCAAAGGCAGAAATAAATTGGATACAGGTATTATATTTGAGTCACATTCAGAGGTCATTCAGCTCTTAACATTAAGTTTTAACAAAAAATCCGATCAGATAAATGCTTCGGCTAACTACTAGATTCGGCTATGATAATAACACGAAGAAAGCATTTTCTCCTTTGTTGTCCGATAGTAAAGCTGTTAAATAATGATTCCTTTTTTAATGAATTTAAATTATTTGAATGCATTTAATCGATCAAAATGTGAATTTAATTGGAATTCATAAATTTAAAATTATTGACTGCATTCATGTTATCAAAACAATGAATTGAATTAAAATATGAATGAACTTAGTTTGCTTAAAATATGAATTACATTAAAATTTAAATGAATTCATCATGAGTTTAAATTATGGAATCCAAAAAGAGAATTCGAAAAATTTATTTTGTTATTGACCTTCATTTTAATTAATTGTTTTATTCACTTTTCAGGTTAGATAAAAATTACAAATATTTCTCCAAATAAAATATCGAATATTAAATAAAATGCTCATTATCGCAATTTTAAGTAATTTATTTAATTGATTGACTTAAAAAGACTTTTCGACAATTTTTAAAATCTTGCTAGAGTTCTTCGATAAAGAAGATGGATTATTTTGTCATTTTAATTTAAATTTAAATTCTTTTTTGGATGAAATCATTTTAATTCATGATGAATTCATAAAAATTTTAATTGGACAATTTTGTGTTAGTCAATGGAAACTTATGAAATCAGTTTAAACCATCCGTCTGGCTTGCGGGCTGGCTGGCTGTCCATGTAAACCTGTGCGCAAAGTACAGGTCGCAATTTTGAAAATATTTCGATCAAATTCGGCACATGCATTTTTTTTAACCCATTGACAAAGCCTGTTGAAACTGGCTGAAATCTGTTCATTATTTTAACTAGACCGTATACAAATGTCCTCCCAAAATAGGTATTTATCGGCCATTCAACAGAAAAAAGATTCATGTGGACGTAAATCACACGACTTTATTTCATGGTCATAGCTCTCATATAAGACCCAATTCCTATTTTGGAATCCAAATTATGATTTAGCAAAAATAACTTTCATGTAGAAGTAAATCACACGGTTTAATTCATGGTGAGCGGTCCATAATTGCTCATAGCATGGCCCACTTACGAAAATCATTCACGTATATAAGTCGTTGAACTTTAAAAAAACAGATTTTGCTCAGTGTAGGGTATTATATGGTCACGCTTGACTGACCATACTTTCTTACTTGTTATACCCTACACCACCATAGTGGGGAGGGTATATTGGATTTGTGCAGATGTTTGTAACGCACAAAAATATTAGTCTCACACCCACCTTAAATTATACCGATCGACTCAGAATCACTTTCTGAGTCGATTAAATGATGTCCGTCCGTCCGTCTGGCTGGCTGGTTGTCCATGTAAACCTTGTGCGCAGAGTACAGGTCGCAATTTTGAAGATATTTCGATAAAATTTAGTAAATATAATTTTTTTCTGCCCAAGGACCAAGCCTATTGAAACTGGCTGAAATCGGTCTATTATTTCACCTAGCCCCCATACAAATGTCCTCCCGAAATTGGACTTTATCGGTCATAAATGTTTAATTTATATAGGTATCTACACAAGTTTTTCTCCAAATAAGTTTTATATATACCAAATTCATGTCACCAAATTTTATCATGATCGGTCCATAATTAGTCATAGCTCCCATATAAGGTCTGCTTCCGATAATCGCTTTAACGAGCATAAATCTCTTAAAAATGGTGGTATATACATAAAATGCAACATAAATAACTTTCATATAGACATTAATCACATGACCAAATTTCATGGTGATCGGTCCATAATTTTTCATAGCTCCCATATAAGGCCAACTTCCGAAATCGCTCACGAACATAAATTATTGAAATTTTGAAAGAAAAATGTTTTTGCTCATTTACTTAGTGTAGGGTATTATAAGGTCGGGCTTGACCGACCATACTTTCTTACTTGTTTTATGTTGAGGAAGTTGAATCTTCTTTTTCAGAAATCTATTGAAAATTTAATAAACTAATAATAATGTTGATATCCCTATAGACATTATCTAACTCTATTTCTATTAATATGTAAAAATTAATAGAATTAATTGCAAGTTAAGCATATTATGTATTTGAGTCAGATCATTTATGTTTTATTTCTGGGACGACATATGATAAATAAGTCAAGTTTACTTATACTGAAGTCTACCATATTTGAAAAAAATCCGAAACCATTTGCGAAATTATAAAATAAATATTGAGTAAAAAATAATTGTAGTAAATGATAATTGAAATTAACAATTTATTGCAGCATTTGTGTTCAAATTAATATAATGTATAATTTTCCATATACTTTAATCATTTATTATGTTTTATTTAAAATAACCTAAGTAAGTAATTTTGGAAAATTTTCCTTAACCTATTTAATACCAGCTGATCATTCGTTCAAATGTTAACAATTTCAAGGCACTGCTGAGGATTTCTGTTACATGCTTCAATATGCAATATTGTTACGAAATTACATTATCAATTTGAATTTAACGGTCTGTAACGACTGCTTGCAACATTCATCATGTTTTTAAACATTTCTATCTGTAGAAAATTCTACTTATCAACAATTTTGATAACACGCTGTTATTAACATTTAGTATGATAACATTAACTGTTAAATCTGCCAGCATTAACATTAGAGTTGCTAAAAAATCTAGGTGATCAATGTAGAAATCGAACATTCAAATTGCGTTCGTTAGATAATTCATGAAACTACTGGAAGCTGCCACTGTATATATAACTAGTAACATCGAGTAGCAGAGGAGTCAGTGTATTGTAGCCCCTGTTAGAGTTAACATCAACTGTATCACCATTGTATTCAAAGTAAATTATAAAATGGGTGTATTAAAAGAGATTATCTATTTAAATTGTTGTGTTAATTTAAATAAATAAAAAGTTGTTATAATTTTTTAACTACTAATCGCTCTTATTTGCAATTGAACGAATATAAACCACCGTTTTCAAAATGTGAAAAAAACTTAACAATATATATACATACATTGGTCATAGTTTTAATAAGATATTTCAGATTTTTTTTTTTTTTGCCTTATTCTGTACTTTTACTGTAATTGGCTAGGATGCCGCCTTATAAAAAGAAAAAATTTCAAAAGGTTTTTCTGAAAATTTGCATCAACAACAACTCAAGCAAGACCTTTGAAAAGAGTCCAATTAAAAATATTTTGTTTGAGCTTTGCCTTTTTATTATTGAACAAAAATAAACCATCTTTTAACCATTCACTTTTGGAGCCTTGTTAACTAAGAATATTAACTAGTAGTAAATGGATTTTAGAATGTCTATGAGTTCTCAATGCTTTAATTTCATCCCTTGGTACAAATGATAATCTCAATGACTAATGTTATATTTTAAAGATAGTTTATTTAATACAAATACCTTTGACATTTAACCCATTAATCATGTTCGCCGTCCCACTGTCGGTCATCTCCTTATATTTGTTATTGTTGTAGCTGTACATTTAACAAGAACTAAAAAAACAAACCAAAGCTTATCATTATACATGTTATAATTTTTTGCTGTTTGCTTTTTTTTTTCTTCTAAGGTTTCAATGTCATTTCTGTTCTACGTTTTTTTTTTTTTTTTTTTCTTTATTTTTTGCCTTTTTTTGTATTCTTGCTCCTAACAGCAAATGTTTATAGTCTTTATAACCTTTAAGCCATTAAATATTTTTGTATAATACTTTTTTATTTTTTTTGCTATTTGTTTAGGAATGAAACCTTTATATTTAGTATTCATACACAAATGGCTAAACTGTAGGTAAGGAATAATGTAGTGAACAAAATAATAATAATAATAATAAAAATTTGACATGATTTGGCTTTATTCTATTTGCTAAGAGATACTAAGTAAAAAAAATAAGTTAATAGGTTTATAGGTTTACAGAGGGAGTTGACATTTTTAAAGAATAAGTAGTGCGTCGATAAAAAAATATAACAGGCATATTTCTTTATAACTTCTTTTACCACTAACATATTTTTCATCAAAAATTATTAATGGAAAAACAAAATTGTTTTAACAAATTTTTAGTTTTCTAACATGCTTAAATATTCTAAATAAATTCACTAAAATTTATTTTTTATTCGTCAGATCATCAGGAAACCTTTTCCCAAAGACTTTAGCTTGTGATTTTAATAATTGTTTAAGTTTTGAAATCGGTTGATCAGTCAGTTCACAAAGAAAGTTAAAAAGGCAAATTTTGACTCCAAAATTAGTCAAAATGTATTGCCTTATTGGAAGCCATGACTTTACTGGAAAATAAGTGGCCAGAACTTTGACAAATTTAAGAATATTGCGCAATGGCCATAAGAATAAAAATAGGGAAAATAAGGAATACATAAACTTGAAGAAGAGAATAACAACTGTTACTAAAAATGTCACAGAATGCTTAAAAAAATATAGATATTTTATGAAAATTAAATGTAAAAAAATCACATTAGTTTATAACCAGATATCTTTAATAATATAAATCTGTACAAAAAAGCAATAATTGCTTTAATTTTATCCTCAAACTTCTTAGTTATAATTAGATAAATCCATTTTTAAAAAATGGGGCAAGGACGGGCAAAGGAAGGGTAAAGGAACATATTTTGAAAATATGGCAAATACAGAAATTTATAGATTTTTTCCAGCCGATTAGTTTTCTGTATTTGATTAATAAATAGAAAATGAAACATATATTTCTGTCATTTATTTACCGATTTTGAATCCTTAATTTATAAAATCAGTTAAGCTGAATGGATTTGAAGAACCCAAAATAACCTTATATTAAATAGAAATTTCCAAAGAAATATACAAATTTACTTGACACTTATGTATAACGGAAATGAGCTCACAAACACTTTAAGATTATTTTTATTTATAACTTGTGCAATTTTCCAATTTAATACACTTAAAATTATTGTTTCTATTACATCTGAGTTCTTATTTTCAGCTCAGAAAACAAATAAAATAAAACATTGTAGTTGTAATGGTGTTAAAAGCGAAAATAAATAAATAAATGTATTTATATTTCTAGAACCAAGTTGAAGGAAGCAACGACAACGACATCGACAACAAATATTGCCAATGTCTATAAATATTGGTAATAATTGTCATTTTCAATTTCATTTCATTCTATTTAGAAATTTTATTTATTTTTTTTCATGCCATTTCAACTGCACTTTATTTAATCTTTTGTTTTTTTTAGCTTTTTGCTATTTGTTAGACAGTTTCTATATTGTCTACATTTTATTTATAAAGTGTAGTGTAGTGTAAATGACATTTGGCGTTAAATTAAGGAAATTGCTTTAATGTAATTTATTATTAGATTCTATTTTTACTTTATTTTTTTTTTTATAAATTAAGTATATTTTATTATATTAACAAATTGTGTTGAAATATAGAATAGACACTTTGTTAATGAAACGACAATATGGTCGATAATGAAAATTAGATTAATTTATGGTGTACTCGTTGTTGTTGTTGTTGTTCTTGTTAAATCAATAAATTAAACTGCAAATAAATTAACACAGTGGGAAGTCAGTTCACAGCCAGACGTATGAGTGTTGGCAAAGGTGAAAATATTAATCATACGCCTTCATTGGTTAAAAAAAGGTTAAATTGAACCTAAGGGCAATCTATTGTCATTAACTGATTAGCTGTAATTAGTATTCATTTGTTTTTAATACATTTTAAATAAATAATTTGTTTTAATTAAATTCTATTTATTTATAAATTAAATTTGAAAAAAGGTTATAGCTACTGTCATTAGGCGTTTTTTTTCAGAAATTTGTTAAATAAACAGGTAATTTTTGAGGGAAAAAAGTTTAATTACACTAGTTTACAAGTTATTTGTTTATGATGTGAAACATATATGTAAAGGGTATTCCAATAGGGACTTCCGAAATTTGACAGTTGATAGCACCCAGATTGTTGAAGCTACATCTGCCGAAATGGCTTTAATTTTTTAAGTTTGTTTTGCCAAATCACCATGGACGGATTTAGCGTTCAACAACACGTGCAAATGATAAAATTGTTTTATCAAGACGAGTGTTCTGTTCGAGCAAATCGTGATGTACTAGTCGTCTTTAGCAATGAGGCCTATTTCAGCATGACGGTATATCTCAACAAACAGAATTTTCGAATACGAGACGAAACCAATCCACATGAGATCCAAGAGCGTCCAATGCATTCAGATAAAAACTCTTGAGTGTGGATTTCTTGCTGGCATCGTCATCGTTCCATATTTCTTTGAGAATGATGTTGGCCAGGCCTTTACCGTCAACGGAGGGCGCTATATAGAATGATATGGACAAAAACGACATGCTGTTTCAACAGAACGGCCCTAACTACCACACACCTTACGCCACATTGCACATTCTGCACGAGTAATTAGAGGGCATGGTTATCAAGTGGAGGTGATGTGAACTGCCCACCAAGATTTCCCCCCTTAGGGCATGGATAAGCATCTTGGTGAGCTCCACATCTTGAAGTTATGCCTTAAGGGGAAATATGGGGCGAAACCGGGGCTCCGAGGTGCACGGACCTCATTCCTGGTAAGAATTTGACTTGGTCGAGGTCAAAATTGTGTGTTAAAGTACACTCACTTTGACTTTTATCGGCTGGGAACTTTTGAAGTCAGAGACCATACATTGGACTGGATTATCAGGCCGGATGTCGCAGCTTTGATAATTGTCCTGGACTTGTTAGTTGACATGCTAGCTACGGTTGGCAGGGATTAGATAGCCCGAGCTCTCCAGCAAGGGGTTTGTGCATTGATCTGTGCAATCAATGTACAAGAATTTAGCAATTGAGTGTTCCTTGCATGTCACTCAATGACGGTGTTAGACGCATTGTTTCTATCTGGAGTTAAGACTCCAGATTTCGACACGTACCCACGTAAATCTTAGACACATCTGCCCACCAAGATTGTGCGATTTAACCCCGTTTGACTTTTTATTGTGCAGTTTTAATAAGGCCCAGGTCAAAGCGAACAAGCCACAAACCACAGCGGTCCAAAAAGCTAACACAAACATGCCGGCTTTTTAAAATAAAAAAATATACATGTGTTTCTTTCAGTGAACACAAAAATATATATTTTGTAAACTTGTTTTACTTTTTTGGGTGTATGACTTAAAAATGCGAGACCCTTTCAAACGATTAGCTTTTCTTTTGAAACATTCATACAATATATGAGCTATTAGCTTTTCCCATCTTTCTGGCAACATATGTATTCCGAGCCAAAAGAACTACAAATCTATGGAGGCCAAGAACGAATCAAGTCAATTTCGGATACTCTATTTGCTAGTGAAGCGTATCCCAGAGAGAGCGTTCTGCATCAATAGAAACAAATAGAAATCGGACAGGAAAAGGTCTGGACTATTAGGCGGGTGAGGTGAAACTTCCCAACCACTTCATTATAAATACTTTTTAACAGGTATTGCAACATGTGGCCGAGCGTTGTAATATTATGGTTTCATACGATTTCGACCAATACTCGCTTCAAACGAATTAATTGCATTCGGTACAGGTTCCATGTGATGGTCTAGCCAGACTTCAGCAGCTCATAATAGATATGACCCTTTTGCTCCCATCAAACACAGAGCATTATCTTAGAGCCATGGATATTTGACTTTGGTTACAAACCAGCTGGTTGGCCGGGGTTCACGTACGATCTCTTGTGCTTCGCGTTAACGTAATGGATTCATTTTTCATCGATAGTAAAGACTTGATGCAAAAATGATTTCCTTTAATAGCGGTCAAACATAATTTCGGACATGCAAAATCGTCTTCCAAGGTCTCTCGGTTTCAATTCGTATGGTACCCAATTTTCATGCTTTTGGATGAATCCTGCTGCTCGCAAACGTTTTGAAATTTCTGCTTGAACTTCCAATGATTTTCCCAGCTTTTGTTGAGTTTGACAACAATCTGGCCTAGGGGATCGTTGTTTTCCGTATCTAATTCATCACTTCTGAACCGTACAAACCATCTCTCGTACATTGAAAACGATAAAACATATTCACTATTAGCTTTGCTGAGCAGTCGGTGTGCCTTAGAGACACCTTTTTTTCAATTAAAGAAGTAAAGCTAATCTTCCCGACTTCAACGGTTTGTTGCCACAAAGATCGATATTTTCGAAAAAAAAAATCTTTGTTGTTTTCTCCATAATGTTCGGTAACTAAGTGAGAAAAATGACAGATGTGTACCCTTCAAAATTATATATAAGTGATGAAAAACAAAAACCGAATTCAAAAGATGCGCCGCATTTTTTAGTCCATACACCCAATACTATAAAACCTTTTAAACTCACTTATTCAATTTATCAAATATTTTGAACAGCTCTTTAAAACGTAACTTTAAATAACATTTTAATTCCCCGCTTCAATTTTTTAATCAGCAAATACTAAACAATAATCTAAAACTTAAAAACAACAGTATAGAAACCTAAGAAAAATAAAAACAAAACAAAATAAATAAAATAAAAGCAAAAATCAAGGCAATATTAATATACATAATAATAAAATTAAAAACCTTAAAGCCGACACTATAATTTCAAAGAACAACAGCACCATCAACCAACCAACCAACCAACCATTATTCGTTTATGAATACTTTATGACCTTTTTCTGGTTAGAGCAACTGCCATGACCACGTAGTTTTTTTTTTTTTTGTAGCTGTTGCCTTTCGTTTACCCCATGTCCAAGGAAGAAGTGCAAAAACCAACTCAATATAATATTTGTTGCTTTAGCCACAATGCGTGTTAAAACTTTATAGAATGCTAAATAAGGCAGTGCCGAATTTAAAATACCCTGTACCTAGATTTAAAATTACATACTCTCATCTCAACACTGATGCCATTTGTGTACATTAAGCGACACATCACAACAACATCAAGGTAATCTGTAAACACAATTAATGTTGAAAATATTTGTCATAATCAAAATAGTTTTTCGGAAATAAAATTCCTACACAGAGAAAACAGATTCGTGATGGCAACCGAATTTGTTGCCAATCGAATGATTCTACCTTAGTAACCGAATTTTACAGTTGTTGCTATCAAATTTTAGAAGGGGTAACAAAAGTTTTGTTGCTTCAACCGACATTCTTCTTTAGCAACTGACTTTCTGTTGATAGAACCGAAAAATTCAATGTGTGCAACCAAATCATTCGATTGGCAACAAATTCGGTTGCTATCACGAATCTGTTTTCTCTGTGTATTAAAATTAGTTTAATGTAGCTTGAAAATTTGCAAACAAGGCCACAATATCCGAACTAAAAGCAAGATTATTACACAAACTGTTAGATCGATAGATATTGAAAGGCAGACAGACATAGCTAGATGGTTTTAGATTTTAGTAAAGATCCACACTATTTATATACTTTATTTGATCTCAGATGTATAAGTGTTACAAACAAGACACCAGCTTTATATAGACTATATTCCCCATTCTATGCGATTGTTATATAGGGTATAGAAAGTAAAGAATCTCCGAAGCTAAAAATTAAAGGAAACTGCAAAAAAGCGTATAAAATTACAAATATAAAAAATGTTAAGTAGCAGTAGAATTTAATCAAAATACCTTTTGAATTCTTCTTACACAAGCTGGGTAATGAAATAAAAATGAAAATCATTTATTATTAAACAGTAGATTTACAGCAGGCTAATTTTTGTGCACCTTTGGGTGGTAGAAAATTGTGATTAGTTGTATAAGAATGTACAAAAAATGTAAATGGAATTATAAAGCAATAATAGAAATTAAATTCAAATTAAAGATTATCAAAAGTATTACTACTTACTTTGTTATTTTGTTAGCGATTTAAGTGAACTGAATAATATATTTCATTTATAATAAACATGGCTTTTAGATTAGTTTTTCAGAAAAAGATCATTTTAGACATCATTATTTCAGAAATTCATAAAGTCCTTATTCATGCTTATCACATATACTTAGAATTTTAGCGATTGATTTTTCTCTGTAGCATAGAGTTGTCATTGACGTTCAAGCCATGGTCAATGTTTTAGAGCTTAAAAATTTACTTATTTGAATCAACCTGCGATATCCCGTATTGTCTTTATAAATAATGCTTATCATTTGATGACTGCCTTTATTTATATCTGCAAAAACATCAGAGAAATCAATCGAATGTTACACTAATTCCGAAGTATTTGCTCTAATGGCAGGATGGCTAAATATTTGAATTTTTCTGCGCAACGATGAAGATATAGATTATTGTAGTGATTATTTTCTGCAGCACAATGTTATCATTGACTTGCGCTCTTTAGGAACGCATGGATGGTCTATTAATTTGATGTTTGATTTCAGAAAACTTACACATATAGAATTTCCTCGTTGAGCTCTACAAAAATCTTGTCGTAGCTATCAACTATCTCTTATAGCTTGGGAGATATTCGCATTTGAAAATTAAATTCTCAAAATTTTCACCCACTCTACTCCAGTATTTTTACAACTGCGGGTCCAAATATTTCCCGATTTACCCAATTTTGCTTTATTAGACTAACATTAAATGTATATGTCAAATCGAGAAAGAATTGTTTAAAAATAATAACTGAGTCCAAAGTTATATGCATTTGAATTTCAAATTTAAAAAAACTCAATTTTTCGCTAGATTTTGAGGATTTTATGGAATTTCTAAAAAGTTGTATAAAGAATTTATACCTTTTAAAAGGCTCATTTTACATTAAACATTTAAATGAAAACAAATTTGAAAATTTTTGATACCGAGGGGACCAGATGCATAGATGACAACTAGATAGGTAACTGAGAGCCAAAAACCTATGTCTGTTGTCAAAAACCTAATTCAAGAGAATGTATTGCATGTTTTTTGTTATTGTATTACCCGTATGTGTGAAAGGAGAGTAATTTTTTCCATTAAAAAAAAACGCCAATTTTTTATATAAAATTTAATTTTGGGTCACAAATTCTCAAATCCCATAGTCGACATTAAACTATAGTAACCCACTTTAGATAGCCAAATATGTTCTTAATTATTTTTTAAAGGGTTCCAATAATTCCGCGCCTGGTATGGATATTATAGCCAAAAAACAAAAAAATCCCATTCTTGCGATTTTTCAACATTTTTTTTTCGATTGCGGAATTTCTAATTACAAATTTCCAAATTTTTTTTCATTTTTCCATTTCTAATAGAAAAATTTATATAACTGAACAATTTTATTAAAAAATATTCATAAATAAAAATTTAATTTCAATTTGAAAAATGTGCATCTTTGTAAAAACTCAATAAAAATCATATTTTATCGTATTCTTCAAAAAAGTATTCCATGCTTTTTTTAATTTCCAAAAATTATATATGTCTTTAAAAATAGATATTCCCTATACATTGATATATTACATGTCTACGTTATGTTTTGTTCGAGAAACGACGATCGGAATACAGACGAAGAAATAGGATCGTTTTAAAAATTTAACATATCCAAGGTGTCCTACTTTAGGGTCCTCTGGCCGCTCCCCTAGTGGACCCATGCGGTCAAAATTCAAAACTTAAACTGGACAACACTTTTTCTCTATGCGCATGTCAAATTTCATTCAAATCGGACTAAGGGTTTAGAAGTTACAGATTTATTTCCCTCTTTTTTTCTATACCACTGTCCTAAGATTTTAAAGAACCAATTTCAGATTTATTGCTACATTGACAGAATGACTAAATCTGTAAATTTTACGAAGTAAGATCTGAGAATTGCTTCGAAGAGTATCGTTTAAATAACGCAAATTTCATAAAATCATAGAACGAAAATAATCTATGTGTCACATTGGCCTAATTTTATAAATCTAAGTTCATCATTATAAAATATTCATGGCCATTTAACCATACTAAGTAGTACCATCAGAAGAAATAAAAAGTTCTACTAAGTCTCCCATTGTGAATTCTTACTTATTCCGGATAACATGTCTCTAATTTTATTTTAATTGTTTCACGGTTATGTGTATTCTAACACATTTTAACCTTTTGACGACCACAGGGACACCGGTGTCCCAACGCAAAAATATTGAATAACTAAATAACGAAAAATTGAATGGGTGCCATTATAATTTTAATTAGTTCCTAAAAGTGTTTAGATTAAAACAAGTTCAGTTACAGCATTTATTTTTTATTGTCTTTGAAAATTAACAGTTTTTTTTTGGTACTGTGTTCTAGAATTGTGCCCAAGTATTTTTATGTGTAAAACTAATTTTTTAAATTTCATATTGGGATACATATTAGGCCCAGTAAGTGCATTTTTGTTATAAAAAATTATAAAATCATTATTTATGTTCCGTTCATTGATATGTAGTCCATAAACATGAGTATGTAGAACGAAATTTTGCACTTTACGACCAAAATTCCATTAAATCCGATACAATTTGTTTTGTTTTAATTTCAAAATATATTTTCTTGGCACTAACTGATTCACATTAAATAGAAAAAATTATTACTTTTATCCAAATAGTCTTATGGTCGTGAAAGGGTTAAATTTATTATTGGAGTAAAGAAAAAGTACCATAAAGACACATATTTTGTATTCTCACTCAGCATGATATTATAGAACATTAAAAAAGTTCCATTAAAAGGAAGAAAGGTAACACAAAAGTCACCTTTTGTGGATTCTAACTCATTCAGGATCATGTTTGCCTAATATCATGACTTTTATTATAAAATATTCGAAAACCATTAAAAATTCCTTTTGAGTACTCATTCACTCAGAACCATAAATTCGTAATTTCATGTTTCTACAGGTTAATTTTTATAATATATTCAAAAACTACAAAGTATGAGTAATTTCTTTTACTGTAGATTCTAATTCAGTAAGTATAATGTGTGTTTAATTTCCTTATTCGAGAATGAAAAGGTACTATTAGTTTCTCCTCTTTGGTACCTTAATACTATTAAGCCCCCTAAACTTGATTCTTTCTTTAAACATAAGCGTATTTACCAACTATTATGAATATAAGTTAAATAATTATAATAAAAAGTACTAATATTTCTTTTTCCCCAAAACAACCGTTAAGTTTTAAATTTCAAAGTACTCCATTTTGGGCAAGATTTGATACTTTTGCTCTCGAGTTCCAAAAAAACCATGTTGTTTAATTTTTGTATGACTATAGGATCAAATGTTTAAAATGTTACCAATATTGACCTAATAATTTCACTGTCCGACAGCATTTTGGAACAGAATAGCGACTCTAAAATTATGAAAGGGCACGTTGATTATATCATGTTTGTAGAAGAAACTTATAGTGCACCTGCCTTGAATTTTTTTACAGTGGGTCAAAGTTGTAATTTTTTTATCGAAGGGAGCATTATATTAACAGAAAACAATTTTGTAAGTTAATATTTGAGAGAATTCTTATTGTCAGACTTATATTGTCGAATTTTATGGGGATAATTTTTGTGGAAGATCTTAACCCTATATCTCCTCTCTTTAGGGGTCAATTTGACACTTTTTTCGAGAAAATTAAAAAAAGTCCTTTCAAAAAGGACACTTAAGGTTTAAAATATTTAAGTGGGGGTCACCAAACATATAAAGGTTGTAAATAAAGCTCGTTCCGCTTAATTAGCAAAATTACACATTACCTCTGGTCTCAAATTTTGTAAAAAAATTCCAAGAATTCAAATATGACCCGAATAAGCTGAAATTTAAAATATAAATAGTCCTTATGGTGATCTACAAGAAACGTACATACATATTAAGTTTATTTTTTAGTTCAAGAGATATTTAGGTTTATTTATTTATTTATTTTAATTCTACGCGATCTTTTTTTGGTTTTTTAGATATGTCGGGCCTATGGAGGGTCGAAATTTTTTTAAAAATATCTGCACTTCTTACAAAGAAATTCTGAATAAAACCAAAACAACTTGCTAATAGTTATCTCGTACCTATAAAAAGTTACATGCATCAAAAGTTGGAACATGTAAAAATGGCCGTATTTTTTACGGTTTTTCCAAAACACAAACATTTTCAAAAGTGATCAAGGTTTGAGGAGCTCCTGATGAATAAATATAAGCTTTTTGTATAAGTAGTAGATATTGGTGAAAACCTTAGGACTTGCGGATTTACAGTTTAGTGAAATTAAATAATTTTGTGAAATTTTTCGGACGTCATTTACCTTAGAAACTAAAAAATAATAATATAGAGATTTTCCATAAAAAAAATATAAAATTTGAATTAATGTACAATTTTATCGGTTAAAGATATTATAACAAAATTCAAAAATAATGTAGATTCAAATGTCCTTAAATCAACGGAATTATAACTTTTGACATTCTTTATTTTCAAATACCAAAATTCCTAAAACGGGGAAAATATGTTCCAAAAACTGAGATTCTAAGAAAAGTGCCAACTGTGACATTATTTACTGTGTAATAGTAAAAAAGCTTTGTAGGTATTTAAATAATATATAGGGCTATACAACCGTGGAGCTTTTCAGAGGATGGGTGCTTTGTATTTTTAGAATTTTTTATTCAAACCAAATTTTTTTTTTTTTAATTGGCAACATTTGGATAAGTTTGGGGGCGACTAGATTCGCTTAAGTGAGCCAAGTTTTACTTTACACACTTTTGCATTAGGTTATCTTTTTGGATCATATACAAAATTTATATAGTCCCGAAGACAATTTTTTTCTACAAAATAAAAAACTTTAAAAATACGGCCATTTTTACATGTTGCAATAGGAGATAGAGCGTTACGATCTTCCACAAAAATGATCGCCATACAATTCCGAAATATATCTCTGACAGTAAGAATTCCCTCAGACGTTAACTTACAACATTCTTATATTTTAGTATAATGCTCCCTTCGATCAAAAAATTGATGCTTTGAACCACTTTAAAAAAAAATTCTGACCAGCTGGTCTATAAAATTATTCTACCAAAATAATCTACACAACATGTCCTTTCAGAATTGTAAGATCGCTGTTCTGTTTTAATCAAAAAGTCTCAATTTGTTGGACAGTGTTTTTCATAAAATGTATTTTTCCGTTTTTACACTTAAAGAGTTCAAATTTACTAAAAGTACCAAATTTGAGTTTGGTATTTTTTGACAAGAACTACATTACTCGATAGCCAAAAGCAAATACATTTTCAAACTCTTTCCACTTTTATGTTCTCACAAAAAGTCGAGTTTAACAGTTTTATCTCCGGAATGTGGAATTTAATTGAAAAAGTTAAAAACTGTTTATGGTTTTAAAATCTATGGAAGTAGAGCTCCAGATTGAATACCTTGATGAATATGTCCAAGTGTTACATACGGAACAATAAACTTTTATATACCCTCATTTACGTCGAGTGGTAATGGAGGGCGTAATAAAACAAACATACACCTGTATGGTAATAAAAATAATGGTCATAATGGTTTGCCATAATTTTAATCACGCACAGTTATTATTTTTAATCATCATACTTACTTTTTTGTTCTTACTTTGTATGTATTTCAACAAACTGTGTTGAGGGACAACGGCTACATTTACACGACAGTATAAAAAATAATTTCTTTTCTAAGATATGCAAAAAAAATTATTCATATTTTGTTTTGCATACATTTCCTTTCTCTTACCACAATTGTAAAAAGAAAAATACATGAGAATGTGGGAAGAAGAATTAAATAAATCGCGTGACATTTACCAGAAATTACCAATATTGAAAAAGCAAGAAAAATAATATGGACTAATTTAAAAAAGCAATGACCAAACATTTATAAAAACATTAAAATACAATTTTATTTAATGACTTATACAGTAATCGTTTGAAAAAATAAAAACAGGAAATAATTTACTAAAAACAAACTGTTGTATTATAAATAAAAATTCAACAAAATAAAAATCAATAAAAATAGAAAAGCAAAATAAATATGTTACAAATGAATATACTACTAATACACATACATATACTATAAATAACAACTCATTTAAAAAGCATTTAAATTCACTTTGTAATTTGTTCAAACAGAAAATCATATAAAAATTTTATATAAAAAATAATTTACAAAAATATATTATACATATAAACAAAACATTTACATAAACGTGCTAAAAATGAAAGAAATTATAAAAGAAAAAAAAAATCTAAATAAATTTTCTAGCAATTAACGCGCGGCGACATTTCCCTGATATTTAGTTAAGTTTATTGTGTTAAACAGCAACAACAAAAAAACATGCATACAAACAAACACACAAATTCGCCTAAATTCATGCTAAAGGTAAGGTCAGACTATGCAAATTATTTGACACAAAATGTTTCATGTGTTTGATCAAAACTACATCAAATAATCCATGGCTTGATTTTGTGGTCACACTGTACACATTTATTTGTCATATTTGTTTCATCTAACTACACCGAAATACTATCAAACACACGATGGGGAAAATATATTTATCTTGTGGTCACATTTATGGTAATATTTTTTCTAAATAATTATTAAATAAAGCTGTAAAAAAACTTTAATTTCTTTGATCAATAAAAAATACATATCTAGAAAGTAAAATACTACTAGATTTTGCTTTATATTTGAAAGAATTGTGAAATTTCAGTACTTTTATTTAAGCGTCAAATATTTTATGTTCCTAGTTTGAACAGAAAATATTTTTGCACGGCAAACAAGAAAACAGCTGAATTTGGTCAAACAAATTTATTTGCCGATAAGAAAACTTTCTTGTAATGTGACCAATGTGTGACCACTCAACAGCAAATATTTTCCTCAATTTTGAGTAATTTTTTATTTGATCTTGCAATTCATTTGCAAGATAAAACAGCGTCAAATAACAGCTGTTGCATCATGTGTTATCGCAAAATTAGTGTTGCTATATCTTAAATTAAAAATCGCTAAATAATGAAAACAAATCGCGAAAAGAACTCAAGCTTGAACAATTTAATAATATAATTATTAAAAGTTTATTTATTAAATTATATTAATATCAACCTATTAAAATTTGTAGGTATAATTGTACTTAAAATCTACCAATTATCCCTAATTTAATTAACAATTTTGGAATTTTATTGTATTTGTTTTGGCTTTGTTTGGATTTTGAACTAAAAATCGCATTATTCAAACAAAACGAATATTACTATGATGAACTTTACAATAATCAAATAAGCGAACTGTTAAAAAGAAAAAGTATATTTTTAAAATGTTGAAACCAAAGTATATACAAGTAGTCCAACTCTTTGACAGCAGTAACTAACTATATATTGGACGCAAAACGAAATGAAAATGTGCTAGAAATGTGAAATAAAATTATAAAATTCTGTGTGTTAAAGAATTAACGAGAATTGAACTATATTTAATCGAAAATTTTTTCTTAAAATTTCGAGACATTTGATGTGTACATTTTTCACAAGGGTGTTGAATTCACACGGTACTCATTTATGTGAGAGAGTAATATTGAGAATAGAGTCGGACTACTTTTTATACTTTGGTTGAAACTATACTTATATGTAGAAGGAAAAATGAAAATGAATTAAAATTTTCCTTCTACATATAAGTATAGTTTCAACCAAAGTATAAAAAGTAGTCCGACTCTATTTTTCAATATTACTCTTTCACATAAATGAGTAGCGTGTGAATTGAAATTATTTTTTTTTAATAAAAATTATTAGTCGAATACGACTTTTACCAAACTTTTTTCATTCCGAATTTTCACAAATATTATATTCTCATTAAAAAAAATTAAACAGATCATACTGTTTAAGAATTAATTTTTAATTTCAATCAAATTATAATATTTATGTATGTTAAACTATTTTAAATACAATAAATATTCCATATATTTGAGCAATTTAAATAAATTTTGTAAATAGAAAAACTCCATGTATAAAAAATAATCAAACATCAGACTATGTTAAACGTATACAAATATAATCGCATAAAAATGCAAAAGTCGCAACATAGACTTCATGTCATCAATTAGTTTTTCTCCCAGAATGTCATTCCAGGCTGAATGACTTTTATGTGAAGAAGAAGACTTCATTTATTGATGCCATTTTTTAGTGAAAATAATTTAAATAAGAAATTTACAAGAAATATTGATATGTATTATAGTTAAAGAATAAAAATAGTGCAATTTTGTTTTTAATTTAGTACCAAAAATATTTAAATAATCTGCTTTTTAATCCGCCGTGTTGAGCAAATAATTTTCTTTGTTTGCTCTATTTGATCAAACAATTATTTCATGAAAGTATTTGATATAGTGTGACCACACGGGAAATATATTTACTGATTCTTTTTCGCAGCAGTTTGGTCAAACAAAAAGTGAAAAATTAAATTCACTATATGATAACAAAATTTAATAAAAATTTAATAAAATAATTGTTTTACAATTTTAAATAAGTGCGTTAACCTTAAAAAGATTTGTAAGATCAAATTATATATTTTTTATGTATTTATATAGCCAGTGGTCACACTATGTTCACATTAAGAAAATATTTTGTTTGCCGACAAATAAATTTGTTTGACCAAAATCATCTGTTTTGTTGTTTGCTCTAAATTTTATTTGTGGTCAGATTCAGACAATGAAATATTTGACGATAATCGTCAAATATTAGCTGTGTCTGACCGTACCTTAACACTTCCATATCCAACAGCACTCATTCACTCACTCACTCACTAAGGTTCTCTCTCTCACTCATACTTCCGTTACATTCAAAGAGATGTCGGATGTACAGTTATTGTTGTACAACATGTGCTTGTAGAAATTTATGGTGGAAATACTTGCACATGTGTGGGAGTGTGTGTGAGAAAATGTGTAATTTTAAATGTAGTTGTGAAAAAAAGAAAGTCATATTTCATTTTTTTAAACTACATACGAATGTATAATAAAAAAGGGCTGGCACTTAAACAATTGTTATGTTAGAAAGTCTTTTTTTTTTTTTTTTTGCTTTGCAGAAAAAAATCGTGTCTGTCTCCTTAACGACTGTTTGGTGTTGGTTGGAAGAGCTTAAAGGAATTAATTCATTTTTAAATTGAAATTTAAACTATTTACAAAAATCATTACAAATTGTTTAACAATTTTTCGTTTCAATCTGCTGTTTTAAAAAAGTTTCAACGCCTTCTGTAAATAACGAAAGGCCCCTTTTTTAGTAAGATGTATTTAAGGACAACACATATATATGCCATAATAATCACGGATCAGATTTAAGTTTAATACTTTTTAAATATCTGTCTGTTCTTTTGTATTTTTACCCAATGAAAACAACCAAAGTGATATTATATTTTACATTTAAAAGTTTACAAAACTTATGTTTAAGTCATGCTTTGGGTCGTTAAAAGTTGAGCCAAATCTACACAAGGTTATTTATTTAATGGCACACGTTTCACATGTTGTTTCTTTTTAAAAACGATAGACGGTGAAATTTATGTAACATAAATGCTAGCTTATTATATCAAATAGCTATAGAAACATGCTAAATGAAGCGAGCTCTGACTTGTAGTGTTAACAGCTGCTAGGTTAGGTAAACTGTAAATAAATTGATTATTTTTTGCAGAAATTATAAATAATAACACAAAAACATTGTTTCAAAATCCTAATACTCTCCACCAGAAACTAGAATTACAAAAATTACTGTCGTCGTCTCAACATTGATGCCCATTTACACACTCCAGTATACACACATGTTGTTTTTGTTGTTTATATCTAAACTGTCTATATAATACCACAAAAATTATTTTATAACAACAAACTAAGCAACAATTACTGTTTTAGAAATGCAATTTGTTAAAATCATCAAATTGTATAAACTTTGTCTCGCAGTTGTTTTACAACTTTCTATCCACTGAATAGTCTTGGTGAATTTCAATATCAATCTACTAAAGACAGTGATAAATACTCTTGGTGAAGCCAAAACAGAAACAGGCAAACATATATGTAGCTAAATCGATTTAATATATAATCACAAACTAAAAAAGCTTAGCTCTTTTACCACACATCTATTTGAGGTTGTTTACTCTTAATAGTATTTTTTAAAAGTACACAGTATCAGTTAAAATATAACTAAAGATTTATTGTGATTTGTCATTACTAAAAGTAGTTTTTCGTAAAATAAGTAAGTAAGAGAGCTATATTCGGCTGTGCAGAATTTTATATTCCCTTCACCAAATTATACTCCAAAATAACAATTTTTAATATTTTTAGGTAAAAAAAATTAAATTTATTTTTTTTTCAAAATTGTTTTCCAAATTTAAACATTGTTTTTTTCAAAATTTAAAACCAAACATTTGTTTCAAAATTGTTTTTTAATTTTTTTCCAAATTGCCAATTTTTTTTTTTAATTTTTTTTTTTTTTTTTTAATTTTTTCAAATCAATCTACACATATATCGTTAATAAGAGGTCTTAGAGGAAAAAGGATAATAATCTGTGATCACTCTTATTTCGATTTTTTTATGAAAAATCTAAAATCACTCATATATCGTAAAAAAGAGGTCCTAGATGAAAAATGATAATAATCTGTGATCACTCGTATTTCCCACCTAATATCGATTTTTATATAAAAAATTAAAGTCACTCATACATATATCAATAATAATGGGTCCTATAGAAAAAAGGATAATAATCTGTGGTCACTCTTATTTCCCACCTAATATCAATTTGTATATGAAATATCTAAAATCACTCATATATCGTTAATAAGAGGTTCTAGAGGAAAAAGGATAATAATCTGTGATTACTCTAAAATCACCCATATATCGTTAATAATTGCATCAGTTGAAAACGGCAAGACCGATTAGGATTTTTTTTAAATGTTCGTCATAGTCCAACTAAGGTTTTTACGAAAATAAAAATTGACCACGCCTATTTTTACGCCCACTTTTTTCTAAATCGGAAAACGGCTGCACCTATATGGCTAATTTGTTTATATGTTCGTAGTAATCTAATTAAAGTTTTTACTGAAAGAAAAATTAACCACGCTCACTTTTTTTCGATTTGGGTAATCTCTCCACTCTCACTAATATGATCACTTATCAAATAAATTAGTTGTTACTGAGAGAGGAAATTCACAACGAAGCTTTGATATTAATTGTAGAACAAGGTATTTTCCGATGCACGACGCATTTAATCAAGAGTTGCGATACGAAAAATAATATGATTATGAAACCTTGAGGGAATCAGTTCAAAAAAAAAAACGTTCCACTGTTGAATGGACAACAAAAATATACGTACGACACTCCTATGAATGTTGTGAAATATAGAACTGGAGAAAAACTTTTTTGATCGCGTTGATTGTGGCAATAATACGTTCTTAGAATGATAATGCACTTCCACATGCTTCATCAGGAATTGCAGCTACGTTGTTGGGAGGAACTCAAGCACTCAAGTTAAAATTGAATATGCAAATCAATGAAAATCAAAAAGCCTAAAACAGTGCGAAGGCCAAAGTTTTGCAGCAAAGCAAACTGATCCTTTGATATGAGAATACAATGACGCATAAGAAGTCTCTAAAGGCATCAGACAAAACGTTGCATGATTTACGAAACAATCAAAGCCCGTTTGATGGTTTTCGGCAAACAATGCCAGCCTATGAACTTAATGCATGCTTGAAGTCGTCTGTTTTGTGGAAACACGTCAAGAAACTCAAATTGACTGTGAACATGCATATCGAGCTGCAGAACGCTAAATCTGGAGAAGTATTTTCCAAACAATTGCTGGACATTGGCAACGGCAAAATCCCAGTTGACATTTCGACCGACTGCATTCAATTTCCCATAACTTTCTGCCAGTTCACCGAATCAAAATAAGAACTCATCCGAAAGGTGTTTCCAAACATTACACAAAATTACAAAAATCATGATTGGTTGAGTGAATGTGCTGTATTGGCAACGAAATTGCTATTTAATTGATGACGCACAAATCGGTGAATTGTATTACTTTCCAAGATGATGTCGTCAGCTATCCAACCGAGTTTTTAAACTCGCTGGAATTACCAGGATTACCACCTCACAATCTTCAACTGCAAGTTGAATCGTTATCATATTGTTACGAAACATAAACCAACCACGTCTTGGTAATGTTACCCGACTTGCAGTAAAAACCTGGTGAATACCGTCATCGAAGCAACAATATTTAAAGGAAAGTACAAAGTAGAACACGTTTTGATACCACGGATCCCAATAGCTCACACCGACATGCCATTCGAATTTACACGCTTGCAGTTTTCCGTACGGCTTGCATTCGCAATGATAATTTAAAAAAACTCAACTGCAGTCATTGCATGGTTGCAGCATTATCCTCTCAGTTCCCTGCCAGTTCCCGTGTCGCGCCGGACAACAAAACAAAAAATGTCGTGTATCATAGAGCATTGCAATGAACAAAATTATGATATCACAGCAAAGTAATCGAAAAAAGTATTTCTTACCTGAACATCTTTCAATTAAAATGTAAAAAGAATACCACAAGATTCATTGTACATATTGTACATATCTACCAACATCTTCTCACACAGTCACAAATCGAACACAAACATTTTTTCTAATTTGGACAGGACAACGTATGTCGGTTCAGCTACTGTAAAATAAATTTTAACTTATTTTCCCCCCCAAATGGTTGACCTGGATCCGCGCCTGTCTGTGACCTTTACCTATAGATTTTGTAGATAAATATTTGTTAAGTATTTAAGATGCTACAGATAAAAAAATCGCCAAATAACTTAAAAGAAAATAAAACTTTTTTGATGTTTTTTAATATTATTTACAAATTTTTGATAGTGATAATCTGACGCAACTATTTTTGTAACATAGTTAAAGTTAAGCTATTTTTAAACAGACAGTCGTATCCACAAAAATACTAGATTGCTTCATCAGTATTTCGGGAATTATAGTTCAGAAACAAAGGAATCGCCTCTTGTCATTCTCATGTGAGTAACAGCTAAAGGGAGTTTTCCGCACAACAGCATCTTGTATTTACTTGATAAACACCATCTCACGATAGATTTTAGTGTAGCTAAGAGTATTGATCTGTAAAATGACTTCTTAAGATATGATGTAATAGCTATTATGTATATCCGGTATAGAAACATGTTACGTATTTCTCAATTTAAATAAAATCTAAGCAACTTTACTGCCGGCACAAAAAACACAGGGATTTCCCAAAAGTAATATTAAATAATCTCAAACCTTAATAATAAAACAAACATCAAAATTAAACTAAAATTTATTTTCTCTATATAGACAAAAATATTGGCCATTAGCTGAGTTTTTGGTTAAAATATTTAAATATACTGTCACACAAAACTCTTACATAAACAAAATTCTCGTTAGTGCTAAAAATGTAATATTTTAATACTGATTTCAAAGTGGGGTCATGATATTTACATTTGACGGCAAGGGTTTTGTAAGGGGTTTCTGGTTAAAAGTGTGTATTTGAGTACAATTAACACATAAATTTCATTCATTCAATAAATGACTGGTGGCTTTAAAATCAGCCAACCGAATTTTATATTTAAATTATAAATAAACACGTAAAGCTTCTGTACACACACTCAGCCATACTCACGGATACACAGGGGCTGCTGCTGCAAGAACAGCAATTTTTGTATGTTGTTTTTTTTTTTTTTTTTTTGTTACTGTTTGTTTTTCGCTGTTGATCAATAAAAGACACAATTTTACAAAATTTCAAGGTTATTTGTTGTGTTGTGTTGCTTTTTTTTGCACAGTTTGTGGTGTTTTGTATGTGTGTAGTTGTAGTTGTTGTTGCTGTTGTTATTGGTTTTAACGTTGTTGCTGGTTATTTATGTTGCCATTTTACCAATTTTTAAAAATAAACATAAATTTCCGTTTCGTTTGTGTTTGTTTGTTTTTTTTGTTTTTTTAAATATGTCTGTGTTTAAGAGTTTTCAATAAATTTCCATTAAACTTAATTATAGAAATATGACCAGTTTTTTGTAATTTTTGGCAAAAATTGTCATTTAATATTTAGCTGAATAGCTGTTGTTGTATTTTCTTGGTATTTAAGACCATAAATAAGCTTTAAATATGTTTTTTTTTACTATAACAAACAAAAGAAAATTTATGGCAATTTAAACAGTGATTTATGTTTACTACTATTGGTTACAAAAGAGAATATTTAAATTCTGTTTTTTTTTTTTTTTTTTGTCTGTTATAAAGCCCTCTTTTATTATTTTATTTATTGTAAGCCTCTTTATTTATTTTTTATCTAATTACATGAAACAGGTCAAACCATATTCTAGCAACAAACCTAAAATTGAAAAATTTTAAAGCAAAATACTTCAAAAAAAAACTCATTTTGAAAACCACATACATACTGGTTGTTACTGGTACTTTACACAAGCATAAGTAGGTAAACACCAGTGAAACCACACATTTTTATTTCTATAGAATATTCCAAAAAAAAAAACACTCCTAAGCCAAGAGATTTAGATATAAGTTTATTAGGGTGGCCCTTAAGATGCACTTTTTGGTTATTACCAAAATCGAAAATTATTCTCCGTTATGTAAAAAAGTAATGCTGACAATTTAAGCAAAATTGGATAACGTTTAGAACTGGTACATTTTATTTAACGATTTAAGTTTTGGGCCCAAATATTTTTGTTTTCAAAACAAATTAAAAAAAATAATGTTGAAAAAACATTCAATTAAAATAAGTAGAGCTTTTAGAAAGCCTTAGGTTCATATAAAACTTGTTTATGTCCAATTAATTTTTATGTATTGTTCAACATTTTCTGAGTGAAACCTTGTTAAGGGACAAGGGATAAATACCATATTTGCAAAGTGGAACTAATTTGTGCATTATTTTATGAGGATTGCCGCATAATCAACATAGTTTTGTCCGATTTTTCATATTTTCAATACCCAATAAACCTTTTCAATAGAGAGTATTTGTAAAAAATTTCAGCCAGCTAGCTACTTTCGTTTGGGCCCTATCGTTTCTTCAAAAAACTGATAGATGGACAGAAGGACCCAGAATATATGTACTTTTTGGTTCTACAACAAATATTTTGATATGTTACATAACGGAATAATAAAATCATTCCGTTTGAAACATATCGTATTATTGGCTGTAGAAAAAACAAAAAACAAACATATGTACAGACAGATAGACAGACAGACATAAGGACATAGAAAGGTCGTCTTAGATTCTTTTGAGTTCCCAGCATATATTTTTGGTTCTACGACAAATATTTCGATATGTTACAAACGGAAGGACAAAATCATAGTTTTTTCAAAAACAGATAGATGGACAGACAGAAGCACATAGCTAGTTCGTCTTAGAATGTTATGTGGACCCAAAAAACAGACGGATAGACAAAAGGACATAGCTAGTTCGTTTTAGAATGTTATGAGAATCCAGAATATATATACTTTTTGGTTCTACAACCAATATTTCGATATTTTACAAACGAAATGAAAAAATCATAATTTCTTCAACAAATATCCAGCTGGACAGACACAAGGACATGGATAGTTCGTCTTAGAATCTTATGAGGACCCAGAGTTTATATACTTTTTCGTTCTACGACAAATATTTCGATATGTTACAAACGGAATGACCAAATCAAACTTTTTTGATGGTGGGTATAAAAAGGTTTTGTATTTCATTTACCCATAGATGCTTAAATATAAATAAAAAGCATTTTCTGACATTGATAACCCATTACAACTTGGTACCAAAACATAAATGTCATCCTTATTACACAAATGTGCTAAGTCCCGTTCTAAAATACTTAGTTTCAAACATTTTTGAAATATGTTACTGCAGTTTTTTTACTTAAGATTTAAAATAATAAATAAGGCCTGAGATCGAAAAATTTTCAAAAAATTTTACAGTTTTGATTTTTTTTATTTGATTGAAACTATTATTACAATTTACAAAAAAAAAAAAATTATAGTTCTAATCAATAGTGATAGTTAATTTATGAACTTTTTCCGGAAACTTATCCATTAAGGTTTTTATAGAGCTTTCTGTCACTTTGTTCGAATACGTAGTCATTATCCGTTTAAAATCTACCACACTTTTGGACACCTTTTTTGTACTCTTCCATTCCCTTTTAACAAGAGCCCAATATCTCTCCACTGCCTTAGCTCCAGGTACTTTGAATGATTTGCCTCTCTTGGTACAAATACCACATTATTGTTCTTGAACCACTCAGGACCCTGTTCACCATAGAGACAGAATGCCAAATCAAGCCAAAAATAAGTGGACACATTAAGAAGTCTTATGAACAGTCTTGTAAAGTCTTGTAAACATTACATGATGTAAATTACGGTATTTATAGAATTCTTTATAACAAATGTTTGGCTTCTTTTGCCGCAACTGCATATTGCTTGCCATACCAAGAACTTTTTGGGAAAATTTTCTGCTTTTGGAACCTAAACTTTTCTACAACTTCCCCTCGAGCATCAGCAACATAAAAAAATTGACCCGGAAGCTGCGAAAATTTGACAGAACATACGTTTTGTCATCCATAATGCAGCAGCTATATTTTTTGTATAAAATTTGACTTCAATTTCCGTGCTCTGTCTTAGGCCTCTAAATTTTTAGCAGAATTCCTGTCAGGAACTTGTTGAGCCTTGTATGCTTTTAAACCTGAATTGGATTTAATTTTTTGTACCAAATAGTCCGAGTACTGAGCTAACCGGACTGCTTTCCTACCGGATGTATTGGAAGCTCTTTTAAAAATGCTTTCTATTTATTGGTTTCAGAAACATCATGTGAACCTTCTACATTGAACCATGTTTTAAACCATATCTCTCGATACTGTTTAATAATATTGGAAACAGTTTGACGGAAGACCTTTTATTGTTTGGCCAACTTTTTGTAGGACTGAGTTTGGTTTTGTTGAAATATTTAATAATTTTAGTAGACACTTTTATCTGGTCACTCATTTTAATCAGATTAACAACAAATGAACATAATTGACATTAAACATAATAAATGACATGCTTTATAAAGGTAACTTGATAAAAAAGATATCAAGTTATCTGCGCTATTCCTGTTCACCATTCACCATATTTTTGGAAGGAAAATTACAACAATTATTAGTTTTTTAACACTGCTTTAACTCTCTGTTGCCAATAAAGTTCCTCTCAAAAGCCAATGGAGCTTTATTTTTGATACTGATTTGAAGGCATAGTTGAAACTTAAAGATGAATCGACTCCCTGATGCGATTCAATCACAAATGATTAGTTTTTAAACCTTCTTTTCGTACTGTTTTTAACTTTCAACTTTAAATTATTTTTAACAGTCGAATCGTTGTTCAGATGCCATAAAGTGAAGTTTGTAAATGATTTTTTTAAAAAAAATGTAATTAATTTTTTTTTTATTTTTTTTGGTAAAAAAAAATCCATGTAAAAATATTTGTCCCGATTTTCACCAATTGTAGGTCCGACTTACCTTGGCCTTATATATAAAGATATTTAAAATATATTTTATTGCTTATATTACTGACTTACTACTCCAGTTATAGATCAAAAACAAGTAAGAAAGTATTGTCGGTCAAGCCCGACCATATAATACCCTACACTAAGTAAACAAGCAAAAAAATTTTTCTTTCAAAATTTCAATAATTTATATCCGTGAGTGATTTTCGGAAGTGAGCCTTATATGGGAGCTATGAAAAATTATGGACCGATCACCATGAAATTTTTTCATGTGATTAATGTCTTTATGAAAGTTATTTATGTTGTATTTTATGTGTATACCAACATTTTTAGGAGATTTATGCTCGCTAAAGTGATTAACGGAAGCAGGCCTTATATGAGAGCTATGACTAATTATGGACCGATCATAACAAAATTTGGTGACATGAATTTCGTATAAATTAAACTTATTTGGAGAAAAACTTGTGTAGATACCTATGCAAATTAAACACTTATGAACGATAAAGTCCAATTTCTGGAGGACATTTGTATGGGGGCTAGGTGAAATAATGGACCGATTTCAGCCAGTTTAAATAGGCTTGGTCCTTGGGTCGAAAATTTAATATGCACCAAATGTTATCAAAATATCTTTAAAATTGCGACCTGTACTCTGCGCACAAAGTTTACATGGACAGCCAGCCAACCAGCCAGTTGCGTTCGATACAGGTTCCCTATGATTGTCTGGTTAGATTTCAGCAGCTCATAATAGATAGCACACTTTTGCTCTCACCAAATACAGTGCATGGATGTTTGGCTTTGGTGTCGATTCGGGTGGTTGGCCGGGCTTCACATACAATCTCTTACGCTTTATTATTTTATAACGTTATTTTTTTATAACGTTCAAGCAGCATTTCAGACACGCAAAATCGTCTTTCAATTCCCTGCTTTTGGATAAATCTTGCTGGCCTGGGCGATCTTTGTCTTCCATGTCGAAATCAACACTTCTGAACTGCACAAACCATCCCTCGCATGTTGAAACCGATGGAACATATTCACCATATGCTTCGGTAAGCAAACGGTGTGCTTTAGCGGCACTTTTTTGCAAATTAAAAATGTAAAGTAAAACTTCCCCCATATGACGCTTTGTTGGCACAAAATTCGACATTTTCGCAGCAAAAAAAACTTTGTTGTTTACACTATAATGTTCAATAACTAAGTGAGAATAAATGACAGATATGCACACTTCAAAATGACATATAAGTTATTATTGTTGTGAATCTCGCATTTTACAGTTATACACCCAATACAAATTTTGAAAAATATAATATGCAACCTATAAACGTTTTACGATTTTTCTCAAATTTTCAGCGTTTAGTAATTAGATAACGGAGAACAAGAAGAAAATTGCAAAATGAGGACCACTCTAATATACATATAAGAAGTAATAGAAAAATAAAAAATAAATATTATTGCCAAAAAAAATTTTAGGAAAAGTTAACAGAAGATAGAGAGCAAAAAGATGCTATGATAAACTATAACCAAACATATATTTTTCATGTCCTTAGATACATATCATAAAAACAGCAAAAAACATAGACAAATTTAAACTGTTGTTTACGGCAAATCTAGAGAGTCTTAAACTTTTATAGGATATGGGAAAAGAAATAGTAATCTACTTGACAAAACTCATTTTATAGTTCACTTCCTTGAAACTATATTTTAAAATAGTAGATTTCTTTCGGAACCTCTGACTTCTAGTACATTACATAAAGCCTTATGGCTGCCAAAAACTAAGCAAAGTTAAGAGGCATCACCAAAAACCCAAAAAAACAAGAAAATAAAATATATTTTTTTTATTAAAGAACAAATTTTTGGAACACTTCTCAAATCTGTGGAATACGAGTATAAATAGGATGTATATAAAAATGTGTGTAATTTTAAGTTCTAGCTATTTATTTCTCCATTTTCTTGGTATTTTTTTACAACCAGCCTCTGACCATCCCTTCCACTCACTTAAATGAACAAACATACTTTAGCAGAAAAACCAAATTTACATACGTCATGTTTTTTTTCCCCAAATTTCTTAAAATTGTAGTTTTTAAATGGTGATTTTTCTTACTTGTTTTAACAAGAAAAGGAAGCATACAATTTAGCTAAAGAAATAAAAACAGCAACAACTAAAGCAAAAACCATGATTTGCCAAAAAAAAAAAGGAAAACAAAAGAGGCAAAATATAGCAAAATTATTGTACTTTCCTTTCTTATTATTCACTGGAGCAAAGTTTTTTCCATTCCTCTACTTATTTTATTTTACTCGCTTGTTTTTTAAGTATTTGAAAAGTTTGTTACTCAAAAAAGTTGTTGGATTTTTTGTTATGTAAGTTGTAGCAGAAATTAATAAAGCTGTAAAAACTGAGAAAGAAATAATTCAGTTCAGGATTTCTTTTTATTTTTGTCTTTTTTTTTCTCAAGATTAATAATTTTTTTTAGGTCTGTTTATAGAGTTCTACATATAAAAATAATTAATTTATTATGGTAATGGAAACGTAAAGGAAAATAAACTTTTTCAATCAATCTAGTATTACTTGCAAATTTTATACATATATTGTACTAGCTGACCCGGTTCGATTCGCCAACCAAACTGTAATTATAAATTGCATAGTAGAGGAAATTCATTGTAGCAATCATATATATGATTGTAGCAAAAAGTGCGATTCGGATAGATAATTCGTCTACATAGTATTTGGACGTTTGAGAAAATACATATAAATCCGTATGAGTTGAATATTTTTTCCATTTCTCATTTGTGCATTTAAGAGCTATACATTGCTGTGAGTTGGGAGGTATTTATTACCTAATACATGCCAGTCATTACTACACTACTTCTTAGTAATGCAAATCGTATATAGTAATCATGACAAAGTATGGCAATCAACAATAGCATGTCGCTTACAACTTTTTACTGCTTGTATTTAGTTACTTGGTTTATTTTAAAAACTCATTATAAACGAAACCTTCTCCCATGGCTACACAATACAATTACTAATGTGTTGCCATGATTTCTTAACAAAAGAAATTGTTTTTTTATTGTGTTTAAAAATAAATCGACAGTTCATGCAGTTCAATTGAATTGAATTCATAACACATCATTGTTGTCGTGTTGCATAAAAACCAATATGTGGCGAAGAATAATGAAAAGAAAAGAATAATGATGGCAGTTTAAAACATTTAAACATTATCATGCTATAAAGGAAATTTATACAAATTGCAGTCGTATGTACACATAGATACATACAAAGCCTTTTGAATCCATAAACACTTTAAGAATTTCAAATGTTATATAATTAAAGAAATATTAAAAAACATTTAATATTTCTTTAATTGTCACTTTAAGTGAGAAATATCTGATTACATACAGAAAAATTAGCTTGTACTTCAGAATATCGAATCAAATTATTGTAACTTTTAGCAGAAAACCTCTAATACTTTACATTAATAAAAATCGAATTGTGTATTATGTAAAAACCCTAAAATAGTTTTTTAGGTTAGATTGTGTTAGAATATAAAAAGTGCCCAAGGTCTACAAAAAACAAATTGAGCCATTATGTTCCAAATTTTGGGGGCGTAAAGAAAGCATAGTAGTTTTTTCGCTGTAGCACAATGTAATACAAAGCTGCGTAACTGTTATTCAGGCCAAATATCTTGCAAAAATAAGTCAAAGTGTAGTTTTATACACATATTTTTTTATATTATTTCCGTTATTGATTTTTTCGCAGGAATTCATATACAATACAATAAAAACTATTCTTAATAAAAACATACAGGAACCATAAAAAAGGGGGTGTCATTCCCACACACAAACAAAAAAAAAACAAGAACAAAGCAATAATAAAACGACACTTTTGAATGATAATGAATCAATTGCTAATATTTATTTTTATTGTTCTTGATATATAATTTTGCTTCTGTGCATGTGTACTTGTACTTAAATCCATACAAGCGGGGGAAACATATTCATTAATGAAGCCTTCTTAAGGGCCTTATTTTGCAAACACATGCCACATAGTGCTCACATTGCAAAATCGTTTCCATTTTATACGGCTTGTCATTGGGAGCATGGTCTTGCCTACTTTCTGCCAGAAGGCATACTAAGAAGGGCTTTTATAAGGTATTTTTCTGAAAGCCAAGGTAATATCTAACAGAAAGGCTACATAGGTAATCGCAAAAAAAGCCATGAAAAAAACATAATAGAATATCTTATGAAGCAATCCTTTGAGGAGTCCCAAATAAACCTAACAAATTTAGTATTCGGAAGAGTATTCAGTCACGCGTATTGTCAAATAAAACAAGTTAGAGTGTTATATTAGGATGTGACGAATATTGTATACCCACTATCTATGGCGGGTATCAGCTATGGTCCGAACTGTAGCAAACAAAACCTTATCAACAGAGAGTATTTGTGTAAAATTTGTGCTAGCTACCTCCTTTCATTTGTGCCCTATGACAGCATATGGACTGATAGACAGACGTCATAGAACTTTATGAGAACCCAGAATATATATACTATTGTGGGTCTGCGACAAATATTATGATGTGTTACTAACGGAATGACAAAATCAATATACCCCCATTAGGGTGGGCCTAACCCCCATATATTTATACAAAATTTAACAAAATACTAAACAAATTATACAGTTGTTGCTCCGTAGTACCCAACTGATACAATAATAAGTTTACGGATTCCATCGACACTGAAAGGTGCATGCGCGTGTTTTCCGGCTTTTCATTTGAGCATTTTGAAAAATATAAAAAAAACGAAAGTTTCTTCGCAAACTTAACAACTCGGGCACATAACAGCGTACCTAAGTTTTAAATATAATGTTTGGAATATAATGCAGCTAAACTTCCCAACACGATTAGCTCAGATATTGCAAAACCTTGGCAAGCTGGGAGGTTAGTATTTTTCAACCAGTCATTGAGTAGACTGATGACATCACAAACCTGGGAACAACCCAACTGAGAGACAATATTATAGACCAAGGGTGCCCAAGCCCTATACTCTTGGTGCTCATTTGTTTTTGTAAATGATCTTAGCTATAGACTGTGTGTTTCTATACTCAATACAGCACTCAGCACTAGCAATATGAAATACACAAACAACTTTGTCTTTTTTGTCGTTCTTCACTGTATACACGCAAGTGCAAAGCAACAAGACTTTCGTATGCTTTGCTGGTAAACATTGTCGACAGCGATCATCAATGTAGATTTTGTTTTTGTTTATCGTATGGTATCGTTTAAAAAAGTGTGTATTTTTGTCTTTGTTCTTTGTATGTTTTGGTTTTTACAACAAAAAATATTGAATAAAAATTTGTTTTTCTTTAAATGTATAGGTGTTTGCTCTTCTATAAGGAACTTTTGGGCATCCCTGTTATAGACCGATATCCCTCTTGTCAACTGTCTCGAGATTCTTCTTTTTTAACCAGCTTACCAGCTGCTCGTTATCAGCATGTATTCCGTTAAATATCACATCACCACCAGACCATTATCTGCCATTGCCACTCAGATATCACTGAACTTTAACCAGTATAGGTCTTGTGAAAGAATCATAGGTGGCGCAAGACCTGTCAAAGGCCTTTGTCTCTATCATATACGCATCACTCTGCCAGAAACATGAAGAGATGAAACATAAACTATCTGAGTGTCATCATACGTTCGTGGAGTATAAAGACAAAGGGCCCAAACCACGTAGACTAAAGCAAGGAGATTTTCAAGAATAGATGCTGTCGCTACTCCCCTTAAGCTACTACCTTCCTAAACTCCCCGCACCAACACAGTAATAGGAAGTGATTTCATATAAGACCATTAAGTTGTTGACCTATGCTGTCTCATGAATTTCATATAAAGCCATTACGTTGCTGACCGATATTATCTCGAGATAATACACAAATCCTTTACTGCCTATAAGAAGTAACTATCATCACCGAAGTCTTCAGCAATACTCTTCAACACCTGGACGAAGAGGTAAAGCGTCGTGTGGTTTGTTAACTGCAAACCATTAACAAATTCTTAAAGTTACCGTTGGCAGCAAATTTACCTCCTCAGCACATGCCATTGCAATCACTTACATATTGTTACGTTTTCACCTTTTGAAAACTTTGGTTTATTTCCTTTAAATAAACCGGACACTTTTGATTGCAAATAAAAGCCGTTTAGTAGTTTAAAATTTGTAACAACTCTTTATTTATTCAAATGTACAACAACAACAGTCTAAATAGTCACTCTTGTGTCTTTATACACGTTTATCAATTCGCAGAAATGAACACACACTTTATAATGTACAAACTCAAATGTACACGACAGTTGATTTTAACTCTAACAGCGCCAATGATGAACTCAACTCACGACTGCCACCTCTGCCAATATTTATACACACGCCATCTATAGTGAATCTTCTACAATGATCTCAACGGACAAACAAGTGCATTCGAATTCTAGAGTTTTCGATGTTAATGTTAGCAGCTTAAACATTTAATGTTGCTATACTTACAAACAATGCTAATAACCGCATGCTACTGATGGACGTGTTTATAAGCATGATGAATATTGCAGGCAGCCGTTACAGACCGTTAAATTCAAATCGCTATTGCACATTCGTAACAATATTGAAATTAAGATCTCAAACCGCTTACCAGATGCACCTTGTTGGCAACCTACAAAACGGGTGGTCAATAACAATGCTCGTGTACGGTAATGTTCGTTGAGTGCTACCCTGTGCAAACAAATTTAAAACTGTCGAAATGCTGCCTTAAGGCCTCAAGGGCAGCATGTAAATAATATCGAAACTCATACTTCAAGTCATGGAAGTTAACGTCATGCTGATAAAACACTTTATACTGATATGTCACCGAGACACGTCAGAAAGTACTTTGAGTAAACGAGGATAACATACAGTGGAATATCGTTTAAACGACATTCATTAAGACGCCATCAATATAGCAGACACAGCGAAAACCTTTTCGCGGAAACCAAGAGTAGTTCTAGTACAATTGAGGTCGATATGCGAAAACATACTTAATGCCCACTCGTCACGCATAGTCCATGCTATTGCCAGATGATGTCACCGAAATATGTCAGGAAGATTCTCTGAGTAAACGAGAATAACATATAGTGGATTATCGTTTAAACGACATTCATAAATACTGCGTACTTGGAGCTTGGCCACCGACCATATCAGATACAGAGAAAACCTTTCGCGGAAACCAAGAATAGTTCCGGTACAATTGAGGTCGGTATGCGTCAACATACTTAATGCCCAGTGGTCACGCATAGACCTTGCTGTTGTCAGATTATGCTTAGTTTGTTATCATTGTCTCCACGATATATCCCACATATTAAACTGCCTGCTAAACATACTATAGTTCACCTAATTAAATTAGATCTTCTTGAAGGACTACTCAGACCAATATTTATATTCAATTCACAATCTATTTGTTTCAAATTGACGCAAGATACGGTTGTATTTATTTCATTATTTTAATGTAATTCCCAATGTTTTATTGGGAAACATTACTGAGTAATTATAGGAAGTCCTCTATGGAAGATAATGTAAAACTAGTGTAAAATATATATCAGCACACTATTAATGTCTGCTAATTAAGGCCTTTTAGAAGGCCTTCTTTTTACCGCTGGATGGTATTGGTTTACATGTGAGAGGTGGTTATTTGTGTTGAACTGACATAAATACCCGCATGTCAACACCAAGACAAACAAAAAACCTACCCAGACTTGTCTCTCTGTTTTATCAAACTTAGACATTTGTTACAATGACTAAAAAAAGAAAAAACTTTAACACAACCAATGGGGATGGAAACAAGAAATTAAAAATTATAATAATCATAAAAGGAAAAGGTACCTTTTCGTCCTTAGCAGTACTTTTCTACCTTAGTAATGTATCCTTAATATATTTTCAAAAATTCATAAAGCAAAATCTGTTGAAATTAGTGAAATAAGAATTGGAATTTATTAATACACTCATGTCTTATTCAAATTAATACAAAGTAGAAGCACATTAGTTGAGCTATCTACTATTGTTACTAAATGAATGATTCGAATTTGTACATGGATCTTTTCAGAATTTCAGCTGATAAAAATGAATTATGATCACAACAAAACTGTTTTATATTAACCAAATATATGTCAATTTACAAAATCAGCAGAGGAAGAGCAATGCGTACTTAATGTTGATGAAATCAAGTGATTTGTGGTTTGTGGAATTTAATAAGACTAATGAAAATGTCTAACTAAAATATTAAGTTAAAATCTCAATACATTTACGAACAGTTTCACCAAAATTTAAGTATTCTTTAAATTTAAATGAAACAAAGTGTGTGTGAGATATCATCAACATTTTTAACTCGTTTAAAAGTCCTATCGATACCGTTTTGTATGGAATATAACACCGTGCAAATATCCACAGTGGCTGTGTTGGATGAATCGCATCCGAAAAGTAAAATTTTCCATGACTCTGATGCATAAATCTGAATTTGACCGATGCCAGGATAATCTCCAATCTAGAATGATGCCAAGGTACTTTCCTGATTTCAAGACTGATTCCATTAGGTCTATCCAGAAATTTACCATTTATAATACCGCAACATCATCAGCATACGCAACTGTTTTGATCCTTCTGCTATACATTTCGAGCAGCAGGATATGCATAGCCATGTTCCACAGCAGTAGTGATAATACACCGCCCACAATTAACCACTTTTGAGACACTAATGCCACCTAACGTAGCACATATGACGCTATAGCCGTGTATCTTTTAGATGCATGTTGGGATTTAAAGATGAGTTCCGGTGGAATAGCCATTCTTGGGGGTTTCAGCAGAATGGATGCAAGACTAATCGGTCTATAATCCTTTGGTTTAGTGTGAGTCGCCTTGTCTCTGTGTGGAATGAAGATCACTGTACTCCTCGTCCACCATATCCATCTGTTACACTCTAGGTATATTTTGGTGAGCCATAGTGCCCAGCACTCACAAGAGTTAAGTCTAGTACCTCACTTCTGTTTGAAACAATGAAGGTTGTTCTGAACCTCTATTTACTACTACTTATGTATGAATTTGAAAATACTTTCACGTCTTCTATTGCTGTCGCTGCTTCCCTGTATAATGTGAAGCGTGTTGGCGTCAGTACAGATAACTATAGGTATCCTGGAGTCATTCGCTTTTCACTATACTGCGGACAGAATCTTTTGTTGAATGCTCTACGTGGTCAAGCGCAATGTAGCTGGATATCAGCCATATCAAGCTGCCTAGTTTTCCCTGAGACTGCTAGTGAATCTTCATTGCTCTAATCAGACAAAATTAAGATTTTCAAAGAGCTTTTAGCCAGAATAAAGGATCTAATTTTACCAGCGCCTTTAGCGTAATAGAGCTTATAGACCTTCGAACATAGTCCACAAATCCGATCCTGATGGATCCAAGGTTCCATTACTAGTTCCCCCCCTTTCTGAGCAATTCAGAGAAGCAGTGCAGCGGATGCTGCTTTAGAGTGGTGAAGATTGACTTACCACTCTCTACAACTGAGGAGTGCCTTGGTTCTTGAGAACTTTTCGGGTAAGGGTACCAGTTTTTGCTTCAACATATCCCAAACGGAACGCCTGGTGGTAGCAGCCCATCGGACAGGGTTTTTAAGCCTAGGATTGCAGTCGCGTCCCCCTCAGAAGCACCCGAGGCAGGGTGTTTAAACGCCTTGACGGTTTGGGCTTTAGCAGTTTTGGAGGTACTTGGGGAGAAATTCAGAGGTACCTGGCTGCTTAAGTTACAACCATCTTGAGTTTTTTTACAGTCGGTCAACCTGGGTGTACCAGATTGACATCCTGCGACTCCAATAGCATGCAGGCTAGTTTGGCTCGGTATAATCACCAGACTAGCCTGGGTCGCAGTAACATTCGACTCACCACAGCCCGTTACCATCGCTGTGGGAGTAGGGTTCTTGGAGATTATGAAGCCCCTGACCGGATATATGGGGCATGATTTTCGACGTTCCTTGCGTTCTTTTGCCACACTGAGGAATATCAGACGCAGATCACTAGCCGCCCAAAAATAGAAACAGATGATGGTAAATTTCGGACGTATAATTGGCTTTGAGGGCCGCCGCGGTTTGTGGCTTATTTATAGAACTGCGACTTAGGAAAACCCCTCAAGAAAAAGTGTAACGGGGTCAAATCGCAATATCTAGGCGGCCAGTTCACAACACTACCTCTTGAGATGACCATGACATTAAATCGCTAGTTCAGAATGTCCAACGTGCCATGAGTTGTGTGGCATGTAACGCCGTTCTCTTAAATCCACATGTCGTTTGTGTCCATATCATCCAATTTCGGCCAAAAAAAGTTGGTATTCATCAATCTATAGCGTTCGCCGTTTATGGCCTGGCCAACTTCGTTCTCAAAAAAATATGGACCGATTTCGACGCTAGCCCAAAACGTACATCAAACTGTTACTTTTTCTAGATTCATTGAGCGCTCTTAGATCTCATATGGATTAGTAACGTCCCAAATTCGACAATTTTGTTTGTTCCAGAAATTGACTTCATCGCTGAAGGTGATTTTTGAACACATGTCGTTGTTGTCGTCGAACGTCAACACTTTAATTTGTACACAAACCACAATAATACACCTTTTAACTCTCAATTGTACCAAAGAAAGGACATTTGTTACAACTATTCCATCACTGTCACGCAAAAAGAAACTCAATACTAAAACAACAACAAATACATATTAAGTTAATTCTATAATTTTGTTATTCCCTTTTTTAGTAACAAACAAACATTTGTAAGACAAGGTTGTTGTATTCCTTTTTTTTATTTGTGATTTGTTCCATAACACTTGAGTGATTTTAATTGTGTGTGTGTGTGGTAGAGGGCGAACGGAAGTGATTATTCTCACATAATTTTTTGTTATAACAGATCATATTACAACCACAATAAATGTCTAATATTTACTAAGAAGTATTTTGTGGTCACTCGGTTGATTTGCTTTAAATTGAGCATTTAATTGTGTGTGAATATAAATTTGATAAAAAACATTTGTGCAAAAATTCTGTAAAAATTCTTATTTACTATAAGAAATGTGTGATATTAAAAAAATTATTCTTAAGAAATTTATTTAAGAAATATACAATACATATTTGCAGTAAGATTCAATTAAAATGTATATTTAAGCCATAAGAAATGAAGGATTTTATATTCAGGTGGGTTGTTATGTTTAACTATTACTATTGTATTATAACTTTTTATTTAATTTCTTATCAAATCCTTATTATGTAAAAAAAAAATATTCTCAGAATTATTACACATAACTTTTATCTTATTTTACAATTGATTGAAGACGTGTCGTAAGTTTCATGCGTATTTTGCCATTTTAGTGACTAATTTTGATTGATTGTTAATGATAACATGGATATTATGTCAATTTAGATGTTGCCATTTAGTTAACAATAACAAACAGCTGTTCCATATAACCAAGGAAACCGACATTATACTCCAATAAAGCAGAGAAGATTAATGAGTTAACACTGTAACATTACAAGGCGAAATAATGTAGGCACTCATTGTAAACATTTTGAGTAATGGCCCAAAAAACTTAGTTGCAAAAGGAAGAATTATCTAGAATTTTAACCCAATTGTTTGGAAATCTAAAAAGCATGTAAAAACATTTTTATTATTACAATATTTATAACATGTTGAAGGTACAAAATAAAAAATTGTATTCAATTACTAAACTTTTGTTTGTATGTACAGGAATAGCCTTTATTAATCCTACTGGCGTATGAGTGTTATTGAATTAAAATCACTCATACGTATTTAAAGATGAATTAAGTTAAATTCATAAATAAAAAGTTTTTAAAACCAAATATATTACTTCTTTTGAAACATAATAAAGTTAAATAATTCTTATAACATTTGTACTACCAAATGACATTGTGCTACATAATAATAGAAAATCTACTAAACAAAGTTGCTAAAGAGCCACATATAAATTCTCACACAACGGTTTTAAAAACCAAGTTAGGAAAGCTAAAAGACATTCCGTCTTCTGTGGTAGAGAAAGCTCTTCAGAATCATAGCATCTAGGTATGATTTCATCCTCAAGTCCAACAGTACCATCCTACATAAAAAACTGGACCAGAAACAGTAACGATACCCTGAAGGTACTGATTAAAACACATTTTTCAGGCTGTCGAGAACTCATATCTCATTGAGGCATATATTTTGATAGGACGTTTAGGATCAAAATACCGACAACGGATGACTGATGACTGGGCGGCGAACACTGTCTTAAAGGACGACGTGATCTCAGTCTACACTGATGGTTCAAAAACAGATGAACTGGACCTTTTTCAGTCTCTTCGATTACCCTATACCTGCACGGTGTTCCAGACAGAGATATATGCCATCGATACAGCCACCAGAAGAATCCGTAAAATGAATCTCGACTATACATATCTACTTGAACAGCCTAGCATCAATCAACTTTATTAAATCGAAATGTGTTCTCAATTGCATCCAATCTCTGGCACAACTGACACAACATCACGTTGAGTTGATAGGGATCCCAGGACATGAGGGCATTCGGGGAAATGAAGTATCTGACGAATATGCAACGAACGGGTCATCCCTAGACGTAACTCTTGCGCAAAGGGATATTCACACTCCCTTGGTGTCGAAATATGTATCGAAATTGATAAATGAATGGGTTTTGAGTGAGAACTCACGTGGTCAAATATCATCACTTGTAGAATATCCAGATTGCTCTTGCCCACTCTGACAGAGGATAGGACCAGGACTCTTTTGACTTTTAGTAGGAATTCGATTAGGCTTCTTACGGGTATAATCACTGGGCACTGTATGATTGGACACATGTTGGAACGTATAGGGTACCCACGTTATAGCTATTGTAAAAGTTGTTTGGACGAGGAGAAGGAAGAATCGGTAGAACACCTTCTATGTGACTGCCCAACCTTACAAGAGTATAGACTACTATATCATGGTAGAGCTCTTTTTCATTATTTGGACTGTCTCACAGATGTGTCACCGGCTGGTTCTCAGAGGGACCACAAGAAGCACATAGTCAACGAAATTAGGTAGGGAAACTATTCTCCCATTTTTGTATGAAATTTTAGCATAGTGAATGGTAATTCTAAGAGTATCACAATGGGCCACAAGACAACAGACGTAACCTAACCTAACCTTGATGCAAATAATTTTTTTATCGAATATACCTATTACAGTTCATCACAACTGATGGGCAGTTAAAAACGTCCATCCCTTTAAATATCAATGTCCAGATTGCATTATTTCATTGGACTTATAAGAGAACATTAACACTCGAATGCCATAGGTCCTAATAATCACCTGGGCTTGAATAATGTCCCATCAAAATGGACCGTTAACAAGATTGTCTTTAAACCCAAACTAAGCATAGCATCGAGTACCAAGGCTAAGGACTTCAGACCAATTGGATTCTTCTCTTTTATACTTAAACATTGCACAGAATCATTTATGTATATTGGAGTGCGTCGATTTTTTGACAAACAAATGATTCAACGAAGAATACTTAAAATTAAAATGCTGCATTCAGTCACAAGGCTAGTGTTGAAACGACAAATACATGTACATATATATATAAAAATTAAATGGTCCATGTCGCATCACTTGAGAACGTCTGGAGCGATTTGACTGATTTTTTTTTTATTCGATTCGAAATTTTCAGGAGTTGGTTTGTTCTGATAAAACTCGGAAATTTTAAGTTTTTAGTATATTGTCTCCATTTCACTTCTCATTTTTCTTAATAAGAAAACCTTTTGGAGAAACTTGAAAACTAACAACACTCAAATAACTTAATTTTACTGCCTCCTTTTCAATTCTCATTTTTCTTAATAACTAAGAGAATTTTTTTGCAGACACTTGAAGAGCTAACAACGCTGCCTTCTTTTCAGTACTCAATTCAAATATATATAGATTAAATACAAAGTATTCGTAAATAGCTATCGAGCTATCGGTCAGTTAGTTAAAATATAAAAATAAAATACAAAAAATTACTAAATAAAATGTTTTTACTAATAAAATTAATAGAAATTTACAGCTGATTAAACATTGAATTGCTAAATGAAAGAAAAAAGTCCAGAATTATTATAGTGGTTAAGTCAAATTTTTTTTAAACATGGCATTGAAACACTATTTATAACATATTTCTAAATTTCCGCAATTCAAAATCCATTTTAGACTTAGTTGCTTAGAATTTTTCATAGAATCTTGTTTTATTTTTGGATTCATAAAAATTGGCCCACCCTAATGTCCTTACTATATCATATCTGAGTCCTGGTATTTTATGAAAGGCCGAAAGTGTACCATATAGGAAGAGTCCTGTATATAAAGAATGCACTTTAGTTTCCTTCGCCTATACAGAGGGTACCTTTAACAGTGTCAAGCAGGAATCGGTTATTGATGCTATGGGACAACTAGACCTGATCCTGAGGTCATCTAATTTGTCGCAATACTATTAAAATAGAGATAGTGTCATAATGTTTTGGAGGTTATGACACATTTGAAAATCTATTAGCATTGGAACACTTCAATTTAAAAACATGTATGATTGTTTTATTCGACTGATCCGACCGATCCTCACAAAAGTTGGTAGAAATATTTAGGTTCATATACAACTTGTTTATGTCCAATATTATTACGATATTAATTATTATAAGACAAAAATTAAAGTTCAATTCATTTTTTGACGGGGAACTTGTATGAGTACTAGGAAAAAAATTTTGCCCTTAGAACTAATTTGTGCAAAATTTATCAAATATATTAAACTAATACTTTATAATGAATAAATTTGAATTTTTAATATATTTTCAATATATATTCCTAGAAATCCTTTACTTTTAAACACAGAATATTTAACCAAAAAAAATTACTTGAACAAAGAATAACTCACATAAGGCTTATTCCATATTCTATAGATTTTCCTTATTTAAAATCAATTACTTATATAGATAACAACACATACAAAATTCAGAGTAGAACCACAAAGAGGGAATCTGGAGATTGTAAGGATTTTGAATTTATTTATGTATATAACATTTCTATTGTATATTTAAAGTCTAATCTAGGATAAAATTCCGATATTCGTATCCTTGAAGATCGTGCCAGTTTGTCTGCAATTTCATTACCAGATTCAATCTATGGTATTCGTTAAGTTCCAATAGCAATCTCTCTCTCTCTAGGAGTTAGTAAAACTCTGATCTAATTGACGAGTTCCTAAATATCTCTCTCCTTCTCTGGAAGTTAATTTAACACTGAGTTAATTGACATGTGTTTATTTCAATCTAGCTCTGTATAATTAGTTATATAACCATAAGTTAAAGGTCATACAAATACATATATGTTTGCAAATTGATGGAAAACACTATTACCAAATATGTATATATTTGCCAGTGTGGGCCAGTAAACACATATTTATTCAAGCATTTTTGAGTTTTCTGCTCGTGTGCTAATAAATTTATATTACTCTGCACACAGGAAGTACAGACATATACCTATCGTTTACATTAGGGAGGCCCAGTATAATCTAATCGATTTTGACTACTAAAGTTAAAGATTTCTCAAATGTTTTCTTCTAGAGAAAACATGTTCTTCTTGAAGTTATTTTATTTTTTTGGCTATTTATTCCAAAAGATTCATAAGTAATTATTCCATCATAAGAAAAGTCTTCGAAAGCGGATCTAATGCCTCAGAATTTTTGAATAAATATAAATATTCTTGGAGAATATTTTACAAATTATTCTACCAATTTGTTCCATTCTTGAATTTTCGGTTCTACTTTGAACTTACTTTGTGGCTTTGGAGTGAATTCGGAAAAAAATTGTCTTTTGTCCTTTGATTCTGCAAATGATAATATTAATTTATCAAAGCCCGTTTTACGATGGGACCATTTCTGGATGAATACAAAATTGTCACAAAATAAGCAATATAGGTCGATGATTACTAATTGTTATTGCCCTGAATTGAATGATATGTACACAAACAACATGTTGTTTGAACGAGTGGCACGAGCGATTTGAGGGCATGGCCATCTCACGCAGAGGTGCTCTGAACTGGTCATAGAGATCGTGCGATTTTATACTGTTATACTTTCTTGTCGGGTTTTCTTTAGTCGCAGGTCTATGCGAATAAGCCACAAACGACAGCGGCCATCAAAGCCAACCCAAGCCATCAGTCAAATTCCGACTGATTTTGTTCCCCACAGTCATAACAAATTGAACATTTCGGATGCGCGCTAATTATCAAAGTATCGGCGGACAAGTTGCTATACTCCATACACCATACAAATGCATAAAAAATGTCGATGATAACTCAAACTTTGTTTTATTTAAATTTAAGGATAGGAAGCGCTTAATGAAACACCCTTTATTAAAATGAAATCAACTGTTGTTTAAGTAGAAAATCAAATTTTTTTCGTCACCCTAATGTATATATGTAAAAATAGCTAAAGATATTCGCAAAGGAATTTAAATGAAATCTTAATACTACAAATAAATTATTATTCTTTTTCTTATTTTGTACGTATGTATATTACATAACAAATTTTATGTAAAAGACACTTGTATGTCTGTCTTTTAGCATTCAAAAACACACTCAATTTAAATGATTTTACTTATTTTTGTGTGTAATTGTATAAATTTTGCACATGCTTTTGGTATGTTTCTAAATCATGGCTATAAAAATGATTCCAAAAATATTTCCAGGAATTCCTTATACTTATGTTTGTATAATAAATTTAGAATTCTTGTTGAAATTCGTTTTTGTTTAAGCTTGAGATATGTATGTATATATACGTCACATAAAATATCATCATCTTAAATGGTCAATAATGGTCCCTAAGGTCATGAAAGACCAAACATTGTAATAAAACATCTGTCAATAACACACCCTCATAATGTCTTCTCTATATAAATAAATTTGTAGAACACAGTGTTGTTAGTTTCATTTTGGTTTTGTTCTGTTTTTTGTTGGTATGACATTCAACAATATTTTATATAAATTATTTACTAAATAATAATACACTCAAAAAAATTGTGTAAGTAATATCTCAGGGAAAGTTTCAACAAGCTTTTTTGTGTTTTCTTATATTGGTTTTGATTATTTAGTGGTATCAATATAAATATTTGTTGTGAATTGTTTTGAGTGTATAAATAACATCAAGGAATTGCATAGCTTTTGGCTATAATACACAACATACTGTACTATCCCGCTTGAATGCAGACACCATTTACACGCACTTGTAGCACGCATACACAAAACAGAGTAAATGATACTCGTAATATTACATTAAATTCATGCCAAAAAACATCAAAAAGAAACATTTTATGAATGATTCGTTCAACAGCTTGCAACATATTGTTGCCATTAGATACACGAACACTTGCATGCTGATTATAATAGAATATAATATTATTATTATTATTATTTTTATTATTTAGTAATATTATTATTTGATAAAATTGTGTCAATATTGTAATAAGTTTGGAAAACTTTATTTATTACATTTAATACGTACACATACAAGCATACATATGACATACATACATATATAAACATAATAAGTATCTGAATGCTTATCGCAATGAAGTTGCCAAAACAGTATTTGTTATAAATATAAATAAATATCTGTTTTATATTACTTTAATTGTATGTGTTTCTAAATAATATGTGATTGAGTTTGTACACCGGTACGTATACACTACGTATACGTAGTTCTAGTGTATTAATAATAATCATACGTAATGTAGCACTTTGTATGACATACATATGTAAATTTGTTTGAAAATAAGAATTTCAAGAATGATTCTTGAATAAATTGTAATAGCTCTTGAAATAGATCTGGAAAAAACAGTAAATTGCAAACATAATAAGCAAAACAGTCAAGTGGATTCTTAGTAATTGGTAGTATTATTGAAGGCATTAAATTTTAATATTGTACATTTGGGCATTGCCATTGGCAAAAAAAAACACGGTGCTACATTGGAAAAAAAACATAGAAAACGTCTTAGGTCTTGCTGAGTACATTATAAATTGTGTCAACAAATTTCAGAAACACCCTCAAATTCAGAAGTTATTTTTAAAAAACCCTTTTTCAGTGATGCTCGTCAACTTATCGACCTGTAACTCAGTCAGTTTTTGCACGACTTTAAATTTTTTAACAGGTTTGGAAAGAAAACTGATTACGCTTTAAAATGATGTGAATTCGTTGATAAATTTGTTAGTTCCAAGCATTGTTTTTGTTAAGAAGATCCAAGAAAAAAAAATTATCACCTTTTTCGATTTTAGTAGCTTTTCATTGCTTATTTTAATATGTAAGCTTATATAAGTATATACAAATATATAAAGAAAATTTAGTTATTAACAAAACATAGTTTTAATTAATCAAATCAGATGAAAATTGTAAAAGTTATTAAACTTTTCATTAAAACTTTTTTCAGTATATTCTCCCCAATCACATATAAATAAAAAAAATATAAAAAAAAGTATTTGTACAGTTTTAAATTTACAAGGTAAATATTTTGAACTTTTTTCGATAAAGTTTAATAACTTTTGCAAATATTAACCGATGTTAATAAGTAATGTCTCGTTTTTTTTCTTTGTAAAATCTTCTTTAAAACACCATACAAAAATAATAGGTTTAAAAAAATTAAAATAACTATTGTTGAATTTGAAAAATTACGAAAAAAAAAACTAACATAATTTTTTAGAATATACATTTTATGAAAGCTTAATTCTTTGCCTCTCCATAATTGTTTAAAGTTTTAAAATCGGTCTAAAAATGTGTGAGTTAGAGGTATTAAAGTACTACGACCTACCCTAAAATTGCTTTTAAAAATACTTCACTCAAAATTTTGAAGGTATTTAAAAATCTTTAAAAACGGTTTTAGTATCTGCTCACCTAGGCGTACAACCCCCATTAGGTCGCTTTTCAAGTTCTGATAAAAAGTGTTATTTTGTAGCAGAGTGTTATTAACATAATTCTTATTTTAATTCACATTGGGGTGGGTTAATTTGTTTGGGTGTAAAAAACACGTTACAGGTGTATACTTAGTAAAATCAAAATCTACATAAAATTTTAAGAAAATTACCAAAGAAAGTATGGATCTAAAAATAAAACCTAGCTGCCGCCGAGATACATAAAGATTTAAGATTTGTTTTTAAAAATTTCTTAATTGTAAATTTTGATGTCTCTCCGCGGTAGGTAGGTTTTCATATCAGACCGTTCATAGTTAAAAAGAGAAATTTAATTTGTGTGCATGTATGGGTAAATAATAATATATCCGTAAATGAATGAAAAATTTTTATTTTTTACGCTCTTGTTGTAAGTTTTGTTTACAATCGTGATGTGTTAATTCTTCGTAACCTGCACAACATTAATGGGCATCACTATAGTAGACCCATAGTTTCTTGGGAAAATTTTCTTAGAATTTATCGTAAATAATGTTTTTGCTACAGGCATGTCGACCACAAGAGTTGGCCCATCCTATATAGTATAGTTTTTCATATTGAAATTAATACTAAATACTATTCAGTGTATGACTTTAAAATGAGGAATTTTTTCAAATTTTTTACTTTTATTTTGAAACATTTATACAAAATAGATTTATTTAAATTATTGGACATTGTTAGCTATGAACTTTTCCCATATTTTTGGCAACATATGGATTCCGAGCCAAAAGAATTGCTCATCTTTTGAGGCAAAGAAATAATCAAGCCAATTTCGGATACCCTATTCCAATGTGAAGCCTATTCCAGAGAGAGCGTTCTGCATCGATCGAAACACATTATAGTCGGACGGAGCACGGTCTGGACTATAAAGCGGGTTAGGCAAAACATCCCAATTACTTCATTCTAAATAATTTTTAACAGGTATTGCAACATGTGGCCAAGCGTTGTCATAATGAAATATTACAGTTTCATGTCTGGTCGCATATTCTGTGTGTTTTTCGGCCAATGCTCTCATCAAGCAAATCAGATGCTTTCAATATAGGTTCCTTGTGGTGTTATCAGATTTCAGTAGCTTGTAATAGATAGGACCCTTTTTATCCTATCAAATACTGAGAATTACCTTAGCGTAATAGATATTTGGCTTTTGTGTCGATTCAGCTGGTTGGACAGGCTTCACATACGATCTCTTACGCTTCAAGTTATTCATCGCAAGTATTCGGTGAAAAAATAATTTTCTTTTACTTATAGCGTTCAAGAAAAATCGTCTTTCAATGTCTCTCGGTTCAATTCGTATGGCACTCAATTTCCTTGCTTTTGGATGAATCCTGCTGTTCGCAAACGTTTTAAAATTACTTCTTGAGTAACTCCCAATGATTTTTCAATCTGTTGTGAAGTTTTATAACAATCTTTAGTCTTAAAACTTTTTTTATGGGAGATCTTTGTCTTCCGTGTGAAATTAACCACTTCTATACCACACAAACCATCTCTCGCACATTGAAACCCATGGAACAATTTACCATGAGTGGCAAGGGTATATATAAGTTTGTCATTCTGTTTGTAATTTCTACATTTTTCATTTGCGACCCTACAAAGAATATATCGCACAGGTTTCTCTAAATTTAAACATTTTCAGTAGAGGCAAAAAACTGTTTTTTTTTTTAGTGCATTACAATGAAATTTGAGAACGGATACAACTGCATTTTTTTGGTGAAAGAGTAGAGAAAATGATGTAAGATTTCTACAGTGAGTAGATATGACCACTGTACATACATTTCATTAAAAATTTTGAGTTAACTCTCTTTAGAGGAACCAGTATGATATATTCTATGTCGTTATAGATAGCAAAGTCGTTGTAGCCATGTCCGTATGTTCGTTTGTATACTGAAATCAACTTTCCGTAATTCACAAATAACTTCCATACATGATTCATTCATCAACATATCGGGAATTATTCCGGCTCGGTTGCTATTTGAAATCGATAAAATCGGCCTACAAATGGCTGAGATATAAGGAAAGATCAAGACAACCTCGACTTTTTGACCTATTTTTGATCTATATCTGGATTTCCATGTAATTAATATAGACAATATGAATATCAAATAATAAGCATTTCAAAGACGTATATAAGGCTAAAGTAAATAGGACCTACTATTGGCCAAAAAAAAAATTGTTTCACAAATAAATTTAAAATTTTTTTTTAAATATTAAAAAAATAAAAATCAAAAAAAATTTTGAAAAACTATTTTTTACCTAAAAATATAAAAAAAATTTTTTGTATAATCTGGTGAAGGGTATATAAGATTCGGCACAGCCGAATATAGCTCTGTTACTTGTTTTAAATTAAACAAGTAAAGCAAAACTTCCCGCATTGCTGGCACAAATTTCACATTTTCGAAGCAAAAAAAAAACTTAATTGTTTACACTATAATGTTCAATAACTTAGTGAGCATAAATTACAGATGTGTACCCTTCAAAACTACATATAAGTTATAAGAAATAAACCCCGCTTTCAAAAGATACGCCATCTATTGCAAATCCCACATTTTTAAGTCAATACATATTTTGATTTCTAAAAGAATTTTTTGAATTTATCTAAATAAATTAGCTCATTATACAATTAAGTTTAAAACACATTATACTGAGATGCTTTATTTTATAACGATTCTTATGTTCCTCCATTTAATCTAAATAGAAAACTATTAATGCAAATTCAATGCCAAATCTTCACATTCTTTTTAACAGAAATTACATTTCCTTGAACATGATTGTGACACAGGTACCCAATATAGTTCCTTGAGAACCATTGAGCTCTCTGCGACAACGACTGGCTATATTTGCAACAACATTTCTCTTACCAAGTGCCTTTATAGAATCATAGCTATGTTTTTAGTACCCCTTTTGTTGTATTTGTATCTCTCTTAAAATCGTCCATTTAAATCAAAAAAGACCCTGATGGTATGTTGCCTGGTTCATTAAATTATTGTAAAATAACCAAAAAGTACCAGTAGAAGCAAACAAGTACCCCTTTGCCTAAATTTTAATCTCATTTTACCCGATTTTACACCTTAAATCAGAAACACACATGCTTAAAGGTTTATAAGTATAAAATAGTACCATTAATCCCTCTTTGTCTCTATAAACCACATACATATGTAGCTACTACTAATTACGTACAAGCCCATTTTTATCCATGTATTATTACCGTTTTTATGTTGACGTTATTTGTTAGTAAAAATACATAAAAACCCAACCATAAACTAATGAAACTATTGTTTTGGAAATTGTTGGGTTTTTTTTCTTTTCTTTCTCTCCACAATTTGATTATCATGTTTGTTATTTTTATTATTAGAGTCAAAGGTGAAGGAGGCCTTTACAAATCATACAATTACACACACACATGCCAACCTAAAGGTACGTGAGTAAATACTAAATATTGGTAGCTGGTGGGTGGGTTGGTTTGGTTTGGTTGAGCTTCTGATTGTATTATTTTCGGTTTCAATTTGTTTATTTTGTCTTCCTTACATGAGCATGTCGTAGTCGTAGCAGTAGTCATAGTCAAAGTCAATGTTTTTTGGCAAAAGTCATAAAAATTATTTACATTTCCTTGAATATTTCAGAAAAAAAAATCCAGTGATTGTTATACAATGTTAACAAGAACAAAACCCAGCAAAGGTTTTAATTAAATATATTTAAATATGGGAAAATTTAAGTATTTAACAAAAAATGTAATTAAAGATTTTATGTTTATGTGCTCAAATTGTTTTTTCTTATTAATAAATCTGTTTTATTGCCGTATACAAACTTTGCTGGGTTTAATGTTGCAAGTAAACCTAGCAAACCCATACCTAGCAAACTACAACTCGTTAACAAGAAAGCAAACAAAAAAAAAACAAGTAAGAGAGCTATATTCGGCTGTGACGAATCTTATATACTCTGCGCCAAAGTATATTTTAAAACAATTATTGAATTTTTGAAATTTTTTTTTTTTTTTTAAAAATAATTTTTATCCTATTTTGACCCTTTGGAGGTCCGACTTACTATGGCATTATATACGTCGTTGCAAAGGTCTTTGAAATATGTATAATTAGATATTGTATTGACTTAGTAATCCAGCTATAAATAAAAAACAGGTCAAAATTGTGGTAGCCGCGGTTTTTTGCTTATATCTCAGCCATTCGTGGGCCGATTTTCTCGATTTTAAAAAACAACCGAACCGGGACCATAGCTAATATATAGATGTATGAATCATGTATGTTTTGTATTGGGCACTACGTAAAAATGATTTCAACATACAGACGGACAGACGGACATGATTATATCGGCTCCGATATCTATAACGTTCCAGAATATATGTATATGCTTTATGGTGTCTTAAATCAAAAATCTAGAAATTACAAACGGAATGACAAACTTATATATACTCTTGCCACTCATGGTGAAGGGTATAACAATTTGTGGCATTTTGTGCACGAAAATATCTACTACTACAAAAACTAAGTCACGTGATCCAATATATTTTCTATTATTTATGAGGTAATGGCTGCTTGCTTCGAAACTTATAGGCCTTAAAACAAAAGAGTATAAGGAAATTACTACATACTTTTTTTATTGGTTACTTTTGTTGCCAGTAACTGTTACGTACTGCTTACTACCCTCTACATACGTTGATATTTTATTTGGTGCTTTTCTCATCCTTCTGCTTATTGCTTTTCTAGCCACACGAAGCCTGTTATTTTATAGATTTTATTAAAGTAGAATTTAATTTTGTTGCCTGGAAAGTTGAATAGACTATTTTGAACTGTTTACAAATTCTGGCCAAGTAGTTGAAGTAGTTTTATCTGTGTGTTTTGGTTTTTTTTTTTTTTTTTTGTTTTTTTTGGTTTGTGCTGTTTTTATCTTTCGTTGCCGGAAATCTATGACACCATCGTATAAATTGAGTTTTAAGCAGTAGTGTTATATTTTAGTTTAGTTTTACTTTAACATAAATATCACATACAAATTAAGAAAATATATTGAAATGTTAGATAATCTTTTGTGATAATAATTTACTGGGAAAAATAAATCCTGTGTATTCTTATGCGGAAATTAGATTTGTTATACTTAAAATTTTTATTTATTTATGACTGGCATTGTAGATAGAAATATCCATCATCTCCTAGAACAAAATCTCCAAGACCCATGCTGTTAAAAAACATCTGAAATATGTAGACAAGATATATATGTATTGGTTGTATGAATTAAAAATGGGGGATTTTTTCAAATTTTTAGCTTTCATTTTCAAACATTTGTACAACATAAATTTATTCAAATTATTGGCCATTGTTAGCTATGACCTTTTCCCATCTCTATGGCTACATATGGATTCCGAGCCAAAAAAACTGCTCATCTTTTGAGGCCAAGAACGAATCATGTCAATATTGTATACTATGTTCCAAAGTGAAGCATATCCCAGAGAGAGCGTTCTGCATCGATCGAAACAAATAGTAGTTGGGTCACGGTCTGGACTATAAAGCGGGTGAGGCAAAACTTCCCAATCACATCATTCTGAATCCTTTTTAACAGTTATTGCTACATGTGGCCGAGAATTGTTATGTTAGAATATTACGGTTTCATGTCTGGCCGGATATTCTGTTCGTTTTTCGGTTAATAATCTCTTCAAACGAATCAGTTGTATTCGGTATAGATTCCTTATGATTCCTGGACAGATTTCAGTAGCTCATGATAGAAAGGACGCTGTTAGTCCTACAAAATACAAAGCATTAAGTTTGGTGTCGATTCGGCTGGTTGGCCAAGCTTCACGTATGATCTCTTACGCTTCGAGTTATTGTAATAAACCCATTTTTTATCGCAGAATCGAGAGAAATTGGCCGTTGATAGAAAACCTAGTTCATGTAGATGGAATCATTCACATGATGTTCCTAAAGCCAATAAATAGAAAGCATTTTCAAAAGAGCTCCCAATACATCCGGTAGGAAAGCAGTCCGGTTAGCTCAGTACTCGGACTATTTGGTACGAAAAGTTAAACCCAATGCAGATTGAAAAATATTCAAGGCTCAAAAAGTTCCTGACAGGAACTCTGCTAAAAACTTAGAGGCCAAAGACAGATCAAGGAAATTAAAGTCAAATTTTATACGAAAAATATACCTGCTGCCGGTCAATATTTGTATATTGCTGATGCTCGAGGGATTGTTGTAGACGAGTTTAGAATCCAAAAGCAGAACATTTTCCCAAAAAGTTCTTGACTTGGCAAGCTATATGTAGTTTCGGCAAAAGAAGCCAAACCTTTGTTACAAAGGGCTCTATAAATACCGAAACTTACATCAAGGAATGTTTAAAAAAGACGATGCTTCCATTTATAAGACTTCTTAATGTTTCCACTTATTTTTGGTCTGATTTGACATCTTGGTATTGAGTGGTGCAAATCCTCCAAATTGCCTGGAGTAAGGCCAGTGGAGAGATATCAGGCTAGTGTTAAAAGAGAATTGTAGAGCACAAAAAAAGAGTCCAAAAGTGTGGTAGATTTTAAACGGAGATGGACTACCTGTTCGAACAATGTGAGAGAAAGGATTATAAAAATCATAGTGTAAGTGTTTCCGGAAAAGGTTCATAAATTCATCACTATTGATTAAAACTATAAAAATAATATTTTTTGTAAATTATAATGTATGTATATGTATGTTAAGATTTTTTTTCGATCTCAGTCCTTAATACGAACCACAACTGGGCTTTAATAGACTGGATTTTCGGTATTAAATGTCTTTCTCTGATCCAGAAAAATCAGATATAATGCTTTCAAGACAGTAGAATATGCCTTTATTTGGTTGTCAGATATTATAAACAGATTCTGCATTGTCGCATTGATATGAATAATATTTGATTCCGTTTATTATTCTCAGTTGATTTCGAAATATTCAGTTAGTTTAATACAAAATCAAAAAGATACCTCGCGGGTCCATGTTATCCCTTTTACCATTGTGAAGTGCTCTTTCTTTCCTAGAAACAGTTTTGACATAACCAGTTACAAATTAAAAAAAATATTGAGTACCCGCTTTGAAATGTCAGGTTCTCTTATTTATACCTTTCATGTTATTAGAGATACATACAAATTATCTTTTCATCATGTGTCGTTTTTCCTTTGTAAGGATATGACAAATTATACTAAAAGTTAAAAAGAAATCTAATTAAAATAATCAGAATTTTTTACATTAAACAAGTTTAGTTTTTTAATTTAGATTAAAAAACTCAAAAAAAAAAACATCATCTTATAAATTTTTAACACAAAATATCGTGAAAGCTTAACTTTTTCTTTTGTGCTTTGAATGATCTTCTCGTTTTAATCCCCAAGAGTAATCACTTAGCATAGTTGTGTTGCAATGGCCTTGAAATCGTTTTTAAGCTTCTTTACATCCTGGTTGAACCTCTCACCCTGCTGATCACTGACCGCACCCAGAGTAGATGGGAAAAAAGAAAATGAGAATGAAGAAGGGGAATTTTTAATGACATTCTGCAACCCAACTTTTCATAAGCTTTAAACATGTAGTCAACTAGCTGTTCTATATTTTCGGCTATGTTGTTCCCTAAAAACCTTTTTATAACTCCTGGCATCAAGTTCCTTGTTAGTAAGCTGTTCATCAATGTGCGTATTTGTGGTCCCACAAATATTCCTTCTTTGAGTTTGTCATCACTTAACTTGGAAAATACTGTCTTTAAATATAAAAAACAATCTATCTCCCTCTTCATAGCCTTGACAAAAAATTTCATCAAATCAAGTTTTATGTGCAGTGGTGGTAAAATGACATATTTACGATCAATCAATGGTATATGTTTCACATTAGATTTGCCGCAAACAAACTCTGTCCTTTCTAGTCATACTTTTGGTGCATTTAAGCAGTTGCGATGACCACTTAGTCCAGTATTCATATTTGATTTTCAAATAAATATGTACAAGGATTGAATAAGAACGATTACTAAACAGAACATAATAATAAAAAGTACAATACATCGAAAACAGTAACTGTTTTCACGTCTCGAAAACTAGACGTGATGGATACCACATATGTTTGGAACATTTAATCTATGACTCATTACCTATTTACTCCAGGTAACAGTTAAGAGGGTACCAAAATCGTGTAACGCAGTGAATGCAAACGCAACCAGAGCACTGATAGAGTTGGATAGGTATAATCTCAGGATTCTAGTAGAAGTGATAACCGGTCATTGCGCAATTGGAGCCTTCAAAGGTAAATGGAATAATGGTACACAGGATTTCTGTAGGGTGTGTGGGGATGTAGAGGAGCTAGAGACAGTAGAGCATATTAAAATGGCTAGGAAACGGATTTCTGGATGAACTCAGTAATGTTGCTGGCTGTCAACTGAGTAACATACTAGGTTTCATTAGAAGAATATGGTGGCTATTTAAAGGGCGTTCTACAGCAATTCCAAATCCGTAATGAAATCTTTCCTTTCCTTTTTCTATGGGGTTTTGGACTCCTTTTTATTCGCAATCTCTTCTTAACATATAATTTCCGTGCTCTGTCTTTGGCCTCTAAATTTTTAGCAGAGTTCCTGTCAGGAAATTTTTGAGCCGTGTATGTTTTTAAACCAGCATTAGCTTTAACTTTTTGTACCAAATAGTCTGAGCACTGGGAGCTCTTTTGAAAATGCTTTCTATTCTTTTGGTTTAGAAACATCTTGTGGACCATTCCTTCTACCTGAAGGAATGGCCTTTTATAGGCCTAACAATAAGTATTTAAATCTTATAACTAAAATTAAAACTTTTATGCTGTGATCTGCGTTTACCCATGGGTAACTAGGCAGTTGTCATTTCCATAGAGATACCTAATAAAAATAATTGTACGTGGTAATGGTACTTTCATAAATTTTAGTACGTTTCATATGGTTTCGTTTCTATAAGGCTTTTAATTAATTAAACAGAAACTTCATCTGAAAATTTCGAAATATATTTTAGAACATTTCCCTTAATTAAGTTTTATTAAGTCTCGTCATCTTACTTGTAAAGCAGCCTATGTGTTTCGTAAAATTTTTTTTCAGGAGAGCCAAATTTGTTTATGTTGCATATAAAAGCCATAGAAGTTTTCACTAGATTCTATGTGATAACTTTGAATATTTGAGAACATATTAGTAATTAAAAATACCATGAATAATAATCCAAACAAACATTTCTCAAACTTACACATACTTAGCCCTTATCACAGGCAAGACCACGAAATGTAATTTCCATTTAAAAATTATTATTACAAATATTTGTTTATTTTTTGCACTTGTGTTGACATAAGCCAAATTAACTTCAAACACAAATAAGCAAATAAATATGTAATGTGTAATATTTAATAAACATTAAATATGACTGAAATGCCACAAAATGTCATTAAATATTTAAATACATTTTATTGAAGGTGTGTATCATTTTTCGATTAATCAACAACATCATTGTTGTCATTATTAGGAAAATTTGATTTTCTAAATAGAATAAGAATTTATATAATTTATTTAGGAGCATTTTTTTATTCTTATTAAATGTGAATGTATTAGTGTGTATGTGTGTGTGTAAGTGTATTTGTCTGTGTTACATTTATATCAAACAAAGTGTTTATTTACGATTATTGCTAATTGGTATTTTATATGGCTGGATTTTATCTTTTCCCTAAAAGTGGTTGACTTGATTGGTTGTGTTTGTCAGTATGTATGTCTGAGTATGGTTTGCAAAAATATTGTTGTTTGGGCCTGAAAATTATCGCACACTCTCAGTTATAGCCACGCGTTCTTATTTATAGTAATACATACATACATACCTAAATACTTTATGTACATAAAGACACACTTTTATTTATAAATATTTCTTGTTAAAGGGAGGTTTTCCCTAGTGATCTGTTTGTAGCATTTACATATTTTTTCACTTAGTATTAACAACTTGTATTTTTTTGTTAACATAATGATGTCACATGTCGGCTACTTTCAAATAAATTTTAGATTTTCTAATAAAACATAATAAAGCATAATTTTAACATTTCCTGAAAGAGTTTACAGAACGCTTTTAATATGAATTCGAAGTTGTTCAAGAAATAAAGACATTTTTAAACCCATTAGAAGTTACCAAAGGGTTAACTCTCATATGAACTGTCATTCAGCTCTTACTTATTGACATTTATGATCAGTTTTTTCTGGCAAATCATCATACGCTTGAAAAACTCTAACAAATTATCAAAAATTAGTTTGAAAATCAGTCACCGTTTCGAGCAACTTATAGACGACTGTTTTATCTCAAAATTGTGTTCAGCTATAATGCTCATTTTTGATTAACAAAATGGCCACATATGGAGTGAGACGAATCCACAACAGACCCTACAGACTCAATTGTGTCCAGGAAAATGCACCGAAAATTACACTGTGGTGGCATCATTGAACCTTATTTCTTTAAAAATAAGGCCGAAGATTACATTACGGTCAATGGAGATCGTAACTGCATCATGATCAATGATTTTTTTATTGAAAATATGGATGACATTGATCTGCGATTTGATACCTCTCGATTATTTTCTGCTGGGCCACGTAAAGCAACTGATAATCCAGCAACAATTGATGCCTTGAAGGCCAATATTGTTCGTGTTATTCCTAACGTATCGTTTAAAATACTCGAAAAATTGGACGTCTAGAATTTACTTTTTTGAAATATTTTTGCAATTTTAAGCTCAATCTGACTTAAAAAATCCGTTTGCTTATTAGAATCTTATGTTTTAAGAAATTTAATTTTAATGTTGTCTTATTAAGTTGAACTATGTAAATATTCTGTTAATTCCATATTGAATCGTATTTAAAAAAACTATATTTTCCATTTATGTTTCATTCCCCTCTTAACATTTATCATTCTACACAATACATAACATAATTTGATACCACTAATTGATTTCATTATATTTAGAAATATAAATGGAAAATATCTAATAAAACATACAAACATGAGAGGAACAATTTAAGACCATACACAAAATTACATTAATTAATGAACTAATTTTGTTTTCACACAAAGTTTTTTCTCAAGTTATAATTGTTATGATTTGCGATAAATCAATTATTTTAACACTAGAATTTTGTTTGAAAGAAAGTGTAAGTAACTCTTTAATACAGAATAATGTATTATGTTTTAGATTTTCAAATTAAAGAAATTTCAAGATCAAGTCACATATAAAAGACAATCCCTCACATTAATTGCTCTAAATACTTAGGAACTCCTTTCAGGCGCGTTTGAATGGGAGTAACTAGAGAAATAGATATGGATATGATTTTTATTCTAAGACGAATTGTGGAATAAGAAACTCGTACGGTAAATCTAAAGCACTACATGGCTGAAATATTCCTAAAAATATTTTTATTTTATTCGACTGTCACACAGCTCTTTTGTAACTCAAATCAGTAAACTGGCCACCAAAAATAAGCCATCACTTTGACAATACCCAACATTAAGTTTCTGGGCAAAAAGACTAAGTACTACAATATAATAACGATAAACAAATAGCTCGAATACTAACAGATTATTTGACGATCTGTAAATATACCAGCATACTTGGGCTTCCTTTTTACAATTTTTGTCGCAGTATAAGCAGAACCAGGGGAATCAAATTAGATTTGAAAATTGTATTAAGTTTCATTAAACATTTTAGTTTTTCGGCTCTAATAGTACCAAAACTTACTTTTTCTATGAATTAGCAAAAAAAGTACAACATTAATTTGCACATAAACACGATTAACGTATTCGGATTCAACTAGAAATCGTGCCACAGAGTAATCATTAACTTGAAACTGCTATCTTATTATCATTTTGATCTTCGTTTGCATTCATTTGTATAAATATCTGGGTTTTAAAGGTAAATTTTGCTGTGACATTTTAAAATTGCAATAAAAAAATGTTTGAAGAACTGTATTTTATCAAAAGTTATTAAAAACAATACTAATTGAGTTTGTGGTGTACCATTGTACTTCTTTGATTTAAATTGTACCAACTTTCCCATACTTGAGTTGAGCATATTGAACTTAAATTAAAAATGTACCTTCTAGTCGAACATTTTGCATAATTTTTGTTAAATAAACAAAATTAGGTTAATGATACTTTTTAGTTTAAGTTTCCAGAATAAAATAAAAATTTAATAATAGGGCACTTATTGGTACAACTTCATTCTTCTAATGCTACTTTTAGTGTTTTCAAAACAAAGTCAAACAAAAATATTAAAATTATTGTTTTCAATTCGCACACTGTTTTGTTGGTTTACTCTTTCCGGTTTAGTGGTCACTTTTCTAACCACCTTTTCTAGAGTCTTTAAACTATTTTTAGTGACATTTATTGGCATTTTGCTAAACAATTACATTTTTTCAAGTCATCGTTTTTTAGCAAAACTTTGCCTTCAGGTTGCTCTGGTTAGATTAATATATTAATTTGAATATATTTTAAGCCTCAGTTTTTCTAAACAATTTTCCCGCATTCAATAAAAAAAGGTCAGAGTGTTTATAGTTCATTAAATTCAGTGCTACTTTGTTATTTAATGTTTGTGATAACAAAGTTATATTTTTTTAGTAATAGGTTGGTTAGATTACTAACCACTGTGACTGAAATAGGTTTTATATAATGTGTTTCTCTTCATAATATTGTGTTATTTTGTAAGGATGCCGCGTGTACTCAATGAACATTAAATGAAGATATTTTGTTCGAAGGTATACCTTCGGAAGGGAGTGTGTATGGAGTCTTGAACCCGACGAAGCAGAGAATTATTAGGAGCAAGTCGATCTGATGATGGTCCTCAGTGACATACTTTCGGGGTTCCAGTTAAAATATGGTGGTAAAATATGACACAATTTGGCTAATATTTCTGTTAATGACTTATCTACCCAAACTGCTGAGGTGTAACCAAAATGGTGAACAATTTTTCGATTGGAAGAGCCGGTTGATTACTCAGATGGTGGGGGTATACCAAATGATATAATCGAATTGGAGAATGTCTCACCCACACAGCTATTTCATATGTTTTGTTCAGAAAATTTAGTCAAAATGATAAGTTTTCAAACAAAATTATACGCAACGAAAATTTCTATCATAATTATTTTTAATGCCAACCGTTATGGTGGTTATTAAACTAACCACCTTATTCCATAAAAACCTTTAGCAGTATTTTAATTTTTTCTTATTTTTCATAATAAAAATTGTTTTGATTATAAACTTATGCACATAAAACTGTGGCTGAAAGGGTTAAAGTATTCTAAATATGATGTCTGAAATTCATTCAAAAATAAGCCATATACGATTTTAGATTTAATATTCGTAGTTAGCTTTAATTCTCTTAACTTGAAGAGTCATCGTTTTCTGCGCACATGAAGAAAACGCCGGCAGAATTAAGGACACAAATTTGTTTAAGTTCATTTATAAGTTATTAAAATTACGGTCCTTTTTCTGTAAAAATAACAGTTGGCCATTTAATCAATTTTGAACAGGAACATAACATTGTCCACATGAGATAAATTGATGCGCGGAAAAGAAACTGTTGATGACACGTGAAGACAGGGGGAAAATCCTGGCATCTGTAAATATTTTTGTTCAAAATACTAGAAAACTTTGTTTTGGTGATGAAAATTGTTCCATCTTTCAACAGTTTTGCAATAAGCAAAACCAATTTTAAATTTTTTTCCGATTTCTCAATAATAAAGCATTCAAATAATTTGTTACTTTTAATTGCAAAAAACCATCACTATCATATCAAAATATCCATTTTGCAGTAGTAAATAACCATGTTTCATCAAATAAAAAATTAACTCAAAATTTCAGTTTTTTGAATTATGACATTGTTGCAGCAAATGAGCGATATAATGTTTCATATCCTTGAATTTGGTTATATACGTAGAATGAAAATATGTTCCGCTACTTAATCCACATATGAATATAGTTAGGTTAGAAAACCAGTTTCCTCTATATAGCTTTTAAAGGTATTATAGTCGGTTCCACGTTAGATGTTTTTTCCCCTAATAGTGTTCCAAAGTATCTTCCTCCTCCACACATACCCTATAGAATACATCGCCCAATTCGTGCAAGGTGAGTTCAATTCAACGTGAATAATGAGGACTGCTATTAGACATTTCTACATGAATTCTGGGTTATCTCCGTTCTTTTGTGAATTTCTCATAATATCTCATAATATTTACAGAAACTACATCTTGAATGACTGAATTGTTGCCTATACCGGTTCTCTCATCCAATTTTAAGACACCTGGATCGTGAATTGTGTAACGTGAACATTTCTTTGTTACCTCTCGGAAACTCTGATGATACGTTCAATGTTTAGATGTCTTACCACGATTTTACATATATCATCACAACATATAGAGATGTTGCCTCTTGTAAAGATGTTCAATATGTATAAAAGTACGTGTGTATGGTCAGCTTCCACTCTCATTCGCTCTCAAACTTATTGCAGTTATGGATACTTTATATTTTAGTACTTATATATCGTTTGACAGTACTGAATGACTTGTCTCATTGTACAGGCAATGCCTATGCAGTAATGTTTTTGTATCTTTTGAAGAGGCCTGAGGTTACACAACCTCTTCTGTGGTGGCCTCCAGACTTTTGATGCATAAGTCAAAATTGATACCCCATTAACAGCCGCTTGAAATTTTGCATAAAGCTTATAATCAACACTATTTATAACATGGTATTTCTAAGATACTTATCAAACACTACTTGTAAATATTTTAAATTTTCTGATTGTTCTAAAAAGTAAACGCATATTCCTCTATTTTTTAATTTTTTCATACACATTTCAGTATTTTCCGGATTAATGTTTAAACCTGGCTAGTTAGCCCAGTTGTAAGATACGATATCACTGAGAAACTTATAAATTTTAACTTAAATTTCCAAAATTTATTACTAACATTTAATGGATGCACAAGCCAACATTTTATTCAATACAATACTACTGCTTAGCAATAAAATGTTATTGTGATTTCTTTCCTACTTCCTTACTAATATTTTACAATAAAATAAAAATAAAAAAAAGTAAATGATTTTCTGTAGAAATGGCTTTGCTTTATACCTTTCTTCCATTCTTTTCAAAATAATACAAATCAGAAGCTGTTCACATTTAATAGAGATGTATAAAATGTAGCTGCTCATAAAGCAGAAGACACAAATCTAATAAAATTTGTGTTTCTGGTCCCAAAAAAAAAAAAAAAAAAAATCCCAAACCTTTTTGCTTTAGACTCAAATTTATATAACAAACATTCATACAGCCAATTTATTGCTATGGCAGCAAATGTTTTTTAAATAATTTCTTTTCCTTTTTTTAACAATTTACATTTAAATATTTCTTAGTTTTGTTCTCTAGCAATATTGTATTATATTGTGTGTGACTGCGTGTTTTTTGTCAATATTGAGTTCCTTTTATATTTTTGTAATTTATTATTTTATTATATTTTATCACTTGTTGTCTGGGACCATATTTTTTCCCACTGGTATTAGTCCTTCAATAATTTATTATATTAAATTTGATTTATTATCCAGTTGTCATTGTTAGCTAGTTTAAACACACATTTATATAACTGTGTATGTATGTGTGTATCCTTAAATATAAAAGTGTGTGTATGATTGAGTGCATATCTATGTATTTGTTGTTGTGTTTTGCTATGTATGTATTGGTGGTGTTAAAATACATAATAAAATGTGTGATGTAAGTGTATTTGAATTTGTGCTTATTTCGAAAATCCCAAAGGAAATTCCTTTCAAAACTGACCTTCATTTCCTTATTTGTTTTTTTCTTTTAACAACACATTCTAACATTGTAATTTTTCTGTTGTTGTTAGAGTAATAATAACTAAATATTTCTGTTTTTATATTATATTTTTTTGCTGTAACTGCTGTTTCGGTTTTTCTGTGCCTTTTTTGTTCAAATAAAAACTTTAACATTGTTTTATCTGCTTACAACATGTCATTTTGTGTTGTTTTGTATCTTATTTGACTATTGTTCTCTTTTTATTCAATTCATTTCAATTCTTTACACAATTTGTTGTTTCTGTTGTTTTTATTATTATTATATTTATTATTGTTTTTTATGATTGTTGTAGTTTGTGTTTTGTTGTCATTGTTTGTTTTATAGAATTTTTGACCTCGTTAAAATTGCTTTATGAAATAGAGATAGTTTTAAGTTCTTTGTTATTTTCATGGGGTTTTGTTCGAATTCGAATAGTAGGCATGCTACACTTTTTATGTGTGAAGTTTCACCTTATTTTCGGCTTTTTCTATAAGAAAACGAATGAAATAAAACCACTGTCAGTATCTATTCCCCAAGATTTAAAAGGAGTACATCTATCAGTCGCAGATGTATGCAATACTCATTTGGATAGATGACGGTTTGGTGAGGAAATTGAGATAATGAAGGTTTACTGTGATGTCGAATAGTCAGGCGACACTTGCGTCCTTCTCTTTTTATTAGATAACGTTGAATGTCGTGATATATAACGTTCACTCGGAGGCCTTACGGCCCATTGCGATACACTTAGATTTACCATTCCATTATGTTGAAATTTCATACATAAATACTAGTGATACATTTCTGAGACAGTCCAGATCAGACAGATCCAGACGTGATGTTATGTCAGTTGTGCCAGTAATTGGATGTAGTTGAGAAGACATTTCGACTAAATAAAGTTGTAGTTAAGAGCCTTGATTGATGCAAGGCTGTCCATATAAATATGTATAGTCGAATTTTCGAGATTCTGTTCACTGATTCTTCTCGCGGCTGTATCGATGGTATATATCTCAGCCTGGAAAACCGTGCAGGTATCGGGTAAACTAAGAGACTGCAAAAGGTCCAGTTCATCGGAGAAATTTCCCGAGCCCGTGCCTCTATCTGTCTTTGAACCATAAGTGTCGACTGAGATCACGTCGTCCCTTAGGACAGTATTCGTTGACCAGTCATCCCTTGCCGGTATCTTGATCCTAAACGTCCTATCAAAATTCGGTGTAGGTACTAAGTAATCCGTTTCTTGCCCCATTAATGGCCTGCCTATCTTTTGTTGTATGGTGCCGTTACCAATACGATCATGTTTCAGTCCGCTCGACTGTTTGAGTCGTAGAGCAGACTTAGCAGAAATCCATTTGATATATATATCAAGGGCAGTTATAATTAGCATAGTCTCTAGACTGGCCTGAGGGGTGGAATTCATAGAACCAGTAATTACAAGACATGCTAGTCTTTGTACCTTATTTAAAATAGAAACGTGAGTCTTGGTGTGCACCGCTCTTCACCAAACAAGAGTACCATAGGTCAAAATAGGTCTTATGAGAGCGGTGTACATCCAGTGCTCAATATATGATTTAAGACCACATCTCTTCCCAAAGGTTTTCTTACATATATAGAAGGCACATAGTGCCTTCTTCATTCGACTCTCAGCATTACATTTCCACGAGAGCTTAAATATTTCCTAAATTACGCCAAGATATTTGGCTTCGCTTGAAAATAGCATCCAGTCGTGGAGGTCTGAATTCTGGGATTTTGAATCTCCTGATGAAAAGAACCAGTTCGGTTTTGGCAGGGTTGACACCTAGACGGTTTTCTCTGGCTCATGATAGTAGAACGCTGAGAGCTGATTCCATGAGTTCACTTATTGTGGGAAGAAACTTCTCTTGAATAAGAAGCACAACGCCGTCAGCATATGCGACTACTTTGGTGACTGACCTACTGAACCTGAAAAGGATTTTATTTACGACAAGATTCCACAGAAGTGGAGAGATGACACCAACTTTTGATGTGCCTCTTGTCACAACTTTCTTTGTCCTACCAATACCCATATTAGAGTTTATGGCCCTGCTCTTTAGCATATTTTTGGTCCAATTTGTTATCCGCTTATCAACACCTAAGTCACCCAGTGCATCAACTATTTCGGATATATTCACATTATTAAACGCACCTTCTATATCCAAGAAAGATGCCATAACATACTCCTTTTTGTCAAGTGTTCCCTTTATAGTTCCAACAACGTCATGCAAGGCTGTCTCCACCGACTTCCCTTTAAGGTATGCGTGTTGTGCCCTACAGAAATTGTCAGGGGAGAGGATGTTCCTGACATCGATATCGATCAATCTTTCCAGTGTTTTCAATAAAAGCGATGACGACTGATCGGTCTATAGTCGTCGGTGGTACTATGGTTTACCTTTCCCGCTTTGGGGATAAATACCACTCTAACCTCTCTCCATTCTTTAGGAATGTATGCTACTTCCAGGCTGTTCCTAAAAATCATAATAAGCCATGACATGATGGTTGATATCGATTTTTGAAGTAACGCTGGGATTATGCCATCTGGCCCTGGAGATTTATAGAGCTTGAAAGATGACACCGCCCATGAAATTTTCTCCATGCTAACAATGGAGCTAACTAATTCACTTATGTGGATTTAGGAAGCTGCAAGGTGCTCCGAAGCGGAGCCTTAATTTCATCATCCCTACAACCCGGAAAATGTGTCTCCATAAGCAGTTGCAAAGCTTCGGTACTACTTTCAGTAAAGTCACCGTCCGGTTTCATCAGGAGTCCCGGCGTATCAGGGTCTTTGGATCCGCCTCACAGAAACGCTTCCAAGATTCCTTCTTTGCCCGTCTGGTTTCCCTCTTGAAAGTGTTGAAGCTTCGACGATAGTCATCCCAGCTTAACGGGTCTTGCTCCATCTTTGTCTTATTAAAAAGTTTCCTGCAGTCCTTTCTAAGCTGCATTAGCCTAGGATTCCACCATGGTTGCTGGAATTTCCTAGTTCCTGCGCCTCCCTACACGAAGCATAGTAGGCTTCCCTTAGTGACCTGGATATATTAAAAATAAGAATTTCATCACCTGGATGAAGAATTGGTTTGCGAACTTTTGGAGCTAGGCTTTCTATAAGTATAAAACCGTGGATATGCTCCAGATTATTGTACACTTGAAATCAATTTAAAATTTCCCTAAAAATACTGTAAAAAAAATCACCAAAAATTCAAGCATAATCCGATTGAGCTGAAATTTTAGTTTTTCTTATTTTTGTATTAGGGAAATAAAAATTTTGATTTTATCACAAATCTACAATTTTAGAAAAATTTATATTTAAAAATAGCAACAATTCGTACGATTCATAATCAAAAAGAAAATTTCCAAAAAAATGCTTGGAACCCAAGATATGGATTTTTAAAATTTAGGAAAACAAAACTGGCGGGGAAGTTGTATGTAACCATTTTTATATACTATATAAACGAACTGGCTCAGCAATTTGGAGCAGCAATATATGGGTTATTACTCAATCATCATCCGGTTAAAAGTTTTAAGGTGCTAAATTTTGAAACCAAGACTTAATTTTTTTTATTTTTTTTGACCACTGAAATTTATGGAAAATTTCATAAAATAATAAAATTTATTATTTTGAAATATTGTGAAATTTTAATAGAAAATCTAATTAGATGTTGATATTAATGCATATTGTATGCAATTTCTTAAAAAAATTATCAAAATCGATTAATTTTATTTTTAGTTTTTCTAATTTTTGTATGGGGAAAAATAAAAATTTTGATTTTATCAAATTTAAAAAAAAATCTACAATTTTAGAAAAATTTATATTTAAAAATAGCAACAATTCTTACGATTCATAATCAAAAAGAAAATTTCCAAAAAAATGCTTGGAACCCAAGATATGGATTTTTAAAGTTTAGGAAAACAAAACTGGCGGGGAAGTTGTATGTAACCATTTTTATATACTATATAAACGAACTGGCTCGGCAATTTGGAGGAGCAATATATGCGTTATTAATCAACCATCAAATCAGTTATCTCTTTTAGTTCAATAGATATTTAGATTTATTTATCTTTTTTTGATATTTTAGATATCAGCTTTTTTCTATGAAATTCTGAATAAAATCCAAACAACTTGCTAACAGTCATTTCGTACCTATAAAAACTTACATGCATCAAAAGTTGAATCATGTAAAAACGACCGTATTTTTTCACATTTTTCCCAAAAAAGTCCCTGGACAAAAATGTTCTTCTGCTCCAAAAATTTTGTTGGACAGTGTTATTAAATTATTGATAATTCCATAAACAATTTATTAAACAAAAAAATTAAAAATATTGAATTTTCCCCTATTTTTGTTATTACTATGACTTTAATATTTCCATATTTCTAAGCATACATCACTTCAGTAAATTTAAAACTTTAAAAACCACTTTAAACAGCCAAAAAAATAATTTATAATAATAGCCCCACATTACGTATGAGTAGTATAAAATGCACAATATATGAATTTCATACATATAAATAACACTCATACGCAATAGTGGTGGCATAAATAATTTCAAAAATAGCTCGCTCATAATTTTTTATCAACAGAAATTGCTTTTTATTCAACAAAAAAAAGAAAAAAAAATTTACACCAGAAAAGAAACACACAAAAGAACCAAAAAGTGTTTAGTTAAGCAAATAGTATATTTTTTACATAAAAGACAACCCAAAAAATAGACAATGTCAAGCAAGGAAGCGAAAAATAACACACACACACACTCTCTCTATAGAGCAAAAAATCTATAGTTGAATATGAAAAATGTTGGCTCATTTTAAGTCAGAAACTTAAACACACAAAAATACTACCAACACTTTGGTGTTTATTCATACACGGACAAATACACAGCTACATTTATGCCAGAACATACTAACGACCACAAAAAGTGTCGCATAAAAGCCGCAATCAACCACCACAGCCAAAAAATATAACTTTTTTTTTGGCAAATATTAAAAAAAAAGTAGAAGACAACTGCAGCAACACCATAAATTTTCAACTCATAAACAGGCTGCACAGTGGGGAGGTGTTACGTATTGTTTAAAAGGTCTTATGGTTTTATTAAACTTAGAATAAATGAATGAATAAATGGAATGATTACTCTACAGCAAACACATGCAGGGGTACTAATATAGTAATCATATTTATTTGATTAGAGTTCATACACCCAGAGACCCCTTTCAACATTTTGATAAGTTTTTTAACAATATTATAATCACAGTAATCTATATATATAAAAATGGATGTTCGTATGTATGTTCCGAATGAACTCAAAAACGGTTAGAACGATTCTGCAGAATAGCCTTGCTGGTAACAATGGAAAGTCAGATTTATCATTTTCGGTCTGTGGGCGGAGATGCGTGGCAAAATAAAATTTTTACATTATACCGCTAATTCCGTCTATATATATAAAAAACGGCTAGCCCGATTTTGATGTAATTTTCAGGGAATCTTCAGAAAAGCCCAGCGGGAAACATTGTAAAGTCAGATTTTTGATATTCGGTCTGTGGGCGGAGGGGTGTAAAAAAAACAGATTTTTACATTATACCGCTAATGCCATATATATGTACAGTGCACTCGCGGTAACGTGAACACCGTCTAACGTGAACACCGCCTAACGTGAACAAGCTTTTGCTTACATTGACTACTCTGTAACGTGAACAAACTCAGAAAGCTCTATAACGTGAACAATTTTTTTTCACTGCATTTGTTTTATAATCATGCAGACAACACTTCAATACATACATTAAATTCAATTTTTAAAGTTTTGAGAATCCCCTTATAAAAAAAATGTGTTTATATCCTCTAAGTAATTTTAGTTGCTTTGTAATTTTATTTCAATTTATAGTTTCTCTTGATCTCGTTTTGTTTTGTAATGCATTTTAATCAATCATTTTGTTTTATTTCACGTTCAAGCTTGTAAAACACAGGTTTATATTATAAAATTTTATATTTTTTCCATGAAATTCGACAATCGCTAACGTGAACAATTTCACTAACATGAACTCCTTGGTTTTAATTAGTTCACGTTACCGCGAGTGCACTGTATATAAAAACAGATGTGTGTATGTATGTTCCGTATGGAATCAAAAACGGCTTGACAGATTTTCATAAAATTTTCACGGAATCTTTGAAAAGCCTAGCAAGTAACACTGTAAAGTCAGATTTTTTATTTTCGAACTGTGGACGGAATGGCGCGGCAACCACTAATGAAATTCAAATGACGTCGGATGCATACCCACCTTTGAAGTTCAATGCCAAATGTACCACAGAATTGGATTATTGCTCTCGCTTCCCAATGATGACACGAAGTTCCTTTAAATTTATTTCACTGGAAATGAAGCTACAGAAGCCGAACGATATGCATGAACATGTGTCGGCATTTGCTGCAATACCCTTCTGCAGAAACCTTCTCAAAACAATTCTTGGACATCGGAAATGGAAAAATACCAATTGATTCCGCCACAAATGAGATTTCGTTCCCGAACTTCTGCCAAATGCAAATGAATATTCAAGCCGTTGTCGACAAGGTATTCCCAAGTCTTACAACCAACTACAAAAATCGGATTGGCTGTGGGAACATTAAATTGTGAGACCAACACATAATGATGTTAACAAGCTCAATAAGCAAATACAAACGAAACTGCCTGGCGAAACAATAAAATACAAATCCATTGACACAGTAATGAACAAAGAACAAACCGTCGATTATCCTACTAAATTTTTGAATACATTGGATCCAGCCGAACTGCCACCACATGTATTAACATTGAAGGTAGGATCACCGACTTTTTCCGACACTGTTTATTCAAATCGAGATCGAGATGCAATATAAAACAGATGTTTTCTAAGGGCCAGCAACGCAGAACGGGTTCAGCTAGTTATTTATATAATCTTAACATCTGTTATAGCTAGAGTTCTCTTACTTTTTATAAATTTCTTTCCTATCATTGGAAGTTGTTTGACATAAAAAATGATGGATCTAAACTTGCCCACTGTAAAAACATACGAAGTTATAGCAGAGTGAAAGTCTTAAGATAAGATAAGTACCAAGATTTTTTAAGATCGAAGTATATTTTCATACTTTTAATGGTAAAAACTTGGTATAAAATGAAAAACTAACAAAAGGTTCCAGTATTAATTATATTCATTTAAGTTTTTATAAAATACCTTCAAATTTTTATATTTTACTACGGTATGGGTAGAGAAGCACAATGGGTTAAGCTAGTCTATCTATCTATATAAATAAAAATCAATTGTCGTTCGTTGGTAATTGCATCAGTTGAGAACGGCTAGACCGATTTGGACAATTTTTTTACTGAAATGTTCGTCATAGTCCAACTTAGGTTTTTACGGAAAGAAAAATTGACCACGCCCACTTTTACGCCCACTTTTTTCCATTTATCTAAAATCGGAAAACGGCTGCACCGATATGGCTAATCTTTTACTTAAATGATCGTAGTAATCTAATTTAAGTTTTTACTGAAAGAAAAATTTACCACGCCCACTTTTACGCCCACTTTTTTCGATTTATCTAAAATCGGAAAACGGCTGCACCGATTTGTCAAATTCTCCTTATTTTTCGGCTTATTTGTAAGTAAAGTTTTTGCTGGGATATTCTTATGTTGTAAATAACTCATTTGTTATTACTTTTGTATTGTTTCGCGATTTGTCCGAAAATACCGTTACTTTTTTATTTACATTCCAATTTATTTGTGCAAATGTTGATTGACTGCTTATTGTCAAATTGTTGATCAAATTAATCGGTGGACGAAAAATAAAATAAGTGCAATTGTTAATTGTGAATTAAAAAAAGTTTAAAGTGTTTCTAAAAAAGTTAACTAACGGTGATAAGTTTTTTTCTGAATTAAGATTCCATTGTAAGTACATTGCAATCAATTCATTAATTGAAATAAGTTAAATCGTGTTACCTCAAACAAATTTATAGATTAACCTACTATAGACTGTGGGTTTTGAAGTTATAAACGGTTAAAAGGTAAGAGCAAAGTCAATAAATTCTATCGCATTGTAATGCCGCCAATAAGAAGGAGCAATTTAGGTCGCAGAACTCGCAATGCTTCAAATCAAGCGTATTTTCGATCTAATCAAACTGCGGAACAACTCGAAGAGCGAAATGAAATTGAACGAAATCGATTATCACAAACACGTTCTGCACGTACACAAGAAGAAAGAGAATATGCAAACGAAGTAGATATGCATCGAATGAGACACAATCGTTCTATAGAATCCAACCGAGTGATAATTAATTCAAATGTACGTGCAAGAAGAGAAACAAATGTTGCGTTAAATACTCATCGAGCTGCATTTCATTACAACAGGACAGTCGATTACAGTGCAGACCATTCCGTTGCTATTGGTTCGATGAGCGTTGTGTGCCCACATTGTAAGGCATTGAAATATAAAAATGAAACTCCTGAATTGTGTTGCGCAAGTGGCAAAGTGAAATTGACACCGTTGATTCCACCACCAGAGCCATTGCTCTCATTGGTTTCTGGAACAGGAGCTCATTCCAAGCATTTCCTAACACAAATCCAGAACTACAACAATTGTTTCCAAATGACTTCATTTGGCGCAACAAATGTGATTCGGGATAATTTCATGCCTACTTTCAAGGTAATTTCACCACTTACAGCATTTTATTTTGTTTTCTTATGTAAATTAAACATTACAGATTCAAGGTCAAATATATCATCGAGCAGGTTCGCTTTTGCCAGTTCCGGGTGCTGACTATAAATTTCTGCAGATTTACTTCATGGGCAATGCTCCACAAGAAGTAGAACAGCGTTGTGCATACAACAGTTCGGTAAAAAGACCAATTGTTGAGCAACTGCAAACTTTTTCCATCAACACAATCAATTGATTGCATTGTTCAAAACCGCACTAGACCGCATGCCCTCTGATAATCACAAAATTGTTATCAGAGCCGATAAGACTCCTACGGGAGAACACGCAAGACGTTTCAATGCACCAACAATTGATGATGTCGCCATTGTCGTCGTTGGTGAAAATTTGGAATCACGTGATATCGTTCTACATCGACGAAATAATCAGCAGCAGCGTGTGTACGAAACTCACCGATCATATGATGCGTTACAATATCCAATCATATTTTGGCAAGGTGAAGACGGTTATCATTTCTCGATCAAAATGATAAATCCGCTTACAGGTGAATATCAAATCTATATTTTTTCTATTATAAGATCAATTAATTTTATTGACGCGAAAATTAATGTACAGGCGCTGAAACAAACAAAAAAGTAAGTTCAATGAACTATTATGCATTTCGACTGATGGTTCGTGAAAATGAGGACAATCACATATTGAAATGTCGTCGTCTTTTCCACCAATATGCTGTCGATATGTATGTAAAAATAGAAACAGAAAGATTGACATTCATTAGATTGAACCAGAAAAAACTGCGTTCCGAAGAGTACATACACCTTCGAGATGCCATAAATGTGGAAGGGAACGCACACAATATCGGCCGGATGACGATTCTCCCAGCAACGTACGTCGGAAGTCCTCGCCATATGCATGAATATGCTCAGGATGCTATAACCTACGTTCGACACTACGGTACAGCAGATTTATTCATAACTTTCACTTGCAATCCACAGTGGATAGAAATTCGGCAAGAATTATTCCCTGGCCAATCACCCATCGATCGCCATGACGTCACCGCGAGAGTCTTCAAACAAAAATTAAAATCACTGATGGATTTCATTGTGAAGTATCGCGTGTTCGGCGAGACGCGCTGCTGGATGTATTCAGTAGAGTGGCAAAAATGCGGACTACCACACGCGCATATCCTCATTTGGTTGATTGAGAAGATAAGACCGAATGAAATCGATGATGTGATATCAGCTGAAATTCCTGATGAAGTAGAAGATCCAGGCTTGCACGAGGTTGTTACTAAAAACATGATTCATGGTCCCTGTGGATCATTAAATATCCTTTCTCCGTGTATGGTCGACGGCAAATGTTCGAAGCGTTATCCAAGGCCATTAGTAGCTGAAACAATTACCGGAAATGATGGTTACCCACTGTATCGTCGCCGTTCAATTGCTGACAATGGAAGATCAACAATGGTGAAAGTGAATCAGCAGGACATTCAAATTGATAACCGTTGGATTGTTCCGTATTCGCCACTACTCTCCAAAACATTCAAAGCACATATCAACGTCGAATCTTGCCATTCCGTGAAATCCATCAAATACATCTGCAAATATGTGACCAAAGGTAGTGACATGGCTGTGATTGGAGTTAGTGCGGAGAATTCCATCGATGAAGTCACTCAATTTCAAATGGGCCGCTATGTTAGTAGTAACGAAGCAATTTGGCGCATTTTTTCATTTAGCATTCATGAAAGACATCCTTCTGTTATTCATTTAGCCGTACATTTGGAAAATGGTCAAAGAGTGTACTTTACTGAGGAGAATGTATTACAACGAGTTGATCGACCGCCACCTACAACATTGACCAGATTTTTTGAAATGTGCAGGAACGATGAATTTGCCCGAACGTTACTATACTCCGAAATGCCAAGATATTATACTTGGAATCAATCGACAAAGAAATTTCAACGACGGAAACAAGGAAATCCTGTTCCAGGTTTCCCCAATTTATTTTCCACCAACGCATTAGGTCGTATTTACACAGTTCATCCAAGAAACGATGAGTGTTTCTATTTGCGTTTGCTATTAGTCAACGTTCGTGGCCCAACATCATTCCAAGATTTGAGAACTATAAATGGTGAATTGTGTGACACGTATAGAGAAGCATGTCAACGCTTGCGATTGTTGGAGAATGACGCTCATTGGGAATGCACCCTCGAAGATGCTGTGCTTTCATCAAATGCTCATCAAATACGAACACTGTTTTCGATAATTGTTTCAACATGCTGCCCATCCAAACCGACTGATTTATGGAGCAAATACAAAGATGCCATGTGTGATGATATTTTGCATCAGGTGCGTATTAGAACATCAAATCCAAATTTGCAACTGAATGAGGAAATTTACAACGAGGCTTTGATTTTAATTGAGGACATGTGCTTGATGATGGCGAACAAGGTATTGTCTGAGTTAGGCATGGCAGCTACCAATCGACCGATGCACGACGTATTTAATCAAGAGTTGCGACGCGAAATACAATATGATTGCGATGCCTTGAAGGAATTAGTACGAACAAACGTTCCACTGTTGAATCGACAACAAAAATATGCATACGACACTCTTATGAAAGTTGTGAAAGATGGAACTGGAGGAATTTTTTTTTTGGATGCTCCCGGTGGAACTGGAAAAACTTTTTTGATTGCGTTGATTTTGGCCACGATACGCTCGCAGAATGATATTGCACTTGCACTTGCTTCATCAGGAATTGCAGCTACGTTGTTGGAAGGCGGTCGTACTGCCCATTCAGCACTCAAGTTGCCATTGAAGTTGCACATCAATGAAAATCCAACATGCAACATTTCCAAGAACAGTGCAATGGCCAAAGTTTTGCAGCAAAGCAAACTAATCGTTTGGGATGAGTGTACAATGGCGCATAAAAAGTCTTTGGAGGCATTAGATAAAACTTTGCAAGATTTACGAAACAATCAAAGCCGTTTTGGTGGTGCAATGATTCTGTTGGCAGGGGATTTTCGGCAAACATTGCCAGTGATTCCACGGTCAACGCCAGCCGATGAACTTAATGCATGTTTGAAGTCGTCCGTTTTGTGGAAACACTTCAAGAAACTCAAATTGACTGTGAACATGCGTGTCGAGCTGCAGAACGATCAATCTGGAGAAGCATTTTCCAAACAATTGCTGGACATTGGCAACGGCAAAATCCCGGTTGACATTTCGACCGGTTGCATTCAATTTCCCCCCGGTTTCTGTCAGTTCACCGAATCAAAATCCGAGCTAATCCGAAAGGTATTTCCAAACATTGCACAAAATTACAAAAATCATGATTGGTTGAGCGAACGTGCTATATTGGCTGCGAAAAACATTGATGTCGACGAATTGAATTTTAAGATTCAAGGTGAAATTGCTGTCGAATTGATGACGTACAAATCGGTGGATTCCGTTACTTCCCAAAATGATGTTGTCAACTATCCAACCGAGTTTTTAAACTCGCTGGAATTACCCGGATTACCGCCTCACAATCTCCAACTGAAAGTCGGATCGGTAATCATAATGTTACGAAACATAAACCAACCACGTCTTTGTAATGGCACCCGACTTGCGGTAAAAAACCTGATGAACAACGTCATCGAAGCAACAATACTTAAAGGAAAGTACAAAGGAGAAGACGTTTTGATACCACGGATCCCAATGGCTCTGACCGACATGCCATTCGATTTTAAACGATTGCAGTTTCCGGTACGGCTTGCATTCGCTATGACAATTAATAAATCTCAAGGGCAGTCATTGCGTGTTTGCGGCATTAACCTTGAAAATCCATGTTTCTCGCATGGTCAATTGTATGTCGCCTGTTCCCGTGTCGGAACACCATCAGCATTATTTATTTACGCGCCAGGCAACAAAACTAAAAATGTCGTGTATCATAAAGCATTGCAATGAAGGAAACTACGATATCACTGCAAAGCAACAGAAAAAAGTATTTCTTTATTTTAATTGGTTCCTGAACATCGATCTTTCAATCAAAATGTAAATATAACACCATATATTGTACATATTTTCAAATCAAATGTAATTTAAACACACCTCAAACCTACATAAATAAAAATTATCATTTAAAAGTACGTTGTTTGTCTCTTTTTACTATTTTTTCATAATTCAAACAGCTTCTCACAAATTCACAAATCGAACACAAACATTTTTTCTAATATATGGACAGGACAACGTCTGTCGGGTCAGCTAGTTTTTATATAAAACATGAATTTTGAGCCCTAATTAAAAGCAAGCTTCAAATTTCGCACGATCATAAAGAACTTGGTGTACGAAGTTTTAATAAATTTGAAACGTGTAGGGTCTGATTTCGTGACGAAAAATTTTGTTTCCTCCCATTGAAAAATGTTGGAAATTTCTCTTTTGTTTAAAAAAGTCTTTGTTATATTCTTGTCAAATCTTTTTATTCGTCTGAATTTAAAATATTTGAACTTATATAAAAACTTCACTTTTGTTTTTCACATTTTTTACCCTTTACTTTTCCACACAAGTCCCCACTGTGTCCAATGAAGACACTTAATATATATATCTGTATGCCACTGTGAATTTGTGTGTCTCTGTACATATATGTAGCAATGTGTGGCAATGTATCATACCAAATATAACTGGTATAAAACAACTTTTACACAATAGAGACCGACCCACCGACTGGCTGCCTTTACTCGTAGCTACATGTTAAAAATGACACTATGACGTATCTTACCCTGTCATTCTCAATGTTGTTGTTGTTGTTGCTAGATTTTAACACTTAGAGAAATTATATAGGAAATTAGGTTTTACATAAAACACTAACAAACAAAAAACAACAACTACAACAACAGCAAACCAACGAAAGTTGCTTTCATCTTCTCTTGCAAATTAAAAGGAAATTGCTGTAAAAGTTTTTAGGCAAAGTTTGTAAAGCAATTTGTTTTTGGGGTTCTTGCTTTTTAATAAATTTATGTTGACAAATTTTTGTTTTAAGTTTAAATAATGTTCAAAGTTTTAATATATAGATAATTGCACAAGAGATAGGATATCAGTAGTTTTAAATTTATATTTTATTATAATTAAGGTAAATGTCAGGGTAATTAAGTTGGGAACAAATGATATAACTTATAGTGTTTGCAAATTGGTAATGACATCATACAAAATAAGAACCAAAATTTAACCATTTTTAATCTTAGTTATGTTATTTTTGTAGACGATTGTCTGTTAAACTTAGGTCTATTAATCGATTTTTAATTTAGTTTTATGAAAAATGGCTTAGGGCTTCCATGATAGAAAAATGTATGAAATAAATATTTATCCATCACTTCTACTAAGTATTCTAGTATTTCATATTGCATTTAAGAGCCAAATCAAAAAATGATAAATTGTTGTCAACATTTTTGTGCCAAACATGTATAATATACATATTTTAGTATTATTTTAGTTAAATGTTATGTCTTATACTTTATTACACTTCTTTTCTGCAGAACCGAATTACGACAGATAGACGGATGTCTTAGAATTTCATGAAGATACAGAATACACAGACTTTATAAAATATACGATCAATACTTTACTAAGTCACAAACCGAGAAAAAATAACCATGACAGAAAAAAGTTCTTTATTGATCAAAACGAAATATAAGGGTTTTAAAAAATCGCGCTATTGATTGGTCTGGAGATAAACCCTGCCTAAGATTTTAGTCAATTTTGCAACAATAAAACACATTAGCATTGGAACTTGATATTCTGTTTGTTATTTCTTCATTACTGCCAGAAGTTGCTAGAATAAGAGAAATAGCTAATCAAAAGCAAAAAACTTGCTGAAGTAACATAAAGGTTACTTTAAGAAGGCACTTCTTCAACTTTTAAAGAAGTGAAAAAATCCGCACCTTGAAGAGTCGTATTCGTTACTTCTAGAAGTCACTAATAAGTGTTTCCATAGGAGTATGAGAAGACACTCCTTCAACTTTTAAAGAAATTAAAAAATCTGCACATTGAAGAGTCGCATTCGTTACTTCTAGAAGTCACTAAAAAGTGTTTCCATAGGAGTATGACTGTAGTTGCATAGTTCTTCTCCACTGGTGTTACTACAGCGAACAAAAGACAATTTAATTTGGAACGAATAAAAACATAATGAGGCTACGAGCAGAAACTTCTACGATAGCAAATGCTGGCAGAGACCCTATTTATCTAGTGTCGTGTTGTTCTGGTTGTGGTCTTTATATCTAAGTCTTCCAATATTATACGAAAATGTAGCCAGTCGTCTACAAATGGAGAAAAACAAATATGGGGTTATTGGCAACAATTTCTCTAATGTCATCAGAACACATACATTGAGATATTGGACTGAAATTTATTACAGCTGTAGTACATATATAAAAATATACATATGTATGTAATTTATTATACAATTCGATTTTGTATACTGCGTTTGATTCTTTTGCACCACTTTCAATTTCGCATTAGATATAATTGGAATTAAGCAAGGACTTAATGTTACCCCATAAAAATGTTTAACAGTGTTTAATCGCATGTGCAAAATGGTCATTCGACCGTGACAGTTTTCGAGATTCTTCATTAGATACTTTTTTTACCAGCTATGTAACATGTAGCTTCATTTTGTTAGAACTGATATTGGATTCAATATAAGTCACACCCAAAATATTCTTCCAATATGGTACAGAGAAAACAGATTAGTAGTACAAACGACCAATCGAATGATTCGGTTGCACTCATAGAATTTAAAGGTGCTAGCAACAGAAAATCAGTGGATAACGAAGAATTTCGGTTGAAGCAATCAAACTTTTGAAGCAATCAAACATTCGATTGGCAACAAATTCGGTTGCTATTACGAATCGTAAACGTAATGTAATGAACATTTTTATTAAGAAAATATATGATCCAGAGAAATCTACAACAGACATTTATTAACCTCGTAAAGAGTATTTAAAAAAAAAAAACCCGGTCGAAAATATTAAAGAATTACCAACTATGTGACATGTAGCTCCATTTTGTTGGAACTGTTATTGAATCCATGTAATTCAATACTAAAAAAATTTTCAAAATGGCACGATATCGAAAGCACACAGAGAAAAAAGATTCATAATAGCAACCGAATTTGTTACCAATCGATTGCACTCATTGAATTTATAGGTTCTAGCAACAGAAAATCAGTGGATAACGAAGAATTTCAGTTGAAGCAATCAAACTTTTGCTAACACACAAAAAATTAGATCCAGTGAAATCTACAACAAACATTTATTAAACTCATAAATAAAATTATTAAAACCCAGTCGAAAAGATTAAAAACTAACCAGCAGACTTAAGTGCATGAGTTAATTCCATTATGAAAGCATATAGAACAAATTCCAAATATTCATGAAAGGTCTGGAATCATTTTGAACTAAAACACTCAAGACAGCAATATATTCGAAACTTGGACTTGAAGTGTGTTATCTCCCTTACACAAGAACATTCAAAAGTGAATATGTTAATTTATCGGTATGCTGGATCTAGTCTTGTGACCAATAACTAGCATAAGCTCTATTGAAATTGCGACCACCGCACAGTGTGGTAGATCGCAAATCTAACAGGACAAAATTTATAAATCGCGTTGGGTTCACTTCTCACATATGAATTAAATAAAAAATGAGTTCAAATATACAACGGATTATAAAAACTCAACTATTTTTTTTGTGATGTATTTTGGAAGCTTTTACCCATTCTTCAAAAATTTTCTTTCTGTAAAGAGTGTTGGTCATACTGGAAAAGTGAAAAAAATGTATGGCGGTCGTAAAAGTACGCAAGATGTTTTCGATTTACATTAAAGTGAACACTTAAAAGATTAACACAAATATGGTTTTACACCAGAACTATCCGCAATAAATAACTCCACTTGAAAATAGGAAATATTTCAATTTTAGCACTTTCTTTATTTTTAGAGGTCATACTGGAAAAGTGAAAAAAATGTATGGCGGTCGCAAAAATACGCAAGATGTTTTCGATTTACCTTAAAGCGAACACTTGAAAGATTAACCTTAATATAGCTTTACTTAGGAACTATTCGGAATAATAAGCTTTAACTCTACTTGAAAAAAGGAAATATTTTATTTTTTGCTCTTTCTGAACTTCTCATAAAAAAAAGTTTTTTTTTAATATTTACAGTGGAAATAATTAAATGAAAATTGTAATATATTTCCCTGAAATAATCCTTACTAGTAATAAAAAAAATATGACAATAATCTATGACAAATATGCTTCTATTTGAAATCTGAATGCACGTGTTGACAACGACTGACTTTAAAGCTTACTTTTTCCTAATCAGAGCTAAAAACAGAAAAACAAAACATGAATTACAGTTACCTATTGCATTGAGAAGCTGATTAAATGATCAGAATGATTTTTGCCAGACATTTTTTTTATTTTGTGCAGCTAGATTTGTGATTTACCACAGTGTACACCGACACAAATATTTGAAATTAGATTGGGTAAGTTGTTCTCATGCTGTGATTCTCGAGATATCCAGTCGGTACTTTTGACAAGCTTGAATCAGATTCATGTATTATCTTCTTCATCTAAACAACAATGCACCGAAATACGACCAATCATACAGTACCCAGTAATTATAACCGAAGAAAAGCTAAAATAATTCCTACCAAGAGCCAAAAGATTATTGGTTATTTCTTTTGCCATAGAGGGTCAGAACATTTTGGATATTCTACAAGTAGTAATAGTAGACCTCCTGAGTTTAGTCTCTTTCCAACGTGTATGGATTCGATATCGCAATCAAGGGAATTGCATCCTCATCAGAGATCCTCATTGCATACTCATCCGAGATTTAATTTTTACAGATGTTATCATGACCTATAATCGATGGTGGGTGCCCCATAATTTTCCCGCCAATCTTCTGTAGAATAAAACCGTGGATAATACAGTAACGCTTTAGTCCACCTGACTGGTTGCGTTTTAGAAACAAGATAACAGGAATAAAATCGATGTAGGTAGCGAATAGATAGGTATAACTAGGAGACTAATATTTGTACAATGCTCTGACTGGAGAGGTATAAGTAGCAGACTAATATTTGTACAATGCTCTGACTGGAGAGATGTGTTTCCTCCGATCTGGACCAGATAAAAATCCAATATGTCTTTGTTCAGTATGCAATATAAGGTTTCAGACAACATCTCACTCCAAAGGCTTTTTTAAATATTAAATGCACATAGTGCCTTTTTCATTTGACTCTCCATTTTGCTTGTTTAGAAACCTTGAGAATAGTACCATCCAGCCATGGGGATCTGAATTCCGGAATTTTATATCTTCTGGGAAAAGCACCAATTCGGTCTTCGACGAGTCGATCTCCAAACTGTTTCCCTTGTCCCATGAAATTCGTACGCTAAAGGCTCAGTACATATATGTTCCATAAGTTCACCTGTTGTGGGAAGAAATGTCACTTTAATGAGAAGCACAACATCGTCGGCATATGAGACTTCTTCAGCACATAGCCTACTCACTTTGATTTTATTTTCGAAAATGTTCCACAGAAGTAAAGAAATGACATCTAATTGTGGTGGTGTACGTCGACAACTCCCTAGTCACCTAGATCATCGACTATTGAAGCTATATTCGCGTTATTAACTCGACGTAAAGGAGGGTATTAAAAGCAGATTATTTATTTATTTAACACTTTTGTGTTTCAATAAAGAAAACTTTTTTAACATAACAGTGGTAGTTTATTTACTGATCTTGTTAAGCAGATCCTATGATTAACATATACCAAGTAGATAAAGCTTATTACACAATTATAGAATGTAAAATGAAACATAAAAATCTTATACCCACATCAAAACAGGTGTAACAATTGTTTACTCCTCCATATTCAGAAAAGATGCCACAACATACTCCTTTATATCAAATATCTCCTCGATATAACCCTCAACATCATACAAGGCCATCTACACCGACCTCCCTTTTCAGGTATGAGTGTTTTCAGTAAGAATTCATTACTTTTGTGGCAAAATATCTTAAAATACTCCTGTGTTTATACTCCTTTTAGGCTTTAAAACTTTTCTTTACAGTGTTTTAAATGTTAAAGTTGAATGCTGAAGATTTTGTGACTTCTGGTAGTGACAACACTATTGACACAAACACACCATGACAAATTCACATAACTACACACACATTCACACAACCTTATACAAAATGTAGCACATTGCGGTAAATTTCTGTTTAAAAATTTAAATCATTTTATGTTGCTGGTAAACACATCAGACTTTCTTTTTTCTTTCTTGCTTCATACGTTTGTTTGTAAATAATTGACAATATGAATAAACAATCAACCATTGACAATTTATTACATTGTCTTACATTGACATACATAGTATATGAATGTAAATAAGGAGGGCTCTACATTAAGTGGAGCCAACATACAAATGCCGTGATCCTTTTTATTGATCTCTTAACTCTTTTGAAAGCACTTTGAATGGCTGATCCAGAAGTTTCAAAATTTTTTAAATTTTTTTCAATAATTTTAGAATTGTACTACAAAATACCCACATCTTTATACGGCTTTTATTATTCTCTAAAAATTAACTGAATTTTTTAATATAATTTTCCACTTCCTCTTGCTCCCTCCTAATAATCTGACATATGTGTGTGATGTGCTAAAAGTGTGTGTTTAGTTTAAAATATAATAGTCAAGGATTTTATTTCATGTACAAAATCCTTTTGGGAATGTTAATTTTCTTTTCTTTTCTGTTTTGTCCATTTTATCAAAAGCATACAAATTTAAAATTCTTTTTTTAACTTGAAGAAATATTAAAAAATTCTTTTGATCACAATTATTTTTCTCCTTTTAACGTCTGTCTTTAAACAAAAACTATGTGAATTTTGATACACAAAATACAGAATACATGAGTTTTGGACAAAAGAAATGGAAATAAATAGAAACTATTCATCACAAGGATGCATGAAATGGAGGAGCATTTGATGTCAACTAGATTGTTGTATAGTTTTAATTCGATTTTAGATGGTAGGAATATTTCAATTGAATTATTTGTTATGTGCAATAAATAAATACATAAGTTCAATATAAAAGTAGTTGGATTGCCATTTTTTTAAGCCAACTAAGGATAGCGGTAGATAATTCGACGAACAATGATTTAATATAAACAAGTAAGAAAGTATAGTACCAAGACCCCTAACTACACTGAGTATATATGCAAGAACTATTTTTGTTTAAAAATTCAAATCATGAACCGATCGTGATAAAATTTAGAAGCCTGTTTTCTCCCTAAATATATGGAACTTATTTGTCTTTAATTTTATGTGGATACCATTATATGGGAGCTATGCTAAGTTATGGAACGTTCGTGTGATTTTTATCTAAGGACAGAGATCGAAAAACACTTAACACACATTCTTCATTAAAACGTTTAACCCAAGTATTATTTGATTTTTATTTTTTTTTATCAAGTTACCTTTGTTAAGCTTGTCAGTTATTATGTTTAATGTCAATTATGTTCATTTGTTGTTAATCTGGTTAAAATGAGTGACGAGAAAAAAGTGCGTACTAAAATTATTAAATATTTTCAACAAAACCCAACTTGGTCCTACAAAAAGTTGGCCAAACAATCAAATGTCTGCCGTCAAACTGTTTCCAATGTTATTAAACAGTACTGGGAGAACTTGTCCATTGATAGAAAATCTGGTTCAGGTAGAAGGAATGGTTTACATTATGTTTATTAAGCTAAAAAAAATAGAATCATTTTAAAAAGAGCTCCCAACACATCCGGTAGGATAGCAGTCCGGTTAGCTCAGTACTCGGACTATTTGGTAAGAAAACTTAAAGCCAATACAGGTTTAAAAACACACAAGGCTCAAAAAGTTCCTCACAAGAGTTCTGCTAAAAATTTAGAGACCAAAGACAGAGCACGGAAATTGAAGTCAAAAATTTTATACAAAAAAATATACCTGCTGCATAATGGATGAAATGAACATGGTTGTATTTTAGAAAAGACTTTTACATTACTTTTCAATTACAGAGGCTTAATTATCTTTAACGCCTTGACACTACTGCTAAGTTACCCTCATAATCTTAAATAATTTTTAGATTTATTAAAGGTTTCAAAACCAAAAATTCCACACAATAATTGTTGAAAACTAAAAAATAAGTTTAAACAAAGCGAGTATTAAACCCGAACATGATCCTATAGGTATAGTAGGGAAAGTTTAGTTAATTTGCCGGTATTAACACGAAGCTACCTCTATATTATCTAGAAAGTAGTTATATTATTGTACAAACATGGCAAATCATAAGGAATTGTCCATCGATTTTTATTAGACAATATTGTTATGTATTTTTTAAGAAATAAATGGTAGATTATAAAATGAAAGCATATAGAGGTACCTCAGTTATTAGCTTTAAAGGCAAAAATCATAAAAACCATGTATTTTGAGAAAATATCAATATAATTAAAAGTTAATATCATCTAACACATGATAATGACTTTCAATCGGCTGCAAATAATGGTGCAGTTTCTAGCCCTTTGATACTACCGAGGGGTGTTCCACAAGGCTCAGTACTTTGTCCACTTATGTATTCATTATATGCTAATGTTTTACACCAACAAGTACAGCAAACTCGTATACAGATGTACTCGTTATATATTTGGTTTAACAAGATTTTATAGTGTATTCTTGTACTGTAAGCGTACCATTGTAATCTCTCTTGATGATTATTTGAAGCTGAAGAATCTTGTTTTTCTGCACAAAATTATTATTACAACTATAGAAACGAACTACTTATATGAAAAGATAACATGTACTGCATCACCAAGAAATAATTCCATTAGAACTTTTAGGTATCGAGATACGACATCTTCTTATCAAATTTTAATTTTTATTATTTATCGCTGGAACCATCTTCCCACGAACCTTCTAATGCAATACAAATACTAATGTGATTCACAAATGGGACCACATCATAATATACTATTTGTCCAAAATCAACTTTTAACGCAATAAATGCGATCTATATATATATAAACAAATGATCCATGTATGTAATGGCATCACGTGAGAACGACTGGAGCGATTTGGCTGAATTATTTGTATTCGATTTGAAATTTTCAGAGGATGGTTTGTAAAGAAAAAAAAAATTAAAAACTCGGAAATTTAAATTTTTAGTATATTGCCTCCTTTTCACTTCTCATTTTCTTAATAAGAAAGTATATATATTCTGCATCCTTCTTTGGATCTCAACTACCAACAGATCTCTTAAAAAATATTAGTGATATTAACATAAATTTAATTTACAAATTCCTAGTTGAAATTAATTTTCATAATAAAATTTAAGTAATTTTAACATATCGGAGCCGAAAGTCAGCGTAGCTAGTGCTCCTTACTTTTAGATTAGTTACAATAATTTAATTATGTAATTAATATGAAATAAATAAATAAATAAATATTCTGCATCGATATAGATAGTGGAGTCGATATAGCCATGTATGTCTGTATGTTGAAATCAACTTTTCGAAGCCCATAAGTGACTACCTCGCATGCTGCTTATATATGAAAAAACTTTAAAATTTTTCAGAAGAGTTAAGGTTTGTGTGTAGCTTTTGAAGAGTAAGTGTATGCGTTTTATATAAGTATTTGATTTTCTTGAAAACCTTAGAACTTAAAGATTGATGTTTTAGTAAAGCTAAATAATTTAAAACATTTTTCGGACGTAAAAAGAAGTAAAAAAAATTATAATACGGGGATTTTTCATAAAGAAAAATATAAAATTTAAATTAATGTAAAACCCGAAGATGCTGAATAACTGCACCTTAGCTCCAACCACGTGAAATTTCGTAACAATATCTCAAATAGTCAAATTTGAGGGGCAACGCACTGGCCCCCATTAGCGCTAGAATGCTGAACAACTGCAAAGCAACTTGAAAACACCTTAGATCCAACCATGTGAAATTTTGTAACAATATCTTAAATAGTTCCCGAAATACCGATATATTTCTAAAAAAATAAAACTTTTCTAAACCACTATGTAACATTAGTTTATATTTTTCGCATTGACTCTGTAGGCGTATGATTAATAAGTATGTGATAATTATAATAAGTATACTCTTGTCACCTCATGTCTCTCTCAAAATGTAAAAATATAAAACGTTCACAATGAGTAGCAAGGGTATATACAAGGTGGCGCAAAAGTAAACTCACTTCACGTTGTGCCAAAGTCAGCGACCGATTATTAGTAAAATAAATAGTCAGCAATATTCCGCGTTCTGGAGCAGTGTAGCGTAACATTGTTTATGAACGTGTATTTCGCATGTGTTTACTACACAAATGTCAAAACAGAACTGACATTAGGGGCCAATCGCAAAATGTATAGCATTTTCTGATAGGAGGATTACAGTCTACCAAATCCAACACTATCTCAAATATCTTAATATTATACAAACAAATTTGAATTTTTTTTAATGTGTTCATATCATAGTTCGATCGACAGCTATATTTTTGAACATTCAATTTATATACAAATTAATTTTGAGTACTTTCACTTTGAATGGAATTTTTCATAACTTATCATGGAGAAGGTGCAGTAGATTAATATAGTTGTGATAATTTTCAAGCTACTGTATAGATTGTAAAGAGCATCACGTAACGTGCGTCCCAAAATGTTCTCGGCATTTTATGAAAATGGCAAATTTTTGTACATGCCAATAAGTTATATTAGAATTCTCTTTCATTCATCTTTCTTTTAGGAATAAGATTTTGCGTGGATTATTATTCAAAATTACGAAAAAAAATACTTCACCTTTTAAAGTTACTACCATTTTTTGTAACTGCGTCACAAAACTTTACAATCAATTATTTCGTGACAAATGGCCATTAAAAGGCAATATCTTATGCCATTTGGAATTGCACTTAAATCTCACTATAGCGTATGGTATACGTTGGAGGTATCTTATTTGAAAAACCAAAAATTTTTCATATTTAAATATGAAAACGTGTACGAATGAATCGTTCATCACGCAGGATTTGCCCATATATATGAAAAGATTTGTTCGATCTCAGTCCTTATACAAAACATATTTGTGTTTAAGATATGTATCCTCTTTAAATAGATTTTTCTGAAGTGGGCCTGCTATGTGCAGTTATGTATCGATTAGCTCAAAATTCTAAAATCTGATTTATTTTTATATAAAATGTATTTGTGAAGAAATTTGCATAGATAATATTATTAAGAATTCGGAAGGTTATATTTATGGAGGCTAAATGAACTAGGTGAAATAATCTTATAGAGTGTTTCTGAGTCGATCAATTTACAGGTCGCAATAGTGTATGGTATAAAAATCCGTATTAAAATAAGTAGAGTAATTAAAAATTTTGGTTTTCCAATTTCTGCTTCTTACTTTGCCGTTAACCTATTGTCCAAAATATACTACAAAATCGCACAATTTTAATCTCAGCTACGGAAAAACTGTTGGATTTATTGACATAATTTTTTCATATTTTAATTCCCTATTATATTTTCAATAAATCCCAATGTGATAGTCAAAAAATTCCGAAATATGTTTAACAAAATTTTTCAAAATTTGAAATTGGAGTTTTGAAACTGCCGTTAAAAAAAATAAATTTTGTTAGACATACCAGCGAATAGGTTAACGGTATCCTACGAAGAGAAAAACTCATATACAAGTAAATATGGATATATTTTAAGTAAAAATAAGCTTTTATTTTAATATTTCACAAAATATGTTCATTTTGTTTCTACATTTCTTGTTGTAGTGGGCTGAGACACGTTAATGGCCTGGCGATTTTTTAATAACTTTAATAGTTTTTAAACAATTTCGGTATTTTATATCTTATTAGAACGACAATTACGCACACATTTCGATTCTTTTAAACTAAATTGCTAACGTAATTATTTAATGGCAAAATTTTTACAAAAACTGAAAAAATTGAATTTTTTCCACTTGTAGTTAAATGCACCTCAAAACTTCAGCGTCATTGCGGCACCAGTTAACGTTATGCTATCATCCTAATAGTTTACACAACGAGTTTCTACAATACATAGAATAATTCTAGAGGGGGAAACGGCCTGTAGCTAGAAATTTTTTTCCGTCCATACAATCTTGAAAGACTTTAATGTACCCTTTAGCTCAGTTGAATTATTCACCAAAAATTAAATATTTATAAATTGCCAGATGACTATAAGAATTAAAGTCTTTTTAATTAACTGCTATTTTTGTTTCCTAAACATAAAACTCATCTAGTAAATATGCTTGAAAAATTCTGTTTTTTAATATTTTTGAACTCAATAGAGTTGTTCGTTCACCTTTGATAAAATATATTTCCTTTACAGTTACTGCCTTTGAAATCCTGCTGAAATTGTAGTAGCTTTTATTGAAAGTTGGTAATTAAAGTTTAATTTAAATCTTTAAAACTTTCTCTTCAAGCGAAACAGTAAATAGTTACGACCTTATTATGTTTATGCTGCTATAAAGTTACATAAATTTATAAAGTTTCTTTATGTTCATTTCTTTTATATTCTCTCTATTAAAAATTAAACTACTTATGAAGTTTATGGTGTAATTTTTCTTCCTCCTTTGTTGCTTGCTGATGATAATGATGTGTTGTTATTCTCAGAAAAATGTGCGTTAAAAGTTACGATGAATTTGAAAACTGTAAACACACATTCAATTATGTAAATTTTAATATTTAAAAAAGAACAACTAAAAAGAGAAAATTGCCATACGATTTTTACAAATAAAATGATTTATATATGTAAGTAACACAAATTATCAAGAACGTATTTTCTTTTGTAAATTTCCAAGATTTTTGCTTCTGAAACAAAATAAAGGAATGACAAGTTATTCATGATTTTATAATATGGAAAGAAGTATACATTATCTAGAAAATATTTCTAATTTGATTTGACTTTCTTTCGGAATTATAAAACATACACATACTACTTTTAAAGCAAAAATGTTTTTTGTTAAATTCCCCTTACTCAGAAAAAAGTTTCAACATAAATAGTATGACTTGATTTCATTGATTTCAATTCATAATATTTATATTAAATTTCATAAATAGTATGATTTTGTTCATATTTTTTTTTTCCAAATAAAATCTAGGAGGCTTAAAAAAATATTTCAATTTTCATTTATATATATATATATATTTTTATGTTGTTTAATAATGTTTGAAATTTTTCTAGAACAATTTTTAATTTTTTTATGATTTTCAGCTACAAAATGTTAAAATATGCGCGAAATTGACTGCATTTTCTGAAGCAGATGAAATGCTTTAATGATAATGGATGCTAAATTATGTTTAATGATATTTTTTACGTTTCAGATTTGGTTGTCTTATCTTGAATAATTGGTCAATATAGCGCTATTTCACAAACATATTTGAACTAAGCCGTCATGTAATGCAATTGTAAAGCCAATTTATTATAAAATATCAACAAATTTATGCAAAAAAAACATAAAATGCCGTCATGGACGGGAAAAAAATGTCATGTTCGATTAATAATATTTATTACAAAATTCATTTCAATTATGAATTTCTTTTTTCTGTGTACAAATTTTTTTTGGTTTTTATATTTGTGCTTTAATTAATAATTATCCAATAAAATGTTCAAAATTGTGTACAGGCAGGACATGTCTGGAATGATTTTTTACCATTTAGCTTCAACTTTGTTTCAAAACATGAGCAGATCACAACAAGCTTTGAAAATACTCTTAATTTGATTTAACCATGATACAGTTATAAAAAAAAGCATTATTTTACCAGAAAATGAATTTCGTTGACAAGACAAGACTCTTAAGATTTTCGAGCTTATTTACAGCGTTAAGATATAAGAATGACACGGGTTTAAATGAAAATCAGCACCCAAAAAGGACAGTAAGGCTATTTTGATTAATTTTCCTTACTCCACTCTAAAGGTGATATTTGATATTTTCCTAATATGTATTCCCACTATAATCTATTCATTACATTTTGATGACATGCTTTTTTCCAATAATATAAAATTCCATAGGGGATAGGTTTGCACTCAACCTAGCAACCGTTAATCTGCTCTCTCTAGAATAGTTTTTTTTAAGTCAGGGGTCCAACAAAGTTTAATATTATGTTGATAACGAAGAGCTACAAGCTTCTGTATTCAGTTCGGGATTTCTTAAATTTTTTAGCTTTTATTTTGAAACATTTGTAAAAATTGATTTTATTCCATGTATTGGTCATTTTTAGCTATGATATTTTCCCATCTTTCTGACAACATATGGCTTCCGAACCAAAAGATCTGCTCATCGTTTGAGGCCAAAAACGAATCAAGCCAGTTTCTGATAATCTGTTTTGAAGTGAAGCGTATCCCAGAGAAAGAATTCTGCATCGTTCGCAACAAATAGTAATCGGACGGTCGAAAATGTAGACTATAAGGCGGGTGAGGCAAAACTTTCCAACCACTTCTTTCTAAATAGCTTTTAACAAGTATCGCAACATTTGGCATAGCGTTGTCATGGTGGAATAATATGTATTCCAACATGACAATATTCCGAGTGTTTTCGGCCACTGCTCGCTTCTAATGAATTGGTACAGGTTCCTTGCGATGGGCTGGCCAGATTTCAGCAGCTCATAACAGATAGGACACTTTTGCCCCCACCAGATATAGAGCTAATGTAGCCCCATGAATATTTGGCTTTGTTGTTGATTCGGCTGGTTCGCCGGGCTACACTTACGTTTCGGGTTATTGCAATGGATCCAGTTTTCATCGCAAGTAACGATTTGGTGCAGAAATGTTTTTTTTTATTTTCTTTTATAGCGTTCAAGCATAATTTCTGACATGTAAAATCGTCTTTCAAGGTCACTCGGCTTCAATTTGCATGATACTCAATTTCTCTGCTTTCGGATGAATCCTGCTACTCGGAAACGTTTTGAAATTGCTGGGGTAGCTCTCAAAATTTGGCATAAGGACTGAGATCGAAAAAATCTTAACGTACATACATATATTTTGTACATAAATAGGCCACTCGTTTTTTTGTGGTACACTTTTAAGTGTGTTATTGTTCACTAATATTGGTGAAGCATATATGGTTTAAAAGGTTCCTTTCTCTAGACATGCACAATATAACAATTGTCTTAAAATTCTTTCCATAAAAGTGGTAAAAAGCGTTTTAAAAGTGGTAGAAGATTTTGACCACCAGGCGATCATAACATACAGTTTTGAATCTTTTTTTATTTGATTCAAATTATTATCGCAATTTACAAAAGATATTATTTTTATACTTCTAGTCAATAGTGATGAATTTATGAAACTTTTCTACCACATGATTGGACACCTTTTTTGTGCTCTTCAATTCTCATTTAACAAGAGCTCTATATATCTCCACTGGCCTTAGCTCCAGGCAGTTTGGAGGATTTTCCTCTCTTGATACAAATTACACATTATTATTCTTTTACCACTCAAGACCTTGCTTACCATAGTGACAGGATGCCAAATCAGGCCAACCATAAGTGGACACATTAAGAAGTCTTATGAATGGAAGCATCCTCTTTTGTAAACATTCTTGCCATGTCAAGAACTTTTTGGGGATATTTTCTTCTTTTGGGTCCTAAACTTTTCTTTAACATATGTTTTTAAACCTACATTGGCTTTAACTTCTCGTACCAAATAGTCCGAGTACTGAGCTAACCGAACTGCTTTCCTACCGGATGTGTTGGGAGCTCTTTTGAAAATCCTTTATATTTATTGGCTTTAGAAACATCATGTGGACCATTCTTCTACATGACACAGGTTTTCTAACAACGGACAAGTTCTTCGAATTCTTTTTTATAACATTGGAATTAGTTTTACGGCAGACCTTTGATTGTTTGGCTAACTTTTTCCAGAACCAAGTTGTTGAAAATATTTAATAATTTAGGTTAGGTTATCAGGCAGCCGTCCAAAACATTCGTTTGCACAACTCACGTGGGTCCAATAAACGTTCCCTTTGTGGTACCTGAAAGCAGATGAAAAAAACACAGAGAGGAAAGAAATAGAAGTAGATTTATTAAGCAAGAGGAGAAAATTTAAAAAAATTGGAGGAGTAAGAGGAGAAGGTATTGAGAGTCAAGTAACGCAGACCATCATGGGACAGTTGTCGAGTCGCCATGAGGTGCTATTTGCAGTTCTGGTCTTATCAACCACCTGCTTTCCCTAATAAAGGCATCTACGCACCTTAATTCCTTCACTGATAGCCCGGAGAGTGTACCGAGGGATGTCTCACCTAAAAGTCTGGCTCATAGATCACCAAGTGCCGGACAATTACAAAAGAAGTGTAGAATAGTTTCTTCCTCTTCCTCATTCTCTCATTGCCACCATATTGCTGCTTCGTATTCGTTGTAGTCGAAGTAGATATGACGGGCGTGTTCAGTCCAGCGTAGGCCATATCATACTTGTAATAGCACAGGTGGATTCATTACCCCACCTCGTTTGGTAAAGTTCGTAATATATAAAAGAAAGTTTGTTGTTTACACTATAATGTTCATTTAAGTGAAAATAAATACAGATATGCACCCTTCAAAATGACATATAATCTATTGGAAATCTCACATTTTTAAGTCATACAGCCATATAATAGCAACTTGACCATTAATTTACTAATGAATATTCTTTCTTTGTGACAAGTATAAAAAGAAATTTACAAAACAGCTGGAACTTTTTATCATTCAATACAGCTCTCTGCTTGTAAGTTTAAAACGTTTAAAACTTGTAGCTTAAACTTTAATTTTTGTTGGTAATTTACACATCTACACAGAGAAATTGTTCGATTCTATGAACAGAAAGTCAGTTGATAAAGAAGTATTTCGGTTGAAGCAACCAAACTTATGTTATCCCTTCTAAGGTTTTGTAGCTTTAACTGTAAAATTTGGTCACTAAAATACTAAGAATCATTCGATTGACAACAAATTCGGTTGCTATCACGAAACTGTTTTCTCTGTGTAAGTTTCAGATTATATTTATTTAAAATAGAGCACATAATTTAGTCATCTGGCTGTACTGATACATTTATCCATGTCTCTATTAATGTTCTGTAATATATTTTAGCATACAAAACAAATTGTGTGTTTTACTAAATTTTTAAAAAATATTTTGTTGAAGTCTTCATCAAATGCTTTATAAAATGATAAATTTATCACTGAATGCAAATTTTTTATTTTTAGCAAAAGTACACAAACATACATGAATTTGTAATGTTAAAAATACTTATGTATGAGATCAAAATATATATGTATTTGTGGCACACATATAGAGGTACATAAAAAAAGGAAAATTTATTATAATCATAAAATGCTAAGAATTTTCTTAAATAAAAAATCTGCTGAAATGACTAAAAGACATCATGCTGGCACACAAAAAAAATATATATGGAAAAAGGGAATCAACTAAATCAATTTGCACAAATTTTATGGAAAATGTAGGGAATTTTTTACAGGATTTTAGTTTTATTGCTATAAAGATAATGTGTGTGTATCCGAAAATATGTACAAATTAAAGAAATTCATATTTGGCAAAATTTTAAATTAAAAATTAATGTAAAACTTTATGTGTATATTTATTACTTAGCAGTGAATTAATTTATCTTTTGAAAGACAATGGCTTGCAAGCTGTTAATGTCATGCTTGCATGACATATTTGAAATTGTGATGTGCATGAATTTATTATTTGTTTATTATTTATGATTGTTTGTTGGCTCTTTTGTTTGTCTTCCTGTTTTTGGTTGAATGCAACAAATCATTTAACACAACAATGCATTTGTATTGTATAGATATCAAAAAAACACACCCATACATATACAGTGGTGGCCATGAGGTTAGCACACTAGCTACTTGCTATTTTTAAACGCAAATATTTCCTATATTTCTTAATTTTTTTATGATATATTTTGCATGCGTGTTACTTGTCCTTCTAAGATCACGTCCCATCATGTCCAGCATTATTCCTTTATATATATTTTGCGTTTTTCTATCCAGAATAGAATAACCTCAAAAAAACACTGGACAGTATTTTAGCACAAAATAAAAAAGTTTATTCATATTAAAAAAGTAGCAAAACAAAAAAAACTTATTTCACTAAAAACTTAGTACTTAGTTGGATACCCTTTATTTTTGATCACAGCTGCTAGTCTCCTTGGCATACTTTCTACAAGGGCCATACAGCGATCCACTGAAATATCATTCCAAGCTTTTTCTACTTCTTTCCATAAATCGGCCAAATTTTTAGGCTTTTTTCTTATTACATGCTGCTCCACATCATTCCAAAGGTTCTCAATAGGATTGAGATCCGAGATTGGGCTGGCCATTTTAACACGTCGATATTGTTCGATTCCAAGCAACACCTCACTAAGCGTGAGGTGTGTTTTGGATCATTATCTTGCATAAATCGCCACCTAAGTGGCATGTTGTCCTCTGCATAAGGTATCATTGTATTTAGAAGTATATTCTGGTATACATACTGGTCCATACGAGTATCAATCTTTTTTATAGGACCAACACCATACCCAGAAAATGCTGCCCACACCATCACATTACCCCCACCGTGTTTTATTGTTTTACTGGTGTACTTTGGATTATGTTGCATGTTCGGAGGACGCCATACATACCTCTTACCATCCGATCCGAATCTACAAAATTTAGATTCATCACTCCAAAGGACATTTTTCCAAAAAATTAACGGCTTTTCCAAATGCTCACGAGCAAAGGACAACCGTGCTTGTATGTTCTTTTTTGAAACATGTGGCTTATGCTGAGAAATGCATCCACGTAAATTTTTTTCATTAAGTCTTCTTCTTATCGTTCTGCTGGACACGTTGATACCATATTTTCCTGAAATTTCTCTCTGGATTACGGTGGAGCTCTTAAAAGGATCTTCGACAGAGGCTCTGTATATTAAAGAGTCCTCTTTACGTGAAGTTTTTCTGGGCCGAGGAGCCTGTGTAACATTTTTAGATGTTTTATATTTCTGAATATGTCTTAATGCATTATAAACCATCTTCCTGGAGCATTCCAAAGTATAAGCAATCTCACTTATACTTGTTCCTCTCGAGTTCATTTGTTGAATAATCTTTCGTTGTTCCTCTTTACACCACTTTTTTTAGCCATATCTAAATAATGTTTATTAAGTCAGTTTGTCTTCCTCATTGATTAAATAATACCTAAACTTACCAAATAATATTTATACCCTCAAAAAACTTTTAAAAAATTTAATTATACTTATATGTGCTAAAATTGTGTCCAGCTTATTTTACATATTACTGCACTAAAATGCAAATTTGAAAGAGAATAGCGATAGAATGCAAAAAAAAAGTAACGGGACTTATTGATCACACCATAAACAACACTAATTACCAAAAACTTTAGTTTATAATTGCAATGAAATGAAATAATTTACTTTAGAAAACAGCAAGTATGAAGTGTGCTAACCTCATGGCCACCACTGTATATTAGGAGGGACTCAGTTGAAAGGATAAATTGCCAATAATCCCAATTTAAACAAAATTTATAAATTTATCATATTTTCAATTCAAATCAAAAGGAAAAATTTAATTTTTGGGATATATGAATAACATTTCTTTATCAGGACCATTCTAAGGCCCACACACTTTATGTTATTTTTAAAAGACGTATGAGTGATATTATTAACATATCTACAAATTTGCTCACTACTCATACGCACCAATGCACAAAAGAAGCATAAAGAAAGCAGACATTTTTACAAGACAACAACAAATAAGGGAAAAATCATGTAAAATAAAGTCACTGCAAATGGCAAGGAAATTTATTTTTGTATTAAAAAAAAAAAAAATTACAGAAAACTAGACAAAGCTGTTTAATGAAAAGAAAACTTATGTATTTGAGCATAAACAACAAAATTGAATATGCCCTCCCTTTTAATTTATAGAAAATACCAAAATAAAAAAAGGAACTGGCATTGCTTTTGTTTTTTTTTTATTATTATTAAAAACCAACTCGAATTTCTTATGAAAAAACGTATTTTTTTTTAACATTTTCTAAATATACACACTTGTTTATAGTACTCGTATTGTTAAGGTATGCATTGTTATTTCCTAAAATAAAAAAAAAATAATAAAAAAACAAATAAGAGAAAACTGAATGATGCCAACCCACTTTTTCAAGTCAAGAGTAAAAGAATATGTATTTTCTTCTTTTTCTGCATTAAATGAAAAAGCAAACTAATTAAACGGGTTTTCCGTTTCATTGTATACAATGCGCAATACAACAACATCAGCAACAACAAAAAAAAAAAAACTAACAACAAGAATAACAAATATATACGTGAATACACGCAGAGAAAAAACGTGCTTGTGGTAAACATAATCTAAGACCAACATACTATAATAAGATTTAAGATTGTAATCCAAACATATTATGATAATTATTAGTATCTTGTTATATTATATTATGATCAAATGTTGTCCTACTATTATTGTCCTACATGATTATAATATGTTTTGAAGTAAACATATTATGATCCAAAGCGATCTTAGTTTCGGCCAAAGTAATCATATTATGACCCAAAGAACACATATTATGATCCAGTGTAATCATATGATTTTTGCAAACTTTAGCTTTTATTTTGAAACATTTGTACAATATAAATTTATTTAAAGTATTGGCCATTGTTAGCTATGACCTTTTTTCATCTTTCTGGCAACATATGGATTCCCAGCCAAAAGAACTGCTCATCGTTTAAGGCCAAGAACAAACCAATCCAATATCGGATACTCTGTTCGAAAGTGAAGCGTATCTCAGAGACAAATAGTAGTCGGACGAGGTAAGGTCTAAACAATAAGGTGGGCGAGGCAAAACTTCCCAACCACTTCATTCCCAATACTTTTTAACAGGTATGGACGAATGCTGTCATGATGGAATATAACGGTTTCATATTGTTACGTTTTCAACTTTCGAAACGTTGGTTTATTTCCTTTAAATAAACTTTTGATACTTTTGATAAGCAAATAAAAAAAGTTTAGTAGTTTAAAATTGTAACAACTTTTTATGTAAAATGTACAACAAAAACAGTACACGTTTATCAATTCGCAGAACTGCACACACACTTTATAATGTACAAGGCAGTTGATGTTAACTCTAACAGCGCCTATGATCAACTAAATTCACGACTGCAACATCTGCCACTATTTATATACGCGCCATCTTTCGTAATCTCCTACAATGCTCTTAACGGACAAACTAGTATGTTCGAATTCTAGAGCTTTTCATGTCAATGTTAGCAGCTTAAACATTTATTGCTGCCTACTTATAAACAATGCTAATAACCGCATGCTATCAACATTGTTGATAAGTAGAAGCTTCTACTGATGGAAGTGTTTATAAACATGATTAATGCTGCAGGCAGTCGTTACAGACTGTTAAGTTCAATAACAATATTCTGGTTGTTTTTCCGCCAATTCTCGCTTTAGGCGAATCAGCTGCGTTCGGTACAGGTTCCTTGTGATGGTCTAGTCAGATTTCAGCAGCTCCCACCAAATACACAGAATTACCGGTCAATTGGGCTGGTTGGCCATGCTACAAATACGATCTCCTATGATTCGAATTATTGTAATAACTGCAGTTTTCATCGCAAGTAATGTTTCGGTGCAAAAATTATTTTTCTTTATAGCGTTCTTTCAAAGTCTGTCAGTTTCAATACGTAGGGTACACAATTTCCCTATTTTTGGATGAATCATTTTGCTAGCAAAAGTTTTGAAATGATTATATAAGCTCTTTGAGTTTTACAATAATCTTTATGAAGTAATGCCTCTAATTCTTAGTCTTCAAACTCTTTTGGCTGGCCTGAGCGATCTTAGAATTCCGTGTCAAAACCACTACCTCAGAACCGCACAAACCATCTCTCACACATTGAAACTGATTAAACAAATTCACCATAAGCTTCAGTGAGCAATCGGTGTGCTTCAGCGGCACCTCTTTTCAAATTATAGAAGTAAAGCAAAACTTCACTCATATGACGCTTTGTTGGCACGAAATTCGACATTTTCGAAGCAAAAAATAACTTTGTTGTTTACACTATAAGGTTCAACAACTAAGTGAGAATAAATGCCAGATATGTACTTTCTGCCTTTAATGTATATGCATTACAATAAGTAACTATATAAGATTTACTAAATCAATTATTGTTCTCTCAGTGGAGAATCATATTTGCAAATTAGCCTCAAATCAGATGAGTGGTAAATCAGCACTAACGAGCCTTGATCTGTCTTGAGTTATTGTAAGCAGCCTTGCGAGCGGGTTCGGATGATGATGTAATTTTGTCAAAATAAGCTTCGCGAGTTTATCTAAATTCATCAATGACCAAAAGCACATCTAAGTCTCTGTGGATGTTTTCATTTCTTATGTTCCATGAAGCTCATGGTTCTTGGACTGCGCCTTCTGTATAAGAAATATACACCGTATGTTCAAAATGTCCTAAAAACTGTCTTATACAGGATGACTTAGCAGTTAGAGCTTAATTTCGATTGATGGTGGATTAGCCAATGTAAATTATAAGTTTTTAGTCTCATATGAACCATACGCTTGGATTCTATGTACCGACACCAAGTAAGGCATCTATCTAAGTGAATACCAAGGTATGTGATTAGACTGTTGGATGTTCACACTGTTTGGTGTCACTTGTGGAAAACTTCATCTCCTAGGTGATAACATTATGTGCTTACTTTTGATTTCATTTACTTGTATTCTCCAATTGTTATACCACGTCTCCACACGTCTAAGGTATTTATCTGGGATTCTAGATATTACATTTGAGTCCACATGAGAACTAAGAATTGTATTGTCATCTGCAAAGATGGAAATGATTAATTCTTGAAACACGGTAAATCAGAAGTGTACAATAGGAACAGCGTTGGTCCTAAAACACTTATCTGAAGAACACTAACATTTATCGCATAATCGCTTGTCATATATTCGCCGTGCTTTATCCTAAACAAGCGATCTGATAGTTAAGACTTTAGTATTTTGTGTGCACTAGAAGGCAGTAGACATTTAATCTAGTGTATTAGACCTTTATGCCAAGCCTTGTCAATAGCCTGGTCAACATATAAAAAATATTGTCAAACTGTAACTTTTTAGATCACAAGATTTTCATATCTCTCCAGTTAGCCAGTTAACTTGCTCAATTGTTCTCACGGAATCCTAATTGATGACCTGCAATAATGTTTTGACTATTTAAGAATGTTAAAACTTTTCTTTGGATAATTTTCTCCAATAGTTTAGATCAATGATGCCCAAGCCCTATACTCTTGGTGCTCATTTGTTTTTGTAAATGCTCTTAGCTATAGGCTGTGTGTTTCTATACTCAATAGAACACTCAGGCACTAGTAATATGAAATACACAAACAACTTTGTCTTGTTGGTTTTTTTGTCGTTCTTCAATGTACACACGCAAGTGGAAAACAACAACACTTTCGTATGCTTTGCTGGTAAACATTGACGACAGCGATCATCAACGTAGATTTTGTTTTTGTTTATCGTATGGTATTGTTTCAAAAATTGTGTATTTTTTTCTTTATTCTTTGTATGTTTTGGTTTTTACAACAAAAAAAATTGCATACAAATTAGTTTTTCTTTAAATGTATTGGTGTTTGCTCTTCTATAAGGAACTTTTGGGCACCTCTGGTTTAGACAAACAGTATGAAGCCAATTTCAAATCCTTTCCGGAAAAACTCCTAGAGACAAGATTGCATTGTTTAATACTGCGAACCGATAAGTCCTCTAATACAAAATTATTTGTTGGGAGGTTTTGTTCTGCGATGCTCTTTCGAATGAAGGGCTGTTTTTAGTTTCTTAATTGCAGTGGTGAGAACAAAATATTATTGAAAGTAAACATATTTTGTTTGCAAATTAGCATTTAATGGTTATTTGTAAGTTTAAATGGTTGTACATAATATAATATGTTTGCCTATTTATCAATAATCAGTTGTTTAAAAAATAACTATATTTCAGTGAATCATACTCCAATTTATAACTGCGATGAACATAACAATATATTGTTACAAAGAACATAGTATAGCTATCGTAACCATGCCAAATCATGTTTTTTTCTCTGCGTGTATAATGAATGAGTAGTGAAAACAAAAAATTAAGAAGTAGCAGCAATAGTAGCGGAATTCAAACAAAGGAAGTGCATTTAAAAAGGAAAAACAAACATCATAGAAATAAACCAACACACATACATTCCTTCATTCATACATATGTACAAGAGTATGAAAACCTACAAAAAAAATCACAGATCTAAACATTTATGTGGAATATTAATGTAGCTTTCACTCTCACACACAAATACACACCATCTGGCACATACATAGCCCAGCAGTTCTAAGTGACTGTACAGAACTAGTGATTTTACTTTACTTTATGGGACATCACCACTGGCTACATTATTGGAAATATGACTAGTTATTTCAACATGTATGTGTCCTAAACAGATGGTCAATTGTCACCACTTAGATTACAAAGATACTGTGTGGTAACTAGTTTAATGTAGTAAAAGCATTATATTCACATAGTGGTTATATAGAGACAGTTACTTTACTAGCTACCCTACTGGTTACTTTATTAGTTATGTATATAACAAGTTTTTTAACGTCTATGTGGTTTAGCTGAAGCTAATTGACCCCAAATAGTCAGTCTAAAAGACATCTCCTAGTACTCAACCCAATCATGCACCAGCTATAAAGACAGAGTATAATAATATGTTCTTTATACTTGACTGATTCTCAGGGAACTAACGTATTATTTAGTTACAAAGCGACAGTCCTATAATTGACTTCTTATTAGATATGTCATTCCAATACAAATTAAGTAATATCACTATTGTCTTCTAAGTATTAATCCAACTCCAAATTACCTGACATAAGTAAAATAACTAGTCTTTAATGTATAATATCACATTTTCACATTTTCACATTTTCAAAGTCACTTTTAGAAACAATAACACACAAATTGTCATTGTTATATAATACCGATGGTGAATAAAGTAGCTAGCCCTTAAATAGAGATACAATTAGAGTTTTGATATAACACCAGACTGGTAAAACAAGTGATAGTAAAATTATAAGACACCCAGCATTATATATTCTTTAAAGTAAACTTAAAATAAAAAAAACACGACATATTACACTTCAGATCACAAATGGACACCACATGCCAATTGAACCTACAATAGATTACTTCTGGTGGGTAACATAACTTGTTTCTGAAATACAGTACAAGCAAAAACATATAAATTGAAGTCAGCGAAGTGATTATACATAAGTGAAAATTACTGTCCATAATGGATACAGTGACTTCTTATAAAACTGCTGGGACATGTTTAAATGTAAACAACCTAAATGAGAAACTATAATAAAACTACTTTTCCATACATGCCAACCACACTCGATGAACATATATACTCACATATTTACACTCATAGAAATAATTAGGTAAATTCCATTGAAAATACGCATTCAAACTTAAGGGAAATTTAATTAAAATGCCCTGAAATTGTTTAAATACTTTATGAGGACACCATTCTTCTGGAGCTTAAAATATGTTAAAAAAAAAAGAATGATAACTGTAACTTTAAGAATATCTTTATTTTACTATATTTGCTAATAACGAAAAGGACTAAACGAAGTGATTGATAAGAACTAAAGGGTCTTCCAATAGGGACTTATGAACTTGGATTGTTGATAACAGTCATATTGTTGAAGCTACTTCTGTCGAATCACATTCGCAATCACCATGGATGGATAATGCGTTCAGCAGCACGTTCAAAATGAGTGTTCTATTTGGATAACATTCCAGTCGCTTCGTTTATGTTCAGGGATGATGATAAATGGATACGTAAACAATCAAAATGGTCAAATTTGGGACGTTACCAATTCACGTGAGATCCAAGAGCGACCAATGCATCCCAAAAAAGTCACTGTTTGGTATGGACTTTGGTATGGCGGCCTCATCGGTCTAAATTTCTCTGAGAACGACGTTGGCTAGGCCATCACCATCAACGGAGAGCGCTATAAGTCGACCATTATCAACTTATTTTGACCTGAATTGGATGATATGGACACCAAAGACATGTGGTTTCAACAGTAAGTCGATACTTACCACACTGATCATGCTACATTGGACATTATGCATGAGGAATTTGAGAACATGTTCATCTCAAGTGGAGTTGATATGAACTAGCCACTAAAGTCGTGCGATTTTACCCCGTTAAATGTTTTCTTATGGGGTTTGCTTAAGCAGCAGTTCTATGTTAATAAGCCACGTACCACAAATTTAGCCTGATTCATATGTCAGAGTCATGGAAAATTGTACATTTCGAATATGTACCATCCAGCCAAGCTGTGGAGAATATCTACAGGATGTCATATTCCATACATAATGGCATGATTAGGCCTTTCAAACGAATACAAAATTTCGATGATATCTCATACTCACTTTATTTTATTTAAATTGCGCTTTATGAAAGACTCTTTGCTATTAAAACGCACAATTTAAGGACATTAAAATTACAAAGGATATTTATTTTAAAATTCAAAAATAGTGTAGAATTTCATTATGAGTTTAGTGATGTACTAATTTTGTTGGATAGTTTTTGGAATGGATTTCCTTAAAACATAATTAAAAATTTTAACTTTAGACATTGAAGTAATCAAGGCTGTATTAATTGATCCATTAAAAATTGACAGCATATATTTGATACTACCCAAATGAACATACTTATGTAGACATTAATGACTATTGCAACCTCCAAGCGATCATTTAATGAAGCAAGTATATTAATATGAATAATTGTGTAAGATAATATTAGGATTTTATGAAATAGGAACAGTGTTAGATTTGAAATTATCTATAGTTGACTTCCTCTGTGTAAAAATTAGTTTACTAACCAAAATTTTGAAAAATATTATTTTATTCTTTAATTTCAGCACCATTATAACATAACCTAGTCATGTCCTATATGAGTCAATATAAACACATCAGTAATGGTGAATCGGACACGGTTGCAGATCACTAGCACAGTGTTGCATATTTTATGTGCTGTACTGTAAGTGCATGGATATATATTGCGATATATTGACTTTGTCATTCCGTTTGTAGCATGTACTGGTCCTACAACCAGAAGTATATTAATCCTGGATTCTCATACGATTCTAAGCCGATCTAGCTATGTCCTTCAGTCTGTCTGTCTGTTGAAAACACGATAAGACCCAAACGAAAGGAGCTACCTGGCTGAAATTTCTCCTGAAAATATACCTTGTTGATAGGTTTGTTTGGTATTGATCTCACGATATACGACAGCTACAAGAGTCCTTGCTCCAATTAATGAAACAAAATACATGATTAATAACAATCATATGGGTATAAATACAACCACGGTTCAGATATTTTATTGTAAAATTCGTATAAAATATTGCACTTTTTCCTTTGAAGATATATGGGAGGTTTATGAGGCCTTTAGTATTCCAAATTATAACAGTGTGAAAAGTAAACCAGTTTTGTCTAGTCATTATACGAGAACAATTTACTGTACGGTGGGCCGACCCCTAAAAATATGATCATAAATAAATGTGTATTTTAAAGCTATTACTTTCATTGAAAACTATTAGTAGATTCACGAGGTATTCTATAATGTCATATTGTCGTAATATTCTAATAATTCACAATGGTTTAAAAATATTGTGCACCGAACTGCACCGAACGCCCAAGAGCCAAGACACCGAGTCAAGAAATATTTGAACATTATGACAATATGACATGAGTAATGGGTGATTCAAGTAGAGATACTTTTTTCAATAGCCTTTTTTTGACAGATCACGTGTGAGTCGTGTCATGTTATTTTTGTTTAGTATTGTTTGGCATTTCATAATGGAACGACTTACGCTTGAACAACGTTTACAAATCGTTCAACTTTATTACGAAAATTCACGTTCTGTGAGGAATGTGTTTCGTGCACTTCGCTCAACTTATGGTCAACATAATCGGTCTACTGAGCGTACTATTCACAACGCCATCACCCATTTTGAGACCCAGCATTCATTATTGGATAATATTCGACCGAATAGACCACGTCCAGCACGCTGTAGGCCGGTGGAATCATCAGTCCATATTTCTTTAAAAATGATGCCGGTGCGAACATAACCGTCAATGATAACCGACTATTTGATGCCTGAAATTGAAGCTCGTGATCTCGGCGACATTTGGTTTGAGCAAGACGGCACCACTTTAAAGTTTATGCGGACAAACCCGCTTCGATTCAGGCCTTGGACGAAAACATCACGCTTGTTATTCGCCAGTTACCAGTCGAAATGATCGAACGAGTCGTCTAAAATTGGACTCAATGGATGAACCATCTGCGACGTAGCAACGGCTAAAATTTGATAGATATAATCTTCAAAAAATAAACGTCAAAGAATGTTCTTTCAAATGATAATAAGCATTCCCCATTAAATTTGAATTTTCTGTATTTTTTTCTTTAAAAAAGTAGGGAACTTCGAAATGGATCACGCTTTACAACTAATATAATCGAAGGCAGTTGCAAAAACGTTAATTTTTGGTCTCCAAAATTAAATATATTACGAATGGTTTTCGATTTAATGATATCTGCTTGTCTGTCCATATAAACGAATATTTTGAAGGCCTCAAATTTCTTACGGATATATGACAACAGTATATCAGATATATTTCCGAGAAATTTGCTAACGAAAATCATATACATGGAACCATTAAAACCGAGTTATGATTTTTACAGAAATCCTTTTTTAAGCTCCCAAATAAATGATACGCCTGCCAAATTGTGGCACTCAAATGATTTAAAAAAACAGCATTTATGCGACCAAAACTTTGTTTAAACATGTTAGCATATTCCCAAACATCTACTATTTTAAATTTTCCTTCAATAATTCATCAAAATCTACTCAAAATAAAATAAAAAAAATTCCACCACTCCTTAAAAGTTGTTGATAAATAAAATTGTTAATTTAAAAATGCAAATGAAAGATGTGTAATAAATTATTTATTTATACATTCAAGTTGTTACCCTACTCTTCAGTTTACTTTTTAGTGTATTTATCCATGCATATGCGGTTTTGTAATTCGTCAGCCCCTCGTGAGTCATTGTTTTAAATTGTTTGTGTCCCAGTGTTCGCTCTCGTCTATGTACGTGAGTTTATTTGTGTGTGAGTGTGTGTGTAACAGTTTATTAAATTCTACTAACACCACTAAACGAAATCGTAACCATTGAATGTTTGTTAAAATGTTTACAAGAGTTTTCACTTTAATTGTACGAGTGCATTGCATGTGTCAGATTGAGTGTGTTTTTGTGTTATTTTCTATATTCTTGACTAAATAAAAATCTGTGTTTCTTACAAAAAAAGCACGTGCAACACGCACACAAATAAAAAGAAAATTTTGTTTTTTACAAACATTAGAAAAAGAAAAACAAACTGACAGATGAAAATAACTTAAGAAAATAAGAAATCCATATTTGGAAAAGACTACGGCGAAAGCGGCGTTGGTGACGACGTCCTTGTAATGATGGAAATAAAACTACAAACGGCATAAGGATTTTTCTGTTTCTTAATTTAAGTGAATACAAGAAGCGATATAAATATAAATGAAAACCTAAAAGATATAAAAAGTATATATACGTCACTCCGTTTAACTAAAACGCACACATTCTGTGCTATATCTAACACACACGAATACTTTTGATTCCATACTCACGTACTTTTTCGTGTATTAATATCAAGGAGAAAGTAGCAAAATAAATAGTAAAATTAGCTGTATTTGTTTTGCTATACCGGTTTATAGAGAGTTCTTCATATAGAAAGAGAGCAAGCAAGAGATAAAGAAAACTTTAATTTAAAAACATACTGAGCAAATAATGTACAGAACGTGAGAGCGTAACAAACATATTGTGGTGAAAAGCTTTTTCTTGTTTTCCTTCCTGTTTCTTTCATTTACTTGCCCTGCATTATTTTTTATTTTTTTTTTATTGTTGACCGTGTTCTTGTTGTTCTTGTGCATTTCATTTTAAACGCCGTTTAATATCCCTCGTTTTTCGTCTACTCTTTGGTTTGTTGTTTCCCTTCTTGTTTTGTTTTTTGCTCATTTTCATTTATTTATCAAAAAGATTTTCCGTTTGTAGGTTTGTGTGACAAAAGGTCACAAGGATAACACCACGTTTATTGGCTTTTATTTCTATAGCTCACTTTTAGGGGTGACGTCGAGCAGGGGGGAATTTTTTTAGTTTGTCATTTAATATGTAACACATGGAATGAATATTTATTTTGTGTTTCTTTTATGTAACATTTTCAAAACGCCCATTTGAGAAAGGCGTCTTGGATAAAATTGGCAGGTCTTTATGGGAAAAAAAATATAAAAGTGACATTTGTTTGAGACTGTATTAGAGAGTCTGCTGTTGTTTTAAATTGAATATCGCATAGTAGCAAAAATTGGTAATAAACCTGTATCTTCTAAAAGAGTAGAAAACTTGGAAAATTATGTACGAAAGAATAGTACAGGAGGACATGTTTTTATAGAAAATGGAACTCCCGTCCACCTTGTTACAAAACCAGCTGAGATACATGCTATCAAATTTGACCACCTCTGCATTGTAAAACATTGTTCAGCTTGTAACTTGTACAAATATAGACAGCTATGAATTTTTTATGTTATAAAGCCCCGATAGACTAAACAATAGTGTGCTGGATTATCAAGCCAAGGCTTGTGTGTGTTTGTTTATTTCTTCAAGTTATCTCTTACAATTTTAAAGATATTTATGTTTCAATTTTAAAATTTTCCTTTTTTACCTTGGCTTTATTTTGTTTTTCGCAAATTTCTTGGGTAATAGATGTCTAAGAATGGTTCTAAAACTTTGATGCCCATTTCATAGCACAATTGTGTAAGCTAACCACACACGTATTCTTACTCGATTTTGTTTAGTCGTGACTGAGTCACTGACGAATGAACGTGCTAAGCGGGTGTATTGCTATTATATCATTTTTATTAATTTTATTTTCATGATCACTGAAAGAAATATTTGGATTATTTAATATATTGCGAACTTTAAGAAAATCATTGAAGTGTTGTCTGGTTTTTTCCTCCAATTTTTGTAAACAATTTTGTTCATTTTTGAAATGATTTTATTTTATTTTACATATTTAAAAATTTGCCGTAAATGATTAATATCGATCTCTCAACTAATGAGCTATGATAATATATCGCAAACAATTTGATTAAGATTGTTGACTTTATTATTGTTAACAAATAAAGCCTTAAAAATATTGACATCTTTTATTTAGTTCACTAAACTTTTCCTTCAGGGAATCTATCATTCGCTTACCAACACAAATACGCTTTTAGCTTTGGGCATCTCTGTTCTGAAAATACTCTCTTATTGTCAATAAACTTCATACTAATAAATATAAAGTTTATTTGCGATATATCAATCCTACTAGTCGTGAAATATATTCAAGTCAACACTTTGAAATGAGTATGAATAAGTAATAGTGTTATTTTCGGCTGTGCCGAATCTTGTATACCCACCATAAATATGTAAAAATAAAATATTTTTCTGATATAGGGGTTATACGGGAGGATAGGATCAATTATAGACCAATCTTCACAATATTCAGTAGGAAGATCAGATATTAATTATTATAAAACCATTCATGTGATTTTCTGAGGGCGACTAGGATCAAATGTTACCATAATTAACAGTATAAGTTCAGAGTACTTAGAACTAATTTGTGGACAATTTGATCAGAATAATCAATATATCTGTGACTGCTAAAACAGTATTTCGGGATTACATTTGTATGCAGGGTAGGTGAATCGATATTGCCCATTTTCAATACTAAAATACCTTATCAGCAGAGACTATTTTTTTGCTTCGAAATTTTTTAAATAAAAGTGTCACTGCCGCACACCGATTGCTCACCAAATCTTACGCTGAATGTGTTCTGTCGGTTTGAGCGTGCGAGAGATGGTTTGTGTGGTTCAGATAAAGATCGCCCATGCCAGGCAAACATTTTTGAAGACCAAGAATTGGAGCCATTACTCCATTAATATTGTTACTAAAACTGAACAAGAGCTTGCAAAATCATTAGGAGCTACCCAAGCAGCAATTTCAAAATGTTTGTGAGCTAAAATCAAGGAAATAGGGTACCATACGAAGCCGAGAGACCTTGAAAGACGATTTTGAATGTTCGAAATTATGCCTTAACGCTATAAAAGAAAATCATTTTTGCACCGAATCATTAGTTGCGATGAAAAATGGATCCATTCCGTTAACCCGAAGTGTAAGAGATCGTTTGTGAAGCCCGGCCAATCAGCCGAATCGACAGCAAAGCCAAATATTAATGGCGCTAAGGTAATGCTCTGTTTTTGATGGGACCAAAAGGGTCCTATTTATTACGAGCTGCTAAAATCTGAACATACCATCACAGGGAACCTGTATCGAACACAACTGATTCGTTTAAAGTGAGCATTGGCCGAAAAATACACAGAATATGCGGCTAGACATTAAATCGTAATATCGTGACGACTCTTGGCCACATATTGCAATACCTGTCAAAAAGTATTTGGAATGAAGTGGTTTGGAAGTTTTGCCTCACTTTTAGCACACTTTCATTGTTAAAACGTTTCTATTTTGCACAAATCAATAAAAAATATTTTCGGAATTTCTGACATGTTATTTTTTGTTATTGTAGAATTCAAATTATAGGACAGAGTTCTAATTTTTGGTATTGAAAATTCATAAAAATTAAAATTTAAAACATTTTTATAGAACTCTGTTGCCTGGAGAAAATTTGAAAGGTACCAACACATGAGTAATTTTGTTACTCACACATGTTAAGTTGTCAAAGAGTCGGACTACTTGTTATACTTTGGTCCGAACCATGCCGTGCCCCGTCCGACTGTTATTTGTCTCGATCGCTACAGAATGATCTCCTTGGGATGCTCTCCACTTTGGAACAGAGTATCCGATATTGTCTTGATTCGTTCTTGGCTTCAAAAGATGAGCAATTCTGTTGGCTCAGAATCAGTATGTTGAAGTATACAAAAAAGTCATAGCTTAAAATTGCCAATTTTTTTAATAAATTTACATTGTACAAATGTTTCAAAATAAAAGCTAAACATTTGAAAAAATCCCTCATACTAAAATCGATTTTTAGTCAGAAATGAGTGATCATCGATCTAAATTCTTTTCCATTTTCGACGCTTATTTACAATTATATAGGAGATCTATAATGACTCATCATAAAAATGGTTGTCACTAACATATACTTGTTTACTGTAACCATATATATGGTAGATACAATCATGTATATCGTAAATTAACAGGGACCGTAACGGTTATAAGTGATATCAAAAAAGTTATTTTATAACAGTTATTTTGTGACTTTAAAAATAAAAATCCATCTAAAACAGTTATTATTCAACGTAAAAATAAAAATTCGAATGAAACTGTTAAAAATTGACTTTTAAATAGCCGTCAAAAAAAAAATCCATTTGAGGAGTTTTATTTTTTCTGTCAGAAAAAAAACTGAATTGAGGAGTATTATTTTTTCCGTCATAAAATAAAAGACATTTGAGGAGTTTTATTTTTCCCGTCAGAAAATAAAACTCATTTTATGAAAATTGACATCTAAAGCTTGCCGCTGGTCAGAACATTACAATTTGTAAACCACCATTGCAATTCAATAAATTTTCATTAAAATCAAATCAAGTGGGATTTTAATTTGTTATTTTTTGATTCATATTATCAAATTGTAGTTGTTTTTTTTTTTTTCTTAAACAAATGAATTACTACAAACATTATATCAGATAGATTCAATAAAGAAAGATACTGAAAAAAGTAGAAAATAAACGAAAAGAGTTTTATTTTCTGACGGAAAAAAGAAAACTACTCAAATGAGTTTTTTTTCTGACGGAAAAAATTAAACTACTCAAATGAGTTTTTTTATGGCGGCTATTTAAAAGTCTTTTTTTCATGCGAACTTTTATTTTTACGTTGAATAATAACTGTGGAGTTGAGATCATTCTTGTAATATCATCATAGATTCTGAAAGATTCTGTTGACTCTAACATAGAGATTTTTTGATTTCAATATTATGGTTACCACAATAATGTAAATAGTTACTATGACTATAATATTGTTAAAAAAGTTGTAACAATGTTGAAATGGTTACAGTAAACATGCACAACTATATTTTTTCTCTGCATGATTAAACACTTAATTACAAGTCTTAATTACGATCTTGAGATTTTTTGAATCAGAAATTGTAGTGATTACTTATCAAATGCCTTTTCTTTATTAAACACTTATTCACAAAGATATATAATATCGATTATTGGTCAGAAATAAGTGATTTCCGATCGAACTTCTTTTCTCTATTAAATAGGAATTTACAAATATATAGATACGATTTTTTTGATTTTCATATAAAAATAGATGTTTGGTCAGAAATATGATAATTTTCTCAAATCTTATGTCCTCCTCTACGATTCGTTTATGCATCCTTTTGCAATCCGACCAGTAGTTTCAGAGATATATTTGTGGGCATATTTGGTAGAGGGTAAAATAGACAAATTTCCTCACGTTACTGATTAAACCTGAGGAATATGCAAAAAATTGCACATATATATAGGTTTATATACTATTAGATTTGTTTGATTTAAGAAATTAAATTGTCTTTGAAGTATATTCACTTGATTCTAACAAAAACTATAAATAAATAATAATTTAATAAATCCTGAAAATACATACATCCAGCATTATTATATTTTATTAAATTAAAACTTATTTTTCTACAAAAAAAAAAAAAAAATAGTAAATCCCTTTACTTTTAAATGCAGCATAAGAAGATTATATTAAATATATTTTTTTTATTTATGTGCTTCCTTTGCTTAAATAAGAAATTTATGTAGAGAATGGACAACTACTGCAGTATAAATAAAAACTTCTATAAATTAACCCATATATAAAACTAAAAAAATAATCTTGGAAAATTGCAGCCATACAAAGTTTCCAGTCTTTAGATTGTAGCCTTTTCTTTATTGTTTTTAGTTGATACTAACATAATGGGTTAAATAAGTAGTAAAGTACAATTTTAGTTTTGATTTACATATTGTAGTCTGTAGTGTAGAGTAAACTTAACTAGAAATAAATAAATAAATAAACAGGGATTTCTTAGCAAGCTGTTTGTGAGTTTTCTTTGGTAAAACAATGTTGCACAAATTCAAATTCACAGCTACTGACTCACTAATGTTGGAAAGTAGTTGCTGTTGCTTTTTATTTTAATTTTAATAAGAAATTATTTCCGAATGATTTAAGTTTAAGAATTTACTGGTTTATGCTTAGAGTTTATATAGACTATGGTTTTATTTTGAGATTTTAAATTCAATTTCCTGTGCTGTATTTTTAAATTGAAATTTCAATAAATTCTCGTTATTTAAACATACTTATATTAAATTTCTAGAAATCATAAATTGATTTATTTTAAAATGCTTGCTGAAGGTTTGTGAGAAAGTATTAAGCATATATATAATGGATTTTTTAACATTTAATTAATAAATGCTGTATTCCATCATTTAATGAAAAATACTTAGAAAAAATTTTTAAACAAAATTTTTATTTTCACAAATTTCAAAAATTGGTAAAAATTAAAACTTTTTTGTTCTACGAGCTGGAAATATTGTTTTTTTAGATTGTGTAGATTTATTAAATTCAATTTTATTGTAAACATCTTAAGATTTGTTTCAAAATGTACAAATGCAAAATTTACTAGAACCTAGAGCGTATGATTAATATTTAATTCAACTTTTTTTACACCAACCTAGAGCGTATGATTAATATTTAATATGGATCAATTCAAATTAAGTTCTAATGAATTATGCAGATTTGTTTCAAAATGTTCAACAGTAAAACTATGCAAAATTTACTACAACTCAGAGCGTATGATTAATATTTAATTCAACTTTTTACTGCAACCTAGAGCGTATGATTAATATTTAATATGAATCAAATCAAATTAAGTTTTAATGAATCATTAAATAATGCAATTTTAAACTGGATTTTTAAAGTTATAAACATTTAAGTAAATTTAATATATATTTCCACATTAAATTCATAATTTCTGTTTCCTCTATTAAATTTAAAAATAAAAATATAAATCGAAAAATTACTTCTTAAATCATGCAACATATCTTTAATTCTTGTAAATAGTTTTTCTTTTATATTATTTTAACATTTCTTCCCTACACCTGCTGTAGAAATCTTGCTTAAAAACTTATCTACACCTGATATTTATATTCATTAAGTTTTTAAACCATTAAGATGAAAATCGAAATAATCAAGTAAGATTTTGCTGCGTTTTTTTTATATATCTTTTGTCTTGCTTGGATTTTCAGTTTTATTTTCTTAAAACATTTTGCATCAATTACAATTTCAATTCAAGTTTTAGTTTTCTCATTTTTCTTTTTTTTTTTTTTTTTTTGCCTTCATCTTTCACTTGTTTAGACAAGGATTTGCTAATGAAAATTGTTGGAAAATTTTAGTTTTTTTATTTTGTTTGAATTGAATTAGCAAGGGAGGGAAGAGGTAGTAGGATTTTTGTGGGCAGATGTATGAGTTTAGTGAGAGAAGAGTTTATGTGGAGTGAAATAAATATACAAATATGTTATATTCTTTGCTCAAAAACTTTATAAATATTATATTTACCGAGAAAAGGTCTTCAGTGTGGAAAAATCATATTTTGGACCAAAAAATTAAATTATATGTGAAAGTGTATTTTGAAGACATAAAGAGTCGTACTACTTGTTATACTTTGGCTATGACCTTTTCCCATGAGCAAAAAACATTTGAGGCCAAGAACGAATCAAGCCAATTTCGGATACTCTGTTTCAAAGTGAAGCGTACCCCAGAGAAAGCGTTCTACTTCAATCGAAATAAATAGTAGTCGGACAGGCAAGGTCTGGACTATCAGGCGGGTGAAGCAAAACATCCCAAACATTTCTTTCTAAATAATTTTTAACAAGTATTGCAACATGTGGCCGAGTGTTGTCATGAAGGACCCTTTTGCTTCCACAAACAGAGCAATACCTTAGTGCCATAAATATTTGGGCTTGGTGTTGTTGTTGTAGCAGCATAAACAATTTTACAATATTCAATCAGGGGGTTCTGCATGTTGTTAAAGTCCAAGGAATTGTGCTACTTCGACTGGATGAGTCCATAAATTCATAGGACGTAGTGAAGTAGGGTGGGCTGAATAGTTGAATATGAGGAGGATGTGATGAGGACCTTGACACATGCTGGTCATTAGTTGAAGACGACACGGTCTATGCGGGATCAAAAGACATTAAGTCTGTTGCTCCAGCCTGATCTTAGTTGTGCCAGAACGACTCTTGTTTTACGCGGCAGAATCTTTTCGGAGTCTGCTATCGGTGGTAGGTGACCGCCAAGTACGACATTCATACGGTATCCTGCTAACGCGCAATTAATAGTGTCTCTGTGAATGTCGTTCAAAGCTGTCGTATACGAGCGCAGATCAAATGGATCCTGCACATACCACTGTATGCTCTCCTCGTATTTCCGAAGGTTCTGTCTGACATGCTTCGAGGGAGACTCGAACTGTGTGATGTTGAAGTTTGGATGACTCCTCCTCTGACATCTCAGAAGGATCTGTTGCGTCAACATGACGTTGTGTTCCTTGAATGGTAGAACCTTGGTTTCCTCGTCAAGGTGGTATTCGGAAGTAATTTGAAGGTAGCCTGTGACGATCCTTAAGAATGCTTTTGAATATTTCTCCATTGAGTATCACTAAACGAAGGCGACCACACTGTAACAGCATAGTTGACCACTGACCTCCTAATTTTCTTCACTATACTATCCATCTCTTCGTATTGTTGGGAATTGTGGACTGAAGGATGTTCTGAAAGAATGTGGCCAAGTGTTACTAGGACAGTACGTTCAAAAGTCCTCGGCTGATTTAAGCCCAGTGAGATCTAAGTAACTATGGCGGATAATGCTGTATTGGTGCTGTACATCTTACGGAATCTTTGCTGGTAACGAGCTGCTGTGAGCTGACGGGTCAGCTGGGAGAGGAGAAGAGCTTCGAGTGTTTTGGCTATAGGTGACAGGATGGAAATCGGCCTATACGATAGTCCCTTGCTCGCTATTTTCCCGGGTTTTAATAACGGGATAACTCCACCCATTTTCCAGGCATTGGGTATTATTACGCTTCTTACTGATCGGTTAAAAACCATTATCAAATACTCGACTCCCTGCTCGCCTAGATGTATATTCCATCAGGTCATATTGTCTTTGAAGGCTTAGCTGTGTTGATGGATTCTAAAACTTCAGTTGGCGTGTAAAGTTGTGGTGTGTCCGACCATATATGTTCGGTTATCTGGGTCTGCTTTAGGGGAACAAGAAGCAATTTTAATTTTTGTTCATATCTTATTTGAAGATATATTTACTTAATAGCTTCAATCCCTGTATTTGAACGTCTTGTCTTAAAACAATTTAAAATTCATTAAATGTTCTCATTCAATTTTCTTAAACTTTTAATGCTTCCAAAGCATATCTTCTACCACGGTACGTCACTGTACCTTAAAAGTTAATCCTTTTTTGTAACAACTACACAATGCAGTTTCCTTTTTATGTTCTTTTTACACATGCATACATACATATATATTTTTTCAGTATTTTTTTCCCCCAACTGTTCTACTCTACAAAAGGATTATGTAAATTCTTTTTTTAGGTTAAAACTGTGTTATTGTTAGCATTGTGTTGCAGTTGCAGTTGCCACCATTGTCAGCATGTACTCTAGCTTTACAATGCTTGCCAAGAGTTATCGTAAGCAACAGAGAATGGAAAGAGTACAAGAAAACTTGTGATTCCCAGATTGTTGCTGGCAGCAAACCATTACTTATATATAGTTTATAAAATAATTGTAGATTTGAGGCTTTTTTTCTGTTAATTTAAGGGAAAAAGTAAGCAATATAATTAATAATAAAGGCTTTAAAATTTAAATTTATTTCGTAGTTAAAAAAAATCATAAAAATTAATATAAAGATTTTTTTTGACTCAATTTATAAATTCTCGTTTTATTTACATATATAGTTTTTATAAACGTCATAACCTTTGTAGTGTTATTCATTGTTTTATTTTATTTTTCTTAATGGAAATTAAAAATTAACAAAGCATTGCGCCAAAATAACAAAAATTTAGCTACAATGCCAAATGCATTAAATTTACAACAACAATTTAAATTCTCTTTTACACACGGGCATATTTACTCATACTCACGCACACACATACTCACATGAGTACATACACACAGTTACAATCAACAATGTCATTTATAAAATCATGCACAAAAAGGATTTCAGGCATAAATAAACATTTCAAATTCACACCATTGCAAGTCACTGGCATACAGATGAGACGAGGCACAATCCGGAAAAAAATTAACAGACATTTAAGAGTGTGATTTCATAGGAAACTGTGTTCACTATCAAGTTTTGATGCCCTTTCTAATTCCGTATTGACAATTCTTGATAGTTGTCCGAGTAGTGAAATTGTAGTTGCTGGTGACTTTAATATTCACAACTCGTCTTGAATTCGCCACTACAGAAGGCCAATATGTTGAGCTATAAGCCGCATACAACCATATTGCATACATTATATATGTTAAAGGGCACCAACATAGTATTCTTGACCTTTGTCTCACCTCACACCTTGAAAAGTATGAAGTGGTAGTTCTTGCACCTCATGGTAATTCGGATCATTGTACTTTTCGCTTTCAGAACTTCGCAATGTTTCACAAACAGCTACGAAGCGATAAATTTTTATCTACGACAAGGCCAGTTGGGCTGAGCTCAGCGATTTCTTTCGGCATTTTAATTGAAACCTTTGTTTCCTACACAATAATATCAATGCTATAGCGAAAATGGTCGAAAAATCGAGTAGGAAATGAAGACTTTCACTCCATTAAAGAAATCTTCGATTAGACCCAGACAAACAACTTGGTTTAATCAGACGTGCAAAATAGCAATCAGATCTAGAAAGGAAGCATGAGAACTTGGCGCAATAACCAAAACGCAGAAACTGATTCGCTAAGCAAAAAAGGCAAGATCTTCATTTGTCAATTTTCCAAAGCTCAAAGAAGCTATATACGAGCAACGCCTTCGTACTAATAAAAGCATTTGGTCATTCGTTAAAAGAGTAAAGGCAATACTAGTTCCTCAATTCTAACTCTTTTATAGGATGAACAAACATTCACTGACTCGGTTGATAAAGCTAAACTTTTAGCTGAATTATTCGCAAGTAATTCTTACATGCCGGAAAGTGATCAACCACTCCCCGAACTCGAAAGAGTAATAGTGACTACGCCAAGTATATTCTTTCGAGCTCGTGCTATTTAAAAGAATGTATCGGATCTCAACGTAAATGAGTCTCCTTGGCCAGATAGCATACCAGCGGTGGTCTTAAAGCAGTGCTCTTCGACGTTAGCTCGTCCATTAGCTAACTTTTTCAACAGTTCATACCGTGCCGGCGTTCCTCCTATATGTTGGAATGTTTCTAATGTAATGAATCCGAAAAAGGGTAACCCTGAAACTTACTTCCCAATAGCAATTTGATCAGCACTTTCCATAATTATGGGGAGTATGGTAAACTACCATCTAGTTAAATATTTGGAGTCCAACAATTTACTTAACGACCGCCAATATGGCTTTCGTAAAGGACGCTCTACGGGAGTCCTTGCTTTTGAAAACTTGTTGTCGTTCTATTCACCGTTTTGGCGAAAGTAAAGTGTTGGCTCTAGATATTTCCAAGGTGTTTGGTGGAGTGTGGCATGGTGCATTTTTATCGAGACTTATTGCTAATGGTGACGGTAATAACTTCTCTCGCATTATATTTACCTTTCTAAGAAATCGCACTGTACGAGTTGTTATCCCCCCTTAGGGCATGGATATACATCTTGGTGACGCTCCACACCTTGATGTTATGCTTCAAGGGGAAATATGGAGCGAAACCGGGGTTCCTCATCCTTTTCAATTCGCAGCTGACTTGAGTGTTACCAAGTACCATGGGGATCCTTTGGCCCCAGGACGCTCAGCCTGCAGGATCATTGGTGAGGACACTTCGGCGTGCACGTGGTGGCTGTAGTTGGTTAAAGTACTGATGTAGTTGGTTAAAGTACTGATGGGGTATCGTTGGTTAAAGTACTGATGTTTGTGCTAGTGGCAAACTTCGGGACTCCAAATGAATCTTACTAGGTGCTATTTGCCGAAGCAAGAGAGCCACTGAAACTATGCTCACGAAACGTATTCTGGTAGTGACATTCGTTGGACTTGGTGCTAGATCGAGGTCAATAGTGTGTGGTATAAGAACACTCACAATGACTTTTATCATCTGGGAGCTTTTGAAGTCAGAGACCATACGTCAGACTGGTTTACGAGGCCGGATGTTGCTGCTTTGGTAATTGTCCTGGGCTTGTTAGTAGACTAGCTAGCTATGGGAGGCAGGGATTAGATAGCCCGAGCTCTCGAGCTTTGATCTGTGCAGCCAATGTACAAGAATTTGCAAATTGAGTATTCCTTGTAAGTCACTCAATGGTGTTGATAGACGCATTGTTTCTATCCGGTGTTAAGACGGTTTAGGCTTTGTTCGAGTTGTTAGAGATGGAATCTCATCAGACGAGTTCAAGATAAATTCAGGGCAACGGCAAGGTACCGTTTTTTCTTCTACTCTGTTCCTTATTTTTCTAAACGACCTTCTACGTCAAGCATCCAACCCTATCAAATCTTTTGCAGATGACAGGAAAATTTTCCATTTATTTTCATTGAGTTATAAACCAAGCCTGTCAGAGATTGGGACAATGAGGCAAAACTTGAGTAATTCCCTTAATAGGGACCTTGTGACAATCTCTGAATGGGGTCGTGCGAATAGGGTCACTTCATCTGATCTCCTTGCTATTTACACCACCTATATCCGACAAAAAAGGAATAAAACTCCCATGTATGGACTGGTGCTTCAAAGTCTAGTTTGCAACTTCTCTACCGCGTACAGGAGAGGGTAAGAGTTATTATTGGTGACAGTATTGATTCGATGGAACATCGACACTATGTGGGCTGCGTTTCACTCTTCTATCGGTACTATAATGGAAAGTGTACTGTTGGAATTAGGGAACTTGTTCCTGATACCCGCAGGTTTTTCATAAAGAACAAATTCCTTTGTGTTTGATTGGCCAGTGGACCACACAACACAGTACAGAGAAAATTCGTTCTTTAGCCATACTGTCCGTATGTGTAACAAACTTTCCGCTAAATTAGGACTCTTACGCAAAGCTTTGCATAAGTAGGGATCATCTCCTGAGTGATGGTCCAAGAAGAACTCTACAAACCATAGGTGTTCCATTTTGACTCCCTGTATATCAAAAGTAGTTTATTCTATTAGGATAGTCAGAAATTTTATTTCCTGAAAGCTAATGTACTCGTATATCATTTTGCAATCGGATCAGTACTTTAGAAGATTTATAACCACGTTTGTGTTGATCAACACTATGTACAGCCGTTTTTGATATCAATAATTATTCACCTTAAAAAAAAGGTGAATAAAGAACGTACAGATCAAAGGAAAATAAATTTTTTTTTTTAACCAAAAACCTGTGTTTCATCCAAAAGGGTTTTTGAGGACCTTATTTAACGGTTTTAAAAAATTACGAATTCCGATGTTTGTTTTTCCCAAAATTGTGTTCCTTAAAAAATTATTATTTATAAATTAAAACAGTGGCTCAATTTAGGCATATTTTCACCCAAATACAAATTTTTAAATAGTGGTGCCGAAGTTTTATCTTTAACTCCTTTAAACTCTGGCCATACGTGAAAAAGGAAACAAACGGCTTAAAAAACATGGCATGACTGATAGTGTTTTTTTTTTTTTTTTTCTTTTGCTACTGATTAAAATATGAAAAATGTAACACAAACATGGAAGAGAATGTGTTGATGCGTCTTAAGGATTGACAACTTTGTGTTGAAAAATGCTGAATACATGTTATGAGTTGCAAAAATTAAGACGAATTAAGAATTCATAAATGTTTCATTAGAATTTGAGAGCTTGTTGTTGGAAAATGAAACTAAAATAAATATTAAAGATTTTTTAAGCAACACAAAAAGAATTTTAAAATATACTTATGAAAGAATTTAAACAAAAATATTGAATTAAGTTTAAAGAAAAATCAGTCACTTTATGTGGCCTTCTTAATCCTTGGAACAAGTATTTGTTAACTCTTTCCGTTTTAGTGGTCACTTTTCTAACCACCTTTTTTAAAGTCTTTAAACAATTTTTCCTTCTACTTCAGTTAACATTAAATTGAAGATATTTTGTTCGCAGATATATCTTTGAATGGGAGCAAGTAGATCTGATGATGGTGCTCGGTGACATACCTTCGGGGCTCCAGTTATATTATGTTGAAATATGATAAAATTTGGCTAGTACTTCAGTTATTGACTTTCTACCGAAACTGCTGTGGTGGAACCAAATTAGTGAACAAATTTTCGATTGGAAGAGCCGGTTGATTACACAGATGGTGGGGGTATACCAAATGATATTAAAGAATTGAAGAATGTCTCACATACACATCTATTTTCTTAGTTTTGTTTAGAAAATTTTGTTAAACAAATTTATAGGCTACACAAATTTGTATCATAATTATTTTGAATGCCATGGTGGTTAAAAAACTAACTACCTTATTCCATAAAAACCTTTAGCTGCATTTTTATTTTTTCTTATTTTTTGTAATATGTATATTAACCCTAATTAAAGTAAAAATTTAATTGTTTTGATTATAAACTAAAACACATAAAACTGTGGCTGAAAGTGTTAAATATTATTAAACAAAAATTAAAATTAAATTTTTAATATTTTCGTATAATTTACACGAAACATGTTAATATTTTTCGCACTAATTACTTCTACCAAACAAAAAATCTCTTTTCTATAAACTAATGTGTTAATCCAACTTTTTACAAATAAAACACAAAAGAAAAAACCAATTAATTAAACAGAGACAAATTAAATGAAATCACACTGTGAATGCCAACAAATGCTATAATTTATAAACAAAAAAGTTGTTTTGATTAATGGTTAAAAAGGTGTCATAAATATACAACATTGAGTAAACCGCATACGAGGCCATACACAATAAGTCATTAGAAATTTTTATATAAAGAGCATAGGAATTTTTTAACAGCAAATGTTTTCATATCAACTTTTCCTGGTATTACATCAATAACTTGAAAAAATGTCAATATTAACTAATACAGGAAGAAAGAGCTTTTGTTTGGTAATAGTTCTTATAATTCATAGTCTACATACAGAATTTTATTAAATAATCATTAAAATAAGATAAATGAATACATACAATTATAATTTTTAAAATACCAAATCAATGCTTGTACAATCTCAATCACCGCTTTTTGTAAACAAAAATTAGAACATTTTTTTAAAAGTTTATACGAAATACTTATAAATTGTCCCTCCTATATATCAATATATATCTAAGAATATATTTTTAACCCTTGCAATCAAATTAATTGGAATTGATTTAAATATTTCCTAAGCAAAAGCAGAAGTTGCTTTCCTTTATAAGCTAAAATATCATTGTAGCCTTTTAGCAACATCGCGCATAGAAGGGTTAAAAACATAAACAAATTTTAAATAAATATGCATGCCAATTCGAAAAGCACAAATGTTAATTAAACATTGATTTACTTTTGTAAATTCCATGGAACTAACAATTTTATAATTGTAAATATTTGTTTAAGTAATGACTCAATGTTAAATGTGTGTCATAGTTGTACAGAGTGACCAGTATTTTAAGGAACATAAAATTGAAGTATCTTAGAATTTTAAATTATTTGTTCTAGGAACTATAATAATTTATGAGCATGCTATATAATGCGACGATAGAACCTTAACTTACCTAAGGAAATCTAATTTTATATGAATTAACTTTATTTATATTCGGAGATCTGTTTCTCGGTCTAGGAGCATTCTAATTGTAAATTGTGCTAATATAATAGATCAACGGCTTCATGCTCTACAAAATTACCGGTTTATTATTTATTAACACCATTCACGTTTAACACCCTACCGAACTAGGTCATAGTTATGCTGTTTATATTATTTAAAGCGATTTTAAATGTTAGAAAAAAACTTATTTTTGCTTAATTTGGTTTGGATATCTATATAACTAAGATATTTATTAGAGCTTAAGGCCCTAATTTTGTAAATCACGTCACCAAAGTGATATTTATGTGGAAAGCAAAAACTAAATTTAAAAAGTTTTAACAGAACAAACGCACCAAAATTAAGGCATTGATTTGCCTTTCATAATTTGAAAATTTTTTTATGTAAAACAAAAACAAATTTTTGAAATTTAGTTTTTGCTTTCCACATAAATATCACTTTGGTGACGTGATTTACAAAATTAGAACCTTAATCATAGATGACAACTAGATAGGTAACTGAGAGCCAAAAACCTATGTCTGTTGTCAAAAACCTAATTCATGAGAATGTATTGCATGTATTTTGTTTTTATATCACCCGTATGTGTGAAAAGAGAGTAATTTTTTCCATTTTATTGCTCTCTCTTTCCGTTCTATGCTTTTATTCTATGGCCTAAATATTCTCAGATAGGTCAATCGTTTGGAGGCTAGGAGAAATAATACACCGATTCTAACCAAATTTAATAGGCTTCGTCAATATACTAGTACCAAATTATGTGGAATTATCTTTGAAATTGCGAACTGTAGTTTGATTACAAGGTTAATATGGACGGAAAGACGGACGGACAGACATCGCTTAATCTACTCATAAAGTGATCCTCAGCAAATTGGTATACTAAGGTGGGTATTGGGACAATAGTTTAGCACGTTACAAATATCAGCACTAACCCAATATACCATCCCCACTATGATTTAAATGATTTGTTTTTAAATTTAAATTATAATGTATTGGTCTCTTTTTCTCACAAAGCTTTGTTGAACTCTTTGTAAAGAACTGTTTTGCGATCGTGTTGTGTAAAAATCCAATTAGTGTTCTTTTTCGGGGATGTATTTGGTTCGCATTGGTTTAGACAAATGTACAATATTTGGAATAGTAAAAAGTGTTATATATTTTTAGCTCACTCAGGATATTTTCAAGATCTCGGTAACGAGTCGACACCTGGCTATTATTAAGTCATGTATTTTCTTTCGTACTCTTGCAGCTCTTCCTTCAATATTTGTTCGTCTGATATGTCCGAAGTAAGTTGAGAGATCTCTTCCGCTGTTCATTATAAAGTGATTTCATGGTAGTTTGAGTAATCGTTAATAAAACCTTTATGCATCATGATTTCAATTCAAGGCCAATGTCATGTCTTGCAAAAATGTATTTATAACTTAACACGTAAAAGTTGTATAAACGAATTTTCATAAAAAAATAATGCGTCCTTTAATTAAATTCAAACTACCCCGCTGGTCGTTAACTGAGAGATATTTATTACTCTGTGACCGTATGAGTTTTGTATTTCTAACGTAAACATACGATATTAGCTGTCATTGGACATTGGTGGAGCTAGCATATGGGCAATTCCATATCATCGTACGTGACATTTGTACGCCTATAGAGTGGAATAGATTATGCAAGAATAAGAGAATCTGAAAAATAATTTAGTCTTTATGTTCCATTCAGAGGGTACTATATTTTAAAAAAATTATAATTTTGAGGTACATGGTGAAATATGCGAAAATTTGTGAATCGTGAGAGGAGTTATGTTTTCTTTTAATTTCTTACACTAAACGAAATATTTTTCCTTTACAATCCGTCATATTTAAATAAAAATAATCTTTGGATGATTTTATAATAAATAAAATTTAATATCGTACGTGACATACCGTACGTGACAGATTTTTCTCTTATAGTAAAACAATATAAATTCTGTAAATATACGTATACAAAAACTAAAAAAAATAATAGAAAATATACATTCGGTTTTAATAAACAATTTGATAGTAGCAAAAAAACAATCAGAGTCAAATTCATTTCATACTACATGCTAATTGATAGCTTAGTTTTCGCCGCAATTTTAGCCTAAAACATACCAATTAAATTAAAAAATTAAATATAGTCATTTTAAACTATTATTTTTGCACTTAAAATGTTGTAATAAGCTCTAAATACTATCACATAGTAACATTTTAGTATTTTCTCCTATTCAAATCACCTTGAAAAATAGTTTTAAGGGTTTTTGTTTTTTCAGTCGCAGTAGTCATTCTCGTGAAATTGCCCATATGATAGTTCTGGAACTAATTATTTAATCAATGATTTGTTTGCCCTGCTCTACGGAGCAATTAGAAACAATTTTTTTAATATTTTTTTCATTAGTGATTATCGGCGTGAAATTTTCACGCTTTAGAAAACATAAATTTAGGTTTAAAAGAACTTCAGGCATGTTGTTGGCATGATGTTTGTTAAGTTGAAAGCCGGGTGAAGGGGCAAAGGGCTGGATAAATTGGAAGAGATGTTCAAACTCTCTGAGCCGAAATAAAATCGTTTAGATTTTGTTACTCAGAAAAATTGGACAAATTAACATGAAAAAAATCAAAGAAATAAAACATTCAATTGTATTCAATTGTTTGGAAGATGGATTCTTACCATAAGGAGCAGTAGTAGTAGTACACAGTTGAAAGTTAGATTTGTATCTCTAGCCGAAAGAAGTATTAACGACTATTTACGATTAATTTAGAACTAACTGACAAGTGAAAGTATACTGCAACACATAGCATTCTGCATTAATATATATTGTGGATAAATAGGAATTACAGGGGACATTAGGAAAATAGCTAAGTGTTGTTTTTGACGTAAACAATGTTCTAAAACAATCTGAAATGGTTTTGGATTGCATCTTTTGTTACCCACCATCAAAAAATATGAGGGTGTGCTGATTTTGACACTCCATTTGTAACACATCCAAATACTTATCGCAGATCCACACAAGTATATATATTCTGGGTCAGACGCTTATACAGGGGGATGGAAAAAATAAAAATGTAAAATAAATTATATTTTATTAACGACAGCACCTCCTCCACCCAAGTGGTTGACCTGGATTCATGTCTGTTCTGGATCCTCATAAAATTCTAAGACGATTTAGCTAGGTTCGTCCGCCTGTCTGTCTCTTGAAAACACGATAAGGCTCAAACGAAAGGATCTAGCAAGCTAAAATATTCCACAAATACTCTCAGTTATTAAGGTTTGTTTGGTTTTGAAAATGGTCAGTAGCGATCCATGTTTTCACCTAGCCTCCATACAAATGTTCCTCCGGAATACTGTTTGAACAGTCATAATTATGTTGAAAATATTGCATTTTGCATTTGTTCTAAGTACTCTGATATTATACTGTAAAGTATAGGGAAAACTGGTCAACATTGGTTCCTATATCCCATACAAGGTCCCCCTCAGAAAATTACTTGAACATTTGTAATTGTCTTATAACAATTAACATCGTAATGAAATTGGAAATAAATAGGTTTTGTATGAACCTTAATCTATCTACCAAATTTTTTGAGGATAGGTTCATAACTGACCATGGCTCCTATATAAAACCTATATCTGAAAAATATTTTATTGTCACATATTGATGCTGGGTATACAAATAAGTATATAACACTCTTACTTGTTCGTTTTCACTTTATATTTCAATCATCCTCAATGCCCATTACAATAACATTCTCAATGCTTGTTGTATTTAAACATATAAATTAAAAGTAATATTTATTTTTGATTTTAACTCTCCATCATGTTTAATTAAATTTTATTGAAATAAAACTTAAATCACCACATTTGTATTTAAACGTGATTTTCATTATGTGCGTTTTAAATAAAAATTTAACGATTCTATATATGTAGATGTAAATTCCATATACATTAGGATGGCTGCGAAATGTTTTCAAATAAAATAAATATAGAATTCATTGTAAGATACCGATTCTTAAAATGTTTGTCCAGGCATCAGTATTTGGGAGCTGGATCAAAGGATCAAAAGGAAATTTTCATGATTTTTTTCATTATTCTCTCAATGGACTTTTTATCCTTTGATCCAGCTCACCAAAAACTATTGTCAGGACAAAGATTTTAAGAAATATCGCCCTCAAACAAACTAAAGGCCACCCTAATATACATACATATTTGTATACCATATTGTGATTTTCATTTCATGTTGATATGAACGATGAAAACCCACACTGAAAATTAAACAATGACAGAAAATCATTGCAATTATTTGGTAGTTGACCGCAAATTGATGCTGATGAAAATGTTTGCTGCAATTGTCAAATCACTGCAAACCAAAGAAGTAAGGTTCTTTTTAAATAATTATTTACATTTTTTTAATTTAAAAGTTTGATTTATTAAAGCAAAAATTTGTTGGGAAAACTGTTTAATAATAAATTTTATATTTCTCATAGAGCTTTTTAGCTTTTAACTGGGTTTTAATAAAAAACAAATTCCCTTTTTCTCGATTTTCTAACATTGTAAAATAACAATTGTTTATGGTTTTATATTTCAAATGTGTTGTTATATTGTTTGATATTGTAAACAAGAGCAATTTCTATTCGTATGTTAGAATTTTTTTTATTAAATTTCTGTTGCTCTTAAAAACTTAGAAAAGCTAACAATAATATATAAAACATATATATAGTAGAAAATAAAATCAATAGCAATGTGTGTAAAATCAAATGGTTAAAAGAGGTAAAGAAACTGTTAAAAACAAATATACTTACTACAACGTCTCCAATTACAGAAATGCTTAAAATAAATTTTCTAAATTCATAACTAAGTTATAAAAAAATAGTTTTAATTAAACTTTAATATTTCAAATATTATGAAAATTTTTTAGATATGTATGTGTAAAACACTCTCACGTCTAAAATACAAACCTGAAATTAATCATATTCATGTGGAATGTTTACCATTGTCCTATGAAGTTTCATATTGAAAATCAGATAAATCTATTTAGTAGAACCAATGTTATGAATAAAAATGTGAGACAGCCTCAAAATTTGTTATTTTTTAATGAAGAAGTTCTTAAAATCGATGCTATTGTTTAGTTTTTGTGATTTTTTTATTGTTGTTGTATTATCTACACTATTTAAATTGAAAAACAAGTAAAAAAATATGGTCGGTTAATCTCGACCATATAATACCCTACACTAAGTAAATGAGCAAAATCATTTTTCTTTTAAAATATCAATAATTTATTTTCGTGAATGATTTTCGAAAGAGTGCCGATAGCCATGAAATTATGTCGTTTTCTTTATGTCTATATGAAAGTTATTTGTGTTGAATTTTATGTGTATAGCGACATTTTTAAGATATTTATGCTCATTAAAGTTATTTTCGGAAGCAGCCCTTATATGGGATCCTGACTAATTATGAACCGATCATCATAAAATTAGGTGACATGATTTCCACATATATAAAACTTGTTTGGAGCGAAATTTGTGTAGATATCTATATGAATTAAACATTTATGACGGATAAAGTCCAATTTCGGGAGGACATTTATATGGGGGCTAAGTGAAATAATGAACTGATTTCAGCCATTTTCAATATGCTTTGTCCTTGAGGAAAAATAATTGTATGCACCAAATTTTATTGAAATATCTTCAAAATTGCGATCTGTTCTTTGAACACAAGGTTTAAATGGACAGACGGACGGACGGACATTGTTAAATCGACTCATAAAGTGTTTCTGAGTAGATCGGGACACTTTAAGTTCGGTGTTAGACTAATATATTTGGGCGTTACAAACAGCTGCACAAACGCATAATACTCTTCCCAATATGGTGGTGTAGGGTATAATTAACAATAACAAACACATTATATCTATGTGTATTCTCGTAAGTATAAATCAGCGAAAGGCATTGAGCTCTCAAATGAGCTCTCTTGTTTTTGTTCTCACATGTATAAAAACAATCAAAACCAGTCAGTCTCGCATGAGCATTGATGGAAGCAGGTTGTTTTACGCTTTTCGCTTTTTTGCTTGTTTATTTCAGTTATTGTTTTTTTTTCTCAACTTTTTACTCAACTCATACAACTACAATATCTAAAAACTGTAGTGGTGTGAGTTTGCCTTTCGCTGGTATAAATCAATGGTTGGCACTCTTAGCCAAAAGTGGCCAAACAAAATCGTTTGTTTAACTGTAAACAACAGAAAAAATGTTCAAATACGTAACAAAAATATCAATAGAGATAAATAAAGAATCTGGAACGATTACAACAGATTAAGATAGATTACAACATGTTATTATTATCAATCTCTTTATGCCGACCACTGCTTAGTATGTTCGTAATGAATCACTATCTTCTAAACTACTATTCCGATTATAAAATTAATGTATAAAACGTTTCAGAAAATTAAATTTGACCACCCTATTGTTGAGTGTAAAGGATTGAATACAGGATGTTAAAGATGTTGTAATGGGTTTAAATTAGAGTTTCCAAAAAGCCGAAGGATTTCAAAAACGCGGTTTCGGTTTTAAAAAATTGAAAACCGATCGGTTTCGGTTTTGTGATAATTTGTTAAATATTAAGTGTTATAGAAACAAATAATATAGGAAAGGCTATACAAATTTAAAATTCAAACTTGAGGGGTGCTTAAGAGGTTAACAGAAAATTTATTTTAACGGTACTCTTTTAATATATTAAATTAGTTAGCTTATATACATTAAAGTTGGCTAAATATGCTTTTCAGCAAAGAAATAACCAAGAATAGGGGGCTAACTAACTAAGGAGTACTATTTCGTTCTTCAAAATTGAATTTTCTATAACACTGAACCTTGAATCAGAAAATTGTTTTCATTTCGAACTTTACGGGGGTTCGAGTGTGGAAAATTTTTACTTATTCTTCTAAGGTACTTTTTACTATATTAAATTATTTTACTTATATGTTGGCTGACATGCTTCTGAGTAAAGAAAGAAAGTCATTAAGCCATCTATATGACATTGAGGTAACAAAAACTATTGGTATTTTTTGAAATTTCTATAACAATGAACCTATAAAGCTACATACACTCGGTTGTCATATTCTTACAAAGTTGTCAGAAAATGTTCAATAAACGGTTAACAACCATATGTTTCAACATAAGTTCTCATGGTTGTGTTAACCATTTTCTGAACATGTTTCTGACAATCTGACAACCGTGTGTACGTAGCTTAAGCAAAAAATTAAACACATATGATCCTGACCGAGTTAGAATCAGGTACTTTTCTCTAACTAATAATACTTTTTGACTATTTAATAATAAAGAAACCTAAGAATTAAATATTTGGCACACTTGATTCAGAATGAGTTAGAATTCACCAAAGGTGACTTTAGTGGGACCTTTCTTTAGCATTTTCGGATGCAGAATCATGATGTTGGGTGGGAATACAAAATGTGGGTCATTATGGTACTTTTTTTATTTTAATAATACGTTTTGTTTGAGCTAGAATCCACATTACAATGAATCAATAAATATGAACCTAGAGACATGATATTCTGGAATTAGTATTAATTCACAAAGGGAGACGTAATAGTACTATTTCTTTCTTCCAATCGGGGTGACGAAGTCTTTGTTACAAATTATTTTTTTAATTAAATAAATAAACGGTGATTTGAAGTTTAATTGTCAGAAAATACTCGTAGATCTATATTTATACCCTACACCACCATAGTGGGGAGGGTATATTGGATTTGTGCAGATGTTTGTAACGCACAAAAATATTAGTCTAACACCCACCTTAAATTATACCGATCTACTTAGAATCACTTTCTGAGTCGATTAAACGATGTCCGTCCGTCCGTCCGTCCGTCCGTCTGGCTGGCTGGCTGGTTGTCCATGTAAACCTTGTGAGCAGAGTACAGGTCGCAATTTTGGAGATATTTCGACAAAATTTGGTACATATAATTTGTTTGGCCCAAGAACGAAGCCTATTGAAACTGGCTGAAATCGGTCTATTATTTCACCTAGCCCCCATACAAATGTCCTCCCGAAATTGGACTTTATCGGTCATAAATGTTTAATTTATATAGGTATCTACACAAGTTTTTCTCCAAATAAGTTTTATATATACCAAATTCATGTCACCAAATTTTATTATGATCGGTTCATAATTAGTCATAGCTCCCATATAAGGTCTGCTTCCGATAATCACTTTAACGAGCATAAATCTTTTAAAAATGGTGGTATATACATAAAATGCAACATAAATAACTTTCATATAGACATTAATCACATGACCAAATTTCATGGTGATCGGTCCATAATTTTTCATAGCTCCCATATAAGGCCAACTTTCGAAAATCACTCACGAATATAAATTATTGAAATTTTGAAAGAAAAATGTTTTTGCTCATTTACTTAGTGTAGGGTATTATAAGGTCGGGCTTGACCGACCATACTATCTTACTTGTTTTAAATGAGTTTGTGTCATTCTTTATTAACAGGTTTCCTTAACTAGCCTGCGAAAGGTAGCCTGCTACACCATCTGAAGCAATTATTGTAATACAATTTAAGAAATTTAAAGAAATCTTAAGATATTTTTACCGATCTGTTTTTAGAGAAAAGTAAAAACCGAAGAATAATTGTCGGTTTCGGTTTTAGCCCTTGAAAAATTGCGGTTTCGGTTTCGATTAAAACCGAACTGGAAACTCTAGTTTAAATTAAGGTGGATGGTATATAAAATGTTCAATTTTTGAGTTTTTAAGCTCAAATTCTTATTATAATTGAAGTATACATTGAAAAATAACTTTTAGACACTAACTCCCAGATTAAAGATACATAACGCTTTTCTAGAAATTTCTTTATACAAATTACTTTAAAGTTATTTCAAAATTAAGTGATTTTCTAGAAAATTGTTTAGACAAATGATTTATCCTTTTAATAGGATTATGCCATAATATTGTCACGTTTTTACCTTTTAACACGTAACAGAGCTATATTCGGCTGTGCAGAATCTTGTATACCCTTCACCAAATTATTCTTTAAAAAATGTTAAATAATTTTACGTAAACAACATTTTTTTTTCATTTTTTTTTTAAATTTATTTTTTCAAAAGTTTTTTTTTCTAATTTTTAAAAAAAAAAAATTTAATATATTTGTGAAAAAAATTTTATAGAAAAAAATTTTTTTTGGTGAAAAAAAATTTTGGAGTAAAAAAATATTTTTCCCGATTTTGAGCAATTGTAAGTCCAACTTACTTATATACGCCGTTGCAAAGGTATATTATTGGAAATATCTATTATTTGATATCCATATAGTCTATATTAATGACTTAGTAATCCAGATATAGATCAAAAATAGATTAAAAAATCGAGGCTGTCCTGGTATTCTCCTTATATCTCAGCCATTTGTAGGCTTTGTGTCAAGCCGGAAGAATTCCCGATATATTAATGTATATATCATGTATGTAAGTTAATTGGGAGCTACGTAAAGTTGATTTCAACATACAGACGGACATGGGTATATGGACTTTGCTATCTATATTGATCCAGAATATATATACTTTGTAGGGTCTCAATTGAAAAATTTAGAAATTACAAACGTAATAACAAACTTGCCACTCATGGTGAAGAGTATAAAAACGGTGGTTAATTGCCTTTAATTGCAAATAAAAGCAATTAGTAACAACTCTTTATTTATTTAAATTTACACAACAATTTAAATAGTCACTATCATTTAATACACAAACTTTATAATTTACGAGAATACACTGGTATTAGAGTTGATATTAAGTCTAACAGCACCTATGATACACTAACTGCTCTGCAACAAGCTATTTCTATTTACATACACAGTGCCACCTTCTAGCAGTTTCACGAATTATCTAACAGACAAAATGTTCTATTTCCACTATGATCACCTAAAGTTTTTAGCAGCTTTAATGTTAATTTAACGAACTTTAACAGTAAATGTTGCTATACTTATAAAAAATTTTAATAACAGCATGTTATCAACATTGTTTATAAGTAGAAATTTCCACTGATGCAAATGTTTATAACTATAAACCATTAAAATAAATTTCTTAATGTAATTCTGTAACAATATAATGAAATTCTTGCCAAAAAATATATAACACAATGAAAAAGCAAACAATATTATAAACCCAATTAAATATTCCCATAAATTATTAAAAATATTTTTTTTAGGCATAAATAGCAAAAACTACAAATAAAGCATCAAAAATTTTATTTCAAAAAAAAACCTTTTATTTAAAGCCACATAAAGTATTGAAAAATATTCATAAAATAACAGCAACTTAACAAAAAAATATAATAAAAAATTCTTCAAAAATACAACATAACATAACTGCCTTTAAACTAAACAAAACTATGCAATATTTTTTTATAAAAATAAAAAAATAATCTCAAATAAAAGTGATACAATTTTTTTAATAGAAAAATATACAAAAAGAAAACTAAATATTAAATATTCCTTGCTTTAAAACAAAAACGTTTTTTGTTTTTTTTTTATATATTAAAACAATAATAACAAAATAAAACCTTAAATGCTTTTAAAATTTGTAAACTAAACTAAAAAAAAAAAGAAAACTAAACAAAACTATGACCAATATTTTGTATAATTAATAAAAATCCACTCGAAAAAAAAGGAAATGCTTTTCAAACATTGACAGCAATAACAAAAAACACAACAACTAAAACCCTCGATTTAAATTGAAAACAAAAATGGCGTCCAATATATTGCAAATTTAAATTAAATTTAAAACTGAAACAACATCGTTGACTACAAACAACTCAATGCTTATAAAAAGTATAGGGTTTTGTTAAAATTTATTGAAAAAAAAAAATACATATATAGAAAAGAAACAAAAAAAATTTTAACTTTTAACACGCAAATTAATTTACCAGCTACAAAAATTAGTGAATTGAAAATACAACAATGCCTACAAACTCTACTACTGCAACAGTAGATACCACCACCTCAATAACAGCAACACTAGCAACAGCAGCAGCAGCAGCAGTAACTACAAATACAAATACAACAAATATTAGCTATGATGCACTCAATACCTCGAACACAGCAATATCGCACAGCAACCAACAACAGCAACAACAAATACCCAATACCTATTTAATCGGACCAATACACAATATGTCAACTGGCAATGGTGAAGCGGGAGGAGTAACTGGAGCTGGTGGTGGTGGTGGCTCAACTACAGCTACTGTTACTTCAACCAGTGGAGGTGCAAATGTTGTTAGAGGACCTCAAGGCAATGCCACATTTATAGCTGTAACACATCAACAACTCCAGCAACATCAACACCAACAGTCGACAGCTCATAGTACAACAGGTATTGGTCCACCAGCTACCTTGACTTCGAATCTGTTGGGTTTTGTTGGTGGCATTGGTATTGCCAGTACGACAGCAGCGTCCGGTGGACAACCGGTTTTTGTTACTGGCATTGCAACAATTGCCAATAATAACAACATCACTGGCACTGGCAATAATAACAACAATAATCCCAATGATAATAACAACAATATGGACAATACTAGTGAAGACTCAAATCCCGTTACAATTTACAGGTACTCGTACTCATACACACACACACAATTTAATACAGTTGTAGTTACAAAAAAAGTTTAGAGAGAGGGAGAGAGAGAAAATAACCAACAATTAGGTTAATTAAAAGCCATCAAGATAATTCCTTCCTCTCACTCTTTAAACAAACGAGAGATGGAGTTGGAGGTAGTATTTAACTGCAATAAAATGAAAATTGATTTAAATAGTATTTTTTATGCAAATAAACATAATTTTTTGCTTTTATTATTTACAATTTATAACATTCATTCCACGAAAGATTTATAAAAATGGAATTTTTTGAACAGGAGTCCTCATACTTCGGTTAAAATTGATTTATATTTTAATTTTTTTTTAATATTGAAAAATTCGCGATTTAATTCACGATTTTCGATTTTGGAAAAGTAAAAAAAATTTACTAAGTCTTTATGTTTATGTACTCATATCTTGTTAAGCTGTGGTCCGATTTGGATGATTGTAGAATCAGATGATAGGTTATTATATCATCTTTAAATTATATAAATACACTAGCTGACCCGGCAAACGTTGTTACGCTTTCAAGGTGGTTGAAGAGGAATCGTTGTTTTGCCTTTAACCTTTTTAAATGCCAAACTTTACATAAACGATCTACAGACCATCCCCAACGTACCCTGAAATTTTGGTTGAAATCGGACGACCCGTTTCCGCAGTTATTGGTGACATCAAAGTGTACACTTCTTTTTATATATATAGATGGGAATATTTTAATAAATAAATCAATTCATAATGCAAATTAAATTTCCTGATGCAGTTTTGACGAATTCATACCCTTTTGATTTTTTTAAATACAGGCAAATCCCGGTATAACGAATCTCACATTAACGAAAATCCGATAAAACGTACAACCACATTTTTAACATTAACTACCATATAAAACGAACGTTTCAACAATGTTTAGAAAAAAAAACAAAATCAAACGAACAATAAAATTTTTAACCTTGACAATTATATCAATCTATCAAGAATGGCTCAAAAAATCATCTATATCTAAAGAATGATGTGTATCCCCTTGTAGAAAAGGAGTTAAATTGTTAATTACTCGACCAGAGGTAAAAACAATTCCAGTTAATAGAATTGCTTTAATATCTAGAGCCATATAAATAAAAAAAAAGGCTTTATAATGGTGGATTTCATGCTCCTGATATCTGTATTCAAATAAAATAGGGTGTACGACTTCTTAAAGAATCAGCATACAATTATAGTTGAGCACAATCTAACTCCTGATGTTATTCTCAATGCGAATAAAACTGATATCTATTGGAAAATGATATGAGATTAAATGTTTGTTCACGCTAGAGAAACCAGTTATCGAAGGATAGGCTAACAATTTAGGTTTGCTGTTATGAATGAGGAACAAAGAATCTTTGACAGCCAAAAAAACGCCTCTTGTTTCGTAACAGAGTGTTTTTGTAAATTATCTTCATTGAAATAATGGATATTTTTAATGGTAGAATCAGTTTTAGAACCGAAATCCGTTTTAGTGAAGGGTTTATTAGTCCTTGGTAATGCTTCAAGTCAACCTACCGAAGAAAATAAATCTCGATATAATGAATGGACCTGACAACATATAGTTCATTATACCGGGATTTGCCTCTATATTGAAATGTGAAAAGCTTAGTAAACAGTGCAATAGAAATTATTCTGGGACAAGAAGCCAAAAGAACTGCTCATTTTTTGAGGGCAAGAAAGAATCAAGCCAATATCGGATACTCTGTTCTAAGGTGAAACCTATCCCAGACAGAGCGTTCTGCATCGATCGAAACAAATAGTAGTCGGGCGGGGACAGGTCTGGACTATAAGGCTAATAAAGCGAAACTTGCCAAACACTTCATTATAAATTTTGAGGGCAAGAAAGAATCAAGCCAATATCGGATACTCTGTTCTAAGGTGAAACCTATCCCAGACAGAGCGTTCTGCATCGATCGAAACAAATAGTAGTCGGGCGGGGAAAGGTCTGGACTATAAGGCTAATAAAGCGAAACTTGCCAAACACTTCATTATAAATTTTGAGGGCAAGAAAGAATCAAGCCAATATCGGATACTCTGTTCTAAGGTGAAACCTATCCCAGACAGAGCGTTCTGCATCGATCGAAACAAATAGTAGTCGGGCGGGGAAAGGTCTGGACTATAAGGCTAATAAAGCGAAACTTGCCAAACACTTCATTATAAATTTCGAGGGCAAGAAAGAATCAAGCCAATATCGGATACTCTGTTCTAAGGTGAAACCTATCCCAGACAGAGCGTTCTGCATCGATCGAAACAAATAGTAGTCGGGCGGGGAAAGGTCTGGACTATAAGGCTAATAAAGCGAAACTTGCCAAACACTTCATTATAAATTGTTTTTAACAGGTATTGCAACATGTGGCCGATTGTTGTCATGATGGAGCATTACAGTTTTATGCCTGGCCGCTTATTCTTGGCGTTTTTTACCCAATTCTCGCTTCACACGAATTAGTTGCCTATGGTACAGGTTCTCTGTGATGCTCTCGACAGATTTCGGAAGTTCATACTAGATAGGATCCTTTTGGTCCCATCAAATACAGAGCATTACAATAGCGCCATGGATATTGTTACGTTTTTACATTTTAAAACTGTGTTTATTTCCTTTAAATAAACCGGATACTTTTGATAGCAAATAAAGGTAGTTTTAGTAGTTTAAAATTACAACTCTTTATTTATTTTAAATGTTAAACAACAACAGATTAAATGGTCGCTATGTGTTTTTAATACACATACACACACACGTTTATAATGCACACACTTCAATGTACAAGACAGTTGATGTTAACTCTAACAGCGCCTATGATAAACTCACTGAATACTGCAATCGCAGTCACTATTTATACACACTACCATCTTCATCCGAGTAATCTAGATTGTTCTTAACGGTTAGAACTCGTATGTTCGAATTCTAGAGCTTTCAATGTTAATGTTAGCAGCTTAAACATTTAGTGTTTTGCCATACTTACAAACAATGCTAATAACATTGTTGATAAGTAGAAGCTTCTACTAATTGACGTGTTTATAAACATGATGAATGTTGCAGGCAGTCGTTACAGACCGTTTAATTCAAATTCGTAACAATATTTAGCTTTGGTGTCGATTCGGCTGGTTGGCCGGGCTTCACATACGATCTCTTACGATTCGAATTACAGTAATGGATCCATTTTTCATCGAAAATAATGATTCGTTGCAAAAATAATTTTCTTTTATAGCGATCAATCATTATTTCCGACATGCAAAATCGTCTTTCAAGGTCACTCAATTCGTATGACACACAATTTCCCTGCATTCGGATGAATCCAGCTAATCGCAAACGTTTTCAAATTGCTGACTGAGTAGCTCCCAAAATTCGACATAAGGACTGAGATCGAAAAAAATTCTTTATAAAAATGAAACCACTAAACTTGCATTTCAGACATACAAACTGCTGCTCGCAAACGTTTTAAAATTGCTGCTTGAGTAGCTCCCAATGATTTTGTAAGCTCTGGTTGAGTTTGACTACAATCTTCATTTAGTAATGCCTCCAATTCTTGGTCTTTAAACTTTTCAGGCTGGTTTGGGCGACCTTTATCTTCCTTGTAAAAATCACCACCTCTAAACAGCACAGACCAACACTCGCACGTTCTAACCAATGCAAAATATTCACCAGTTTTGGTGAGCAATCAATGTGCTGCAGCGGTACTTTTTTTAAATTAAAGAGATAAAGCAAAACTTCCCGCACAAATCGTCATTTGTTGGTACAAAATTCTACATTTTTGAAGCAAAAAAAAACAAAAACTTTGTTGATTACAATACAATGTTCAATAGCTAAGTGAATTCTATTGAATTATGAATAGAATACAATATTAGCTTTTTTCCAAAAAGATAAAAAAACATCCTAATTCTCACTAATATTGTAATCTATCACATGGTCCTTTATACCATTCCACTTCCTCCGTTTTCTATTTACTTTAATAATTAGGTGTGTGAATAAATGTATTAAACGTATATAGCCACACTCGCTGTGACACTTTGTTGGTAAAACTATAATCAGCAAGATTTTCACTTCTTTTATATTTCTGTTGTCCCAAAGTAAAATTAAAAATCCTATAATGTCAGCAAAATGTTAGTGGATCCTTTTTTGTTGTTCAGTTTTGCTTGGCTCAACATTTATTATGTAAATTAACTGGAAAATCTCTGAAAACACAACAGCAACCATGTAGCATGACAACAACAACGAAGAGCAACAGCAACAAGAGTGAACAGCAAACTATTTGCATTAACGACATGTATGCCCAACTATGTATAAATGTGTATTAAAGTACGTAAAACGTCCACAACAATTCGAGACACGAAACCTACCTACTCCTAAAAATAAATATTTAAACAGTGGCTACGAGAGTGGTTGAAAAAGTTCTGGGGAGCTAGGACAGAATAGAAAACATGCAGAGTTACTTGCAGTATCAGCCTCTGCAAGCTTTCTTTTTGATTACAGTGCTCAAAGAAAAAGTTAAAATTAAATAATTTAGTAAATTTCAGTTTAACTTATCACAACTTTAGGAAGTTTAATATGTTCCTGAATCAAAACTTCTCAGCCGTCGTTCCATTTTCCCCTTCGGTTACAAATTTAAGCAATTTTTGCGTGCAACTTAGTACTTTCGTTTCATTATGATGTTTTTAAAAATGTATTAGCTGTGGTAATGCCACATCATCATCATCATCATCCACCAGTTTTATTTTTTTTTTTTTTCTTTTCATTTGGTGTATTAAACGATAAAGTTTATTTCAGTTGGTTATACTTACTAGTTAGTTGGCTACAACTTTAATATTTCCATTTAAAATCATGACGTTACAATGTGACTAAATTTAACTTAATTAAAAATACAAACTAAATTTTCCAAAAAAAGAAACGAAAGTCCCCCTTTAAGTTCTAGAACAGCTGCAACTACAACTATCGCTGCTGGCGAGACAATTAAATATAAAAGAATTACTTGGAGGGGAACAAATCATGTCAATATTTGTTATACATATGTTTAATAGGGTAGCCCCAAAAACCGGAAACTATCGAGCACTTGGAAGCTAATTTTCTGAGCGTTATTGCCGAAATTCAGCGTGATTTACTGCGAAGAGTGTGTTGACATTGGACCTCTAGGTTACACCACGTACGCGCTAGCCGCGTCGGCCATTGGTGATTCTTTCGCTTATTTAAAAACAACATTTAAAAATCAGCAGACTATCCGCTGAAATCCACAGTTAGTTAGTTAGTTAGACAACTAAATAACCAAGAACATGCAAAAGATTTCAGAGCAACAACAATTATGGATCCAAAAATAAACGATTTTCCATTTAAAAATTCCAAGAGAATAACCGATTTTTGCTGTTTTTTGGGCGAAAAGATGACTAATGATGTCCAAAAATTATGTGACTTCTTCGTTGACAAAGCAGCACTTAAGCACATACAAGACAGTTGTTGTTGTTGATTAAAATTCTTTTTTCTTAGGCATGTGCAGTAATGTCTAAATTCTAATATTTAAAAGCAACACAAGTGTGTGTATTTGTTGGCATAAATTTAACGCGTGTGCATCAGCTATTTGTACTAAAACTTTAAACCGAAGCGCATGTGAATTTTTGTACTAATGTGATGAACGAAAATATCTTGAAGCTTATTCAGTTAGCAGTAAAATTTATTAAATATTCATTGTGGTTACAGAAATTCGCAGTTTTAGAGTTGAGGTGTTTTAGAGTTGACTTGAACATTGTGAATGTTGGTACATCTGGGAGGTTGTGGGTGAATCTCCAAAATGGGTGGTTACACATTTAAAATAAAAATCTTTGAAATCGGATGGGAAACCAAAAAATGGCACGTGCTTAAAAATTGTACATGTCGAAGGTACACTAATTTGAGCTCCCAAGCACCGGGTCCATTTTAATAACTTAAACTTAAATGTTCCTTGGCTACGCCCATGTCACATTTTATCCCGAGCGTACAGGCCGTTTAGAAATGCCAGATTTATTTCCAAAAAATGTTGATTCTGCCCCACTGTGATTTAAAAATGCGTTAAAAAGTTCATCAATGGTCATCATTGAAAACCAATTACGACCAATGAACATCGGATAAATGTTTTGATGAACCTCCATTCTTTAATCATAATACTCGAGAACGTAGTTATCTGGTTCTTACTTTGTACGATAGCTAGTGATCTCATTGTTTCATTTATTATTTCCTTGCATTATCTAACTGCTGCAATTTTAACAAATAGATATCAATCAGTGCCTAGTTACTTATGGAGTAAAAATATTTGGTAATTTTTTCAAGTTATCTTTTAGGTAAATTTATCTGCTGGACATTATGCCCAGTAGTTATCATATGCATATGCTTTTACTCATACAATGAAACATATATGTAACTGGAATATGTACCCGCAATTATTGCTACTACTGCTGACACCAATTGCAATTATAATTAAGGTTGCTCACGATGATGATAATGATGATGAAGTTCATGTTGCAGGACAGTTATAATGACGTCTTTCACTACTATTATTATTAGTATTACCGTGATAATGATGTAGCTGTTAGCGTTACAGTTAACATTAATGTTAATTAGTTGTGTTACATTATTATAACGTTTGGTGTTGTTGCTGTATATTTGTATTTCGCTTTTTCACCATTTCCATAAGTACTATGGATGTGAGTAATTTTTGTAGCATCATTATGACACGACCTTGAGTACAAACGCGCTGTTTTAAATGAAAATTTCACACACACATAGTGCATATATACATCTGTATGTATATGTGAGTGTATGGTGGCATATGTGTTTAAGTTTAGTAGAAGTGTTTAAAATTGTTACAGTATAATTTTGGGCGTTACATTAGGTTGGCACTAAAAACACTGACAAACGAAGTTGCCGTTGTTCTTCATAAAACTGAGAGTTATGTTTATTTTTGATTTTGTTATTAGCTTAACATGTTTAAGACACAAATTGTTGTAAAACAATTAGTTTTTTAAGAAAACGAACTATTTCGAATGTTTGCTTACAAATGGGGACTTCCTAATGTACTTAATGTACCCTGAAGGAAACCTGGGGACAAGTGTCTCCAACTCAACAGTTTTGTCAACTATTTTGGCGACATTGTCAACGAAGCGTCTACATTTTTATATTTGTCTTTGATGAGAAAGAAAAACATGAATTTGAAGACCCTGTTCCAACTGTTATGAATTCGTACCTTTTTGTTTTTTAATTTTTTTAAACAAAACATGCAGTTTCATTATCGACATCAATTTCAGAAAAGTACCAAAAATGTGGACTAGAATTACTTAAATGTACTAATGAGTCTCTGGTTCCAATGTCTACATATTGTCCCAAAAGAAGTACCTACTCAATAGTACTATCGTCAGTAGTAGACTTCCAATAGCACGCACATGTTAAATGTCTATAGTAAATAGCATTATTTGGGGTATAATAGGTCACTAGTACTGGTGACTGTGTCAAAAGTAAGTCAGCACAGTTTCACTATTCACATTTCCTGCAGGGTAGGTTCTACGTATGTTAATGTATTTGAGTTTTTAGGTTGGTGTGTTTTTTATAGTAATTGTATAACAAAAATAAACTGTAAAATATTTTCTACGTTTTCTTGTGTTTAAGCTGTAATGTGCGTGAGTTTATTTTTTCCAAAAAAAAAAAAATTGGCAACTTTTAGATTACGCGTTGTTTATTGTTATGGCAGCTTGCACAATGGAGCTGATAAAGTGTCACAAAATTTAAATTTAATGAAGTTTGTGCAGTAAAGTGTTGCCATCCATAAAATGTTGAATGATATTTAAAAAATTATTAAAATTGTTGGAGCAAAATCATTCCTTTACTTCTTCGAAACTGAAGCTGGTCAAACGATGATTGTGTTCAATTCAGAAGCCAACAGTTGGCCATATAGTTAAGAGAAGCTTCTCTGACTGTTCAGTTCAGCGACTTCGGTCAACTGGTAAAGGCAGAAGTAATCACCAACTAACTGTTAAATACAATGGTTTCGATAACTATTCTATACAGCGACCTTGGCCGTATTTTACAGAAAGGAGATTCGGTCAACTATTCAATACAGCCACTTCTCCTAATATTCAATTCAGCAACTTCGCTCTATTATTAAAGACTGGGGTTTGGGACAACTGTTCAATGCAATGGCTTCGCCGCCTATTCAATAATGCGGCTATTCAAGACTGCAGTACAGCCAGCCATTCTTCAATTATGTTCCCTTATTTATATTATAGAATTAAATAAAAACATGAACCTGTACCAATGAGACGCATCACTGGAAACCCGACAAAATGAGTCAAGTCAGTGAGTCGAACCAATATATAGTATCGCCGATGAGTATTGAAATTCGGAAAATCGGCGTGAGTGTAAAAATGCTTATTGTTCCCATATAAGTAGTCAGTGAAACTGGTCATATACTCCATCCGGTTTCGTGTTCGTGTGCTTTAATACAGGAGTAATCACCAAAAATTCTGATTTTTCCCATATATTCCGTGAAATTGATCATGTACTCCCTCTCATATCGTGTTCGTGCGCTTTAAAATACGAGTAATCACCAACTGTTCAATGTAGTGGCTTCGTCGACTGTTCAATGCAATAGCTTCGCAAATAGCGAGCTTAGCCGACTATTACAGAAAGGGGCTTCAGTCAACTGTTCATAACAGCCGCTTCTCCGACTGTTCAATTCAGTGAATTCCCTCGATTCAATAAAATGGCTTCGCCGATTGTTCAATACAGCGACTTTGCTCTACTGCCAGCTGTTCTTCAGTTATGTTCCCTTATTTGTATTATAGACTTAAATAAAAACATGAACTTGTACAAGCGAGACACATCACTGGAAACCCATAAAACAGTCAAGTCAGTGAGTCAATATATCGTATCGCCGATGATTATTAAAATTCTAAAAAATCAGGGGTGAGTTTAAAAATGCTTATTTTTCCCATATATTCCGAGAAATGGGTCATATACTCCCTCTCATTTCGTGTTCGTGTGCTTTAATACAGGAGTAATCACCAACTGTTCAACACAATGGCCGTGCCGTCTATTCAATACAATAGCTTCGCAAACTGTTACAGCGACCTTGGCCGACTGTTACAGGAATGTGCTTCGATCAACTGTTCATAACAGCCGCTTCTCCGACTGTTCAAATCAGCGACTTTGGTTGATTGTTTAACACTTTCACGAACATAAGACTAATTGTTGAACAATTCTTGAACACAGTACCATTAATACTGTCAATTTTCAAAGACAATAAAAAGTTAGTGCTGTAGCCAAACCTGTTTTAATCTAAACACATTAATAAGAGGCAGATTTACGAACTAAATTAAAATTAAAATGGAACCCACTCTTTTTTTCTTTAGTTTGTTATTCAATATTTTTGTGTTGGGACACCGGTGTCCCCGTGGTCGTCAAAGGGTTAAGACATAGGCTTCAGCCAGCTGTTCTTCATTTAAGGTCCCTTATTTATATACTATACCAGAATTGGTTCGTAGAGTCCCTGAATCTTTCGAAGATCAACCTTTAGTAGTGGCATATATGAAGTTTAACCTCCCAGTCCCTTTTAATATAGTCCATATCCGAACCCTGTCTGGCCAGTTTATCTGCTATTTTATTTCTCTGTATGTTACAGTGCCCTGGTATCCAACACAATCTTATTTTGTATAGTTCCAATAAAGGTCCTCTTAAAATTCAGCTCTATGCTTGAGTGCACCATATAGCATTTCAAAGCCCTCGGTACTGTCTGACTATCTACATAAATTGTCACTACAGACATCTCTGTGACGTGTGCCCTTATCAAATCCGTGGCTTTTTAGATTGCTATGATATCAGCCTGGAAGACACTGCATTCGTCGGGGAGTCTGTATGACTAATTTATGTCCTCATCTGCTACATAAACTCCGGCTCCCCTGCCAGATTCCATTTTGGACCCACCAGAGAAAACTGCACCCCTTCAAACAGCTGTTCCGATCCAACCCGTGTGACCTATCCACTTTGATCCTATTAGAGAAGACTTAAAGAGTCTAAACAAGTTACTAAATAACTGACTCATACATATATAACAGGTGGCGCAAAAGTAATCCTCCTATCAGAAAATGCTATAAATTTTGCGATTGGCCCTTAATGTCAGTTCTGGTTTGACATTTGTGTAGTAAACACATGCGAAATACACGTTAATAAACAATGTTACGCTACACTGCACCAGAACGCGGAATATTGCTGACTATTTATTTGACCAATAATCGGCAAAATTTATAGCATTTTCTGATAGGAGGATTACTTTTGCGCCATCTTATATATATATTTATACGTCGCGGCGCACACCAAAAACTATGATATTGCATATTTTTTGTTGCTCATTTCTAAAAAATTTTATTGACATTTCATTTTTAATAGACCCACTGTGCACGTTAAATACAGCTTTCACTGATGGGTGTGATTGTGTGTAACACTTTCATATGCATGTAGATGTATGTGTTTAGTCCTATACATGCACACAGCTACATACATATGTTTGCCTGTTAAATGACAATTAACTTTAGTTAACTCTAGGGATGGGTTTTTGTAGTTTTTGTAACGATTATTTAAAAATTTTATGTTTTCAAAACTACTACCAGGAGACAAATTTTGTATTTGAGTGCATACAACATTAAACGGTTTATAAAGTGACCTTACATTGAAAATAAGCAGAAAAAAGCGTATGGTTTATTTGAAATTAATGGGGTATTTAATTGCAGAGAAAGTTTTAAAATTCACACTATTTTAAACTTTTTTTAAAATAAAATTTAAAACTTGAATAAATAATTAAAAGAATAACAAAATATTTAATAAAACCATTTTTTTAATTTCTTCTATTTACAGGTGTCGGGCCCCTATAGCATCACTCGATTGCATGGAGGAGTTCAGTGGTACGGGAGGTCATCTTGATTTCGGTATCAAACTATAAAAATCACTATTTATTTACTATTTAATTTCTGTTCTTTCTTTTTTACTTAAATTTATTCTATGTAATTTATACATATTTGTTTTTTTGAATTTTGTTCGTTTAGTTGGTTTTCTTTTTACTTAATTGTGGTTGTGTGTGTAAATTTGTTTTTTTGTTGTTTAATTGTTGTTTGTATTTTAAAAAGTTTACCCGTTTTTGTTGTCATCTTTACTAACAAGTTTTGTTTTTTGTATGTAAACAAATGTGTTTTATGTTGTTACTAGTTTTCCAAACAATTGAGTAAGTTATTTTGTAAACTATAGGCTGGTAGTCAGTCCTTTTTTTAGCAACACAGAAGTTTGTTTGTTTTCCTAGTTTACACTAGTGTTACATTTTGTATCTTATTAAACATACTATATGAATTTGTATAGATTTTATCAGTTGCAATTGACAAATGATTATTCTTAAATGGGTACTTGCTTAATTACTCAAATTTGCTTTTAATTTTAATTTTCATCTCAATATAATGGCTAAATGAAAAAATAATATTTAATCTGTGTTCACTAAATAAAATGTACTTTGTTGCCGTCGTTGTAATAGTCACATTATTATAAAAATTCCATCCGGATCGCTTCCTGATTTTAAATTTTATTCGTTTAAGTTTGTTTCATATAAACGAAAGCAGTCTTAGTCATGGGTCCATTGTGGGGGGGACTTTGGATACATTCGTCTCTTTAAAATACGGATCCCTTTCATTCACAGTAATAATAGTTGATCATATATTTTATTCTTTAATTTAGCATTTATAATTGGGTATATGACTTAAAAATTCGGGATTTACAATAGAGAGAGATTTTTTAAATCAGAGATTTAAATTAGATGGCGTACCTTTTAAACGGGGTTTTTGTTTTTAATAACTTATATGTAATTTTGAAGGGTACATATATGTCATTTATTCACACTTACTTATTAAACATTAAAGTGTAAACAACAAAGCTTTTTTTGTAAAATTTTGTACCAACAAAGAGTCATATGCAGGAAGTTTTGCTTTAGTTCTTCAATTTGCAAAAAAGTGCCGCTGAAGTACACCGATTGCTCACCAAAGCTTATAGTGAATGTGTTCCATTAGTTTCAACTTGCGAGAAGTGGTGATTTGACATGGAAGACAAAGACAGCCCAGACCAACCAAAGAAGTTTGAAGACTAAGAATTGGAGTTTTGTCAAAGTTAGGTTAAGTTTCATGGGCAGCCACTCTTCAAGCAGCTCACTTGGGTTCATTCAAAAACTTATCCCATTGTGATACCCAAGTGTATTTATCATTCGTCCATTGTTTCCAGTCTAAACCAACCAGATTCCCTGATGAAGGAGTAGATTCGTCTAAGACTTATCCTTGATAACTCATCTAAGCATGATAGAAATGGAATTCCGAGAATGCGTTCCCTCAGGGTTATTAGGTGGGACACCGTCTCCTCCTCATCTTCATTATGACAGCTCCTACAGTAGTCATTATACCGTAGGCCCAATCTTTTAGCACGTGTCCCAATTATAAAGTGTCCTGTAATGAAGGAAACAATTAGCCTTATTTGCTCTCGACGAAATTCCATAAGTAGGTTCGTCCTGCAGGCATCATATACGTACCAAGTAGACCTTGATATAACACCGGAAGGCTTGTTGGTCCACCTGCTTTGTGCAAACTCATATAGTGTCTGCTGTACAGCCATCTTGCCATCTTGAAAAGGAATCAATCACCTCATCATCCATAATCGCACAATTACCCTGATTTCCATCGTGACCATTGACCCATATAAGCGTTATCCTAGAATGTCTCGCTATCTCATTTAGGGATACCCGGCATTCCTCGGTTAACCTAGATATCGTGAAGACACCCACTATTCCGTTAACGTCAGCCTTGCTATCAGTAAATATGTATATATCACCAGATATTTGATAAAACCTCAGTCAGTTGGATGCACGTTTAATGGCCGTAACTTCTGCCTGAAGAGCCGTACAAAAGTTAGGTAGCCTGAAGTAGGATTTGATCCCAAAGTTCTCAATAAAGAACCCGCCACCGACCCTACTGCCCCTTTTTTGAGCCATCAGGTTTGTCAAAGTCAACAAGAGCTTGCAAAGTCATTGGGAGCTAATTCAGCAGCAATTTCATAACGTTTGCGAGCAGCAGGATTCATCCAAAAGCAGGAAAATTGGGTACCATACGAGTTGAAGCTGAGACAATTTGAAAGACGATTTTGCATGTCCGAAATGATGCTTGAACGCTATAAAAGAAAATCACTTTTGCATCGAATCATTACTTGCGATGAAAAATTAATCCATTACAATACCCGAAGAATAAGATCGTATGTGAAGCCGAATCCACACCAAATCCAAATATCCATGATACTAAGATAATTCTCTGTATTTGGTGGGAACAAAAGGCTCTATTATAAGCTGCTGAAAACTGACCAGACCATCACATGGAACGCAAATGATTCGTTTGAAGCGAGCATTGCCGAAAAATGTCCAGAATATGCGGCCAGACATGAAACTGTAATACTTCATCATCACAACGCTCAGCCAGATGTTTTAATACCTGTTAAAAACAATTAAGAATGAAGTGGTTGGGGAGTTTTGCCTCACCCGCTTTATAGACCAGACCTTTTCCCGTCCGTCTACTATTTGTTTCGGTCGATACAGAACGCTGTTTCTGGGATACGCTTCACCTTGGAACAGAGTATCCGATATTGGCTTGATTCGTTCTTGGCCTCAAAAGATGAGCAGTTCTTTTGACTCGGAATCCATATGTTGCTAGAAATATGTAAAAAGGTCATAGCTAACAATGGCAAATACTTTGAATAAATTGTACAAATGTTTCATAATAAGTGCTGAAAATTTAGAAATAAAAATACCTCATTTTTAAGTCATACACCCAATATAACAAAAAGCTTTTTTTAATTTCCCTTTTTTTAAATATTGCTAATTTGTCCCAGAACCCGAAACTTCAAATAAAATAAAGGAGAACTATTATATTATAATTAAATTAGACCATGGAAACACAGAAAATCTAAAACGTACAATAAAAGCACCAATCTAATGTGCATATACTGCGATTTATGACATCATCAGGTCTTCGAATAAGGTCTATAGGATGATTAACATTAAGATTAATGTCTTAAGATTTCCTATAAATTTTTTGCACAACATTTGTAGCACACCTTTCAAAATAATATCCAATGAATATTATTCTTAAATATAATTCATACATGTTTGGCAACACTGAAACTTTTAGTAAACTAACAGAAATTATGGCGTGATAAGTATTGTTTATTTAAATTTTTGGCCAGTAACACATTAAAATACGTAGCTACGGGTATGTAAGTATAAATGTAAAGAAGGATAGATATTTTCATGTTTGCTTGTTAATACTTGTCGTATGACCGGCTTGCTCACTGTTGGTGGTCAGTTTGAACGAGTCCTTGTCAAAACAGTTTCGATGTAAATACCACAATCAAAAAAGAAAAAAGTATTCACATTCCATGTTTTGTAAATGTATGTTTAAGTGTGTTTGGGTGTGTGTGTGTGTGAGCAGTAACTTTCACTTCCCAAGCAGTTCCCAGTAGTTCTAGGAGACTGTACCGAACTAGTTATGCGTGTCCTAAGCAGGAAGTCAATTGATCTCACATAGATTACAAATAGACCGTCCAATAGCTGGTTCGAAGTAGTCAACCATACTAACTGCCTAACAGGTTACTTAAGCAGCTTATCAACTAGTTATATTGACATGTGCGAATCGACCTCAAATAGTCAGTTAAAAATATGCAGTCCAATAACCGATTGCTTATAAACAAACCTTCCTCCAACAACTATAACCACTCTCTAAAGTTCAGTGCAAAATAAACGTTTAAAACGACGGCTTTCTATGTTACTTAGATATATTAAAGTAACAATTTACTTCACGCTTGGATAGAAAAAACTATATAAGAATTATATCAAACACAATTTGTAAATAACGAATTACTCACAAAAAAGTGCTGTACAAAATAAACGTTAAAAGTAACTATACTCCAGATTATTTAGAGACACTTATGCGACAATTTACTAAACTTCTAAGACTTCTTATCAGTGTGAGAAAGATATCAACACTTGTATCAGAAACTTCAAGTCTCTAATCTTTTCTTCATTGGATCACTATAAGTGCCAAATTCCTTCTTAACCTAAAATGTGTATGTATTTCTAATGCAGAATTTAATATAATCCTCTTCGAAAAGAGTAAATGTAGAAGAGATTGGCAACACAACAGATCTCCTGCTGCTAAGCATAGGCTGTCCACTGCAAGTAAGAAACTGAAAAGAGTCACTCATTCGGAAGAGTACTAAGCACACAAACTTCCCCCCGTGGAAGGCAGCCAACAACATTAAGTCATGTTTTTGCCTGCCTTTCAAGGCAGCATAACTAATCAATGTTAGTCAAGAAAATGTTCAGAAAATCATAAAATACAATCTTAACCTAAAACATCTCCAAGTTATGATTTAATTACACCTTCCATGATTGGAAACCTACCAGATGTGGCAATATTCAATGCGATATTGTCTCTACGAGTTTATCCGAATGATTGGAAAATCTTCCAAATTATAATGATACCGAAGCCAGGAAAGGATTTGACATTGACATCATCCTACACACAGATTAGGTTATTGTCTTGTTTGTCTAAACCATTAAAGAAAATAATCCAAAGAAAAAATAATCAGGGGATGACCCCTACTAATGCAAAGCATTGTGTTAGAACAAGGGAAATAGGCTATGGGAGCGAGAATAGAGAGAGTACTGTTTGTAGACATTTGATTTGAATTTTCTACATTGGAAATAACAGGAAATACATCAGGGGGAAGCTTATTCCACATACGGACAGTACGGCTAAAGAACGAATTTTCCCTGTAATGTGTTTTGCGATCCACTGTTCAGTCGACAAAGAATTGATGAGCCCTTGCCGAAGAACATGTTTCGGGAACAAGTTGCCTAATTTCAGCAGAGCACATACCATTGTAGTATCGGTAGAACAGTAAAATATTGCGACGATGTTCCAGTATGTCAATAAAGCTGGATCCCCTACTATCACCGATAAGCACCTATGCCCTCTCCTCTACGCGCTCGAGTAACTCCAAAATAGACTTCGAAGCATCGGCCCACACATGAGAGTTGTATTCTATTTTCGGTCGGATATAAGTCGTGTAAATAGTAAGGAGATCAGATGGAGTGAAGTATTTCTTGCACCGTTTTAGAAAAACTAAGGCACTTGAATGCTTCTTATGACACTTGAGAAATGTGTTTTGTCCAGCGGACATTGCACTGAATACTGATGTCTGGAACATCAAGAGCTCTTAAATGGCTAGATAAATTCAGATTCCGTGAGCATTATATTCGTCAAAATTTCTAGATATTGCACAGGCTTTTGATAAATTATGGCATAAATGTCTAATACACAAGCTTAAATGCCTACTGCCTTCTAGTACACACAAAATACCTTATACTGCGATCAAAGCTGGTGTTCCTTAGGGATGGGTTTTAGGACCAACGCTGTACCTATTATACACCTCTAATTTGCCCGTGCACGAAGAATTAACCATTTCCACCTTTGCAGATGACACTTAGTTCTCATGTGGACTCAAATGTGGACAAGATAATTATCTCTGACATGTGGAGATGTGGTTAAAAAATTGGAAGATAACGTTTTCACTTAGGAGAGGAAGTTGTCCACCAGTGACACTGATCACGTTACATACCTTGGTATTCACTTATATAGACAACTTGCTTGGCATCGGCACATAGAATCCAAGCGGCTCCACATGAAGCTGAAAGCTTCTAATTTACACTGGCTAATCCACCATCAATCGAAATTAAGGCTTAACTGCAAAGTCATCCTGTTTAAGACAGTTTTGAAACCAATTTGGACATACGGAATCCAATTATGGAGAACAGCAAGCAATATCAGTATAGATCTCATATAGAGAGCACAACCCAAAATTCTTAGAACCATGACGAGAGCTCCATTATTATTATTATGTCCTGCGGTTCCTATAAGGAACAAAGGGCCACCATGATTATGCATGATTTCCCTCCATCTAAGACCGCTTTGTGTTATCTCGCATTCACGTTGACGCATCCATGTGTGCAATGGGCGGCCTCTTCTTCACGTGTTTTCCTGGGGTGTCCAGTCAATGGCGGTTTGTGCCTGCGCAAAGTATAGCCAATTCATCGCCATATTCGATTAAGTATTTGAGTCTGGATGGTACGTTGATTTGTTAATCTCCATAGGTTTGCGTTTGATATTGTTGCAGGCCATAATACCCAAAGAATTCTTCGCAAGCATCGGTTGGCAAATACCTGCACAGCATATATGTCACGTGGCAACACGTTCCATGCCTCGCTGGCATATAGCAGAGCGGATTTGACACAGCTGTTAAACAACTTTATTTTGGTGTTGAAAGATATGAGGGCTGATTTCCACATTGGACTTAACATGCCGAATGCTAGATTGGCCCTTGATATTCGGTATGCCAAATCATTACTAGAGCTGCCATTGTTCGTAATGATACTACCAAGGTAACAGAGAGATGTTACATCGTCCAGATCGACGTTGCGTATTTTGAAACTATTGGTATTGATGGTGTTACATCGCATGCTTTTGCTCTTGGCGATGTTTATCTTTAGACCAGTCTTTACCGCTTCGATCTATAGAGCCTTCAGTTTTGATATCATGTCTCTGTGGATATAAGACAGTAAGCAGATGTCGTCTGCATATTCAAGGCATTCATTAAGAGCTCCATGGTACATAAGAAATGCGAACATCCACAGAAACTTAGATGCGCTTTTGGTCATGGATGAATTTAGAAAAACTCGTGAAGCTTATTTGTCAAAATTACATCATCATCATCCGAACCCGCTCGCAAGGCTACTTGCAGTAACTCAAAACAGATCAAGGCTTCGTAGAGCTGATTTACCACTCATCTGATTGGAGGCTAATTTGCAAATATGATTCTCAATTGAGAGAACAAAAATTGTGTTAGTTATAAGATTTAATTACTTATTGTAAGCAGAAACAATATCATAATAAATGTGAGATTACTTGGGATGTATAAAGTAACCAAATGACTTCTCTCTGCACTACAAAGAGCACATATGTGTCAACAAAAGGCCCAAAAAATAGTAACAATAATTGTTTATAAGGGATACATTGACTACTTGCTTAACTGCTGAGTTCTGCATTGACTACAAAATAATGTTTAACTACTTGGTTGAATCCAATTCATATATTTTTCGATCATTTGACACATATATACTTTTTGTAATGCGAAGATAAGTCAATTGCTTACTTTCTGCATCCCAGGTAATCTAGCGTGAAGTCAATTGTCACTTTATTGTCCCCAAGTAATCTATGTTGTAGTCACTTCAAAATTTGTGTTGCACTGCACTTTTGCAGAGCCAATTGTCACTAAGTGTTCTTCTGTAATGCTTAGATTACTCTTTGTAATTTGTGCAGGGACAATTGACTTGCGCCTAGGAAAAATACATGTTAAAATAACCAGTCACATAACTAGTTCTAAAGCTCCAGTATTTCAGAAATGTATAAAAGTATAGCAGTAATAACCGTTTGTATTGCAGACATTTCTAATACAAATTTCTGAAATACAATTGGAAATGGTGTAGTGGTGATCCCATTGATGGGTAAAATCACTAATTCGAGACACTTAGCTAGAACTGTTGGGTTGTACTATTGTCTCATGTAACATAATTAATCATTGTACATATTTGTTGTAGTTGTTGTTTTTTTTTTTTTTTTTTTTTTTTGTTATTTCTGGTAATTTTGGGTACATATGTAAGTGTGTATGTAAACTAAATAAAAAACCAACGAAAAGGTAACCAACTATTGCTATATTTTATATTAATTTATTTCCTTGTTGTTTTACTTATGTTTTGTAGTCGTTGTTGTTCTTTTTTTAATATAAAATGGCACCCCCATAGTTTCTTTTTTTTTTTTTGTATTACAACTTTAACTTATTGTTGAACAGAAGAATAAAAAAAACCAAAACCAAACCAAAAAAAAAAAAAAAAAACAACACGAAAAGTAAAGTAAAAAAAAGTTGTAAGCACTTGTTAAGAACAATTTTTGTTTTCTCGTTACAATTAATTTTCAGTTTTAATTTTGATACCAAACAATTTGGTGGTATTTTTTCCAATATATTTTGTTGTGTTCCGTTACGTTCCGTTTCATTGTATTTCTAACTTTTGTCTTGTTTTACTATATAAAGCACGTTAGATTTAAAATAATGTTAAACATATAAATATAAACAAAAAAAGAGAGAAAATATTACAATAATATTATAAATCTTAATATAACTAAATATTATATAAACATTTTATATACCTTAGAACGCTTCAAGTTTTTTGGGTTCTTTTGGTTTTCTTTAATGGTTTAAATATTTACGTTGACCTTAATTGCTAACATGTTTATTACAATTCCTTTAAACTCTTCTTCCGTAAATAAAACAGGCCGCTCCATAAGTCTGGGTTCAAATCCAGCTTTGCCGCTAAGGCCTGGTTCTACACCTACACCGGGTTTGCGTTACAAGAATTTGGGCAAGAGTGGTTTACGTGTTAGCAATGTTGGCCTGGGCACCTGGCCCGTTTTCTCGCCCGGCGTTAGCGATGACCAAGCCGAAGCCATACTCAAGTTGGCCATCGAGAGCGGCATTAATCTGTTCGATATATCGGAGGCCCATTCGGAGACGGAAATTGGCAAGATCTTGCAGCGTACTGGCTGGAAGCGGACTGCGTATGTTATTACGACAAAAGTTTATTGGAGTACCAAGTAAGTGGTTTTTAGTTTTTTTATACATATATAGAATAGTAGGTAATCCTGAAAATGTGTTAAAAACGAAAATCAAATAAATAATTTATTAGATATTTGAAAAGTTTTATCAATTTTTTTTTTTAATATCTACAGCGTATTTACTTTGGCAACTTTTCGTGGTATAAATCGCAGCAACGTTTTTGCTTGTTGGCTGGAAGCATAGATAAATACACATAAAGGTCCAACTATAATATGCATAAGCTAGATTAAGATAATGTCAAAACCGAACGAAAAGTTTGTCAAATGCTTAAGAAAATTTTAGCCTTATTTGCACATTTATGTGCAACTGTAATTAAAAAAATATGTATTTCTTAGTATTTTATCAAAATAAATTCATTCTCTTTCTTTTTTTTATTTTCATTGTATAAAATAAACAAACACCTGAGTCCTTACGGAATGTACGACTAGCTTCGCTCTTTACCTAAGCAAATAAAATTTGACGAAACTAGTTTGTCACACATTTATATGTATTCGCTCAGTTGCTTAAGTTGACTTAAGCTAGTGCATGCATATTATAGTTGGGCCTTAAATTGAAAACTCACCTGTCAAAAACCTAACTCAGTTGTCAAAATCCTATGAACGTATTAATATAAAAAACCTTTTTGAAAACAAAATCTACACTCGTATGTGTGATTATTTGGCTAGATGTGTAGAGAAGCAAACGGGATAGAAAATGTTACACGATATCGCATGGCTGGTAGGGTATTTTTCAAGTTTAGCTTTTGAATTTTTTTCAGTTGTCACAGATTAATATTAAAAGTGATTGATGTGTGTAAAAATGAAAGGTGTTTATGCTCACTTAGTTATTGAACATTATAGTGTAAACAAGAGAGTTTTTGGTTCGAAAATTTCAAATTTTTTACCCATTAACACTGAAGACAAAGATTATCTAGGCCACATCGACACCAAAGCCAAATATCCATGGCGCTAAGGTAATACTCTGTATTTTGTGTGAGCAAAAGGGTCCTATCTATTACACAGTGATACAAAATCAAACTTTTCGAATCAGAATGGAATGAAACCAAAAGCAAATGAAAGGTAACGTTTTCCATAACAAAACCCTCAAGGCTTTTTAGTTCAGCGCTAGATTTTTTTATACGCATTTGAAGTTGGTGATTTTGGAACGCTGTCTAACATGAAAAAATCATTAAAAATTTGATAAAAGAATGCTTATTTATTTTAATTATCCTAGAAAGCTGTGTTATCTTAATGTTTTTGGGGTCGAGGAATCCACTTTTGATATTTATTTTTACCTAAAACGCACACTAGAGGGCGCTGCACAATGGTATAGAACAAAAAATATGAAAATAAATCTGTAACATCTAAACGGATAGTCAAATTTGAATAAAATTTTACATGCGCCAAGAGGAAGTGTTATCGAGTTTATGTTTTGAGTTTGGACCACATTGACTCACCAGAGGCGTGGCCAGGACTCCCCAAAGTAGGACACATCGTGTATGTTAAGTTTTTAAAACGATCCTATTCTTCTTTTGTATTTTGTAGTCAAGCCCTAGAAAAAACTCATCGCACCTATGAATTATCTTTTACAGCTTAGAAGATATTCGCATTTGAAAATTTAATTTCCAACATTTTACCCACCCTAATCCAGTTTTTTTGATAACACCAGATCCAAATGTTTCCCGAAATTTAAAAGATGCGATTTTCGCTAGTTTTTGAAAAAAAACACTTTTCGGGAATCCCGCAATTCCCGAAAAAGTTTTGAAAAATCTCAAAAATTGGATTTTTTAAGTTTTTGACTATAATATCCATACCAGGGCAAGAGTTATCGGAACCCTTCACAAAATAATTAGGAATATATTGCGCCATATAAAATCGGTTACTATTTTTGTAATCGATTATGCAAAAAAAAATTCAAACAAAAAAATGTCTCAAAAAGATACACATACGAGTGTTGTTCTTTTTATCACATAGTTTTTTTTATTAATACATTCTCAATACTTATATTTTTTACAACTGAGTTAGGTCTTCGACACTGTGTATATTTTCTCTATGGTACCAGGCAAATAATAACAAGAAGGGAAGCCTCTCAATTTTTCTACAACAACAACTTCTTTCTCTTCTCACATACAAGTAGTATGTGAATTCAACACACTTGAGAGAGAGATTTGACTTCAAAACTTTTTCTTTAAAATTGCAATAAAATTGCAATTCTAACACACTCTTTCACAGGCACATAATATTCTTTTATTTTTTCCACACAACGAAAAATTTGCACAAACGAAAAATATATTTTTTACACTTTTTTGACTTTTAATTTTTGGGTGTTGAAATTAAAACTGAAAAAAACACATTTGTAAAATTTGGTATAGAAAATTAATAAAAAATTCAAATAAATTTAATTTTTTGGATAAATTATGGAAGAAAAAGCTGAAAAATCAATTTATAAAATCTTTCCAGGTCAAATATATATTAAATAATTTGAGGGTTGTTTGAATTTTTAAATTTAATTGTAACAAAATCTTGTTATAATTTTTAAGGTCCCTTTTTACAACTATGTGTGTTTGAGGAGTGTGGTGAAAGTGGTTTGAACACCAATACATATAAACAAAATGTTACCAATACATTAATAGAATTAGGTTTTTTATGACAACCGACTTAAGTTATTTTTTTTTTTTGACAGCGTTTTATTTCTTGTTATTCTTTTGTTCCAGGCATAGGGTACAACTAGGGGCACAACTGAGAGTAACAATAATTACTCTCTTCACACGGACTTGTGATATGTGAATTCAGCACCCTTGTGAGAGAATTAAACACATCAAAATACTTGAAATTTTAACTTTGATTTTCCGATTAAACATAGATCGAACCACTTTATTACACTTCTACGCAATTTTTGGCAAAATTTTTTAATACTTTGCAGAACACTTTTATTTTCGAAACACGTTAATTTAGCTTTAATGAAAAAAATTATTTTTTATTAATATTTGACACTTAAATTTATCTGTGGTAGAATTTTATTTATAGAACAGAGTTTAAATTTTTGGTATTTAAAATAGAAGAAAATGTAAATAAATTAAAATGTAAACATTTTTATAGAACTCTGTGTGTCTGGTGAAAATTAAAAAAGCACCAATACAACCTCAAAACTATGTACTAATACATTCTCATAGCAACAGACTTAGGTTTTTTCCTCTCAGTATCGCTTCTATAGATATATTATTATATGCCCCAAACCCTAGTAATGTACGATGGAATGAATGATATATATCCATTGCTTAATAGACTAAACTCAAATACACCTCTCCTAAAAAATTCAGTTTCCTATGTTGACGAATAACAGATTTACAGTAATTAAAAAAACCCTAACTCATTTCAACAATAGTTTGAAAGAAAAAACTCATTTAATGTTGAATGCATATTTTTTGGTTTATATTAAAACAAACAACTTTTTCTAAAAGTATTTTTCGATATATTACAAATTTTTTGTTGTTTTTTTTTTCACTTTCACTTTCAAATTTTATGCAGTTTTTTCCTTCTCCTGTAAAAGTTGAGATACGACCTTTCTATATTAAGCCACCGATATATTTTAGTACAATACACATTGTTTACAAATACGCGTATTTTATACCAATTTTGATTCTATATACTCTCTAGCGTATAAGTAATATTTGTAGATGTGTTGTAATTCAATAATAAGCATACGCATAGTATGCTAATGCTGCAATTTTAAAGAAAAACAAAGCCATTATTTTTTTACATTTTTCTTTGTTTGTTTTATTTATTTATTATTCTTGGTACCATTCTATGTGAGAGAGTAAAAAAACCAGTAAGATAGCTATATTTGGCTGTGCCGAATATTATATACCCTTCACCAAATTATGCGTTAAAATAAAATTAAAAAAAAAAAAAAAAAATTAATTCTTTTTTTTATCGAAATTGTTTTTTAAAAGTTTTTTCCAATGTTTTAAAAACATTTTTTTAATTTAAATTTCTGTTTTTAATTTATTAGTGAAAAAATGTATGACAAAAAAATGTTTTTTGTGAAAAAAAAATTCGGGTTAAAAAATATTTTTCCCGATTTTGACCCATTGTAGGTCCAACTTACTATAGCCATATATACATCGTTGCAATGAACTTTGAAATATCTAACATTGGATATCCATATTGTCTATATTTACGACTTAGTAATCGAAATATAGATAAAAAATAGGCCAAAAATAGAGGTTGTCTCGAATTTTTGCTCATATCTCCGTTATTTATGAACGAATTTTGCTGATTTTAAATAGGAAACTTCTCGAAAGCATGTCTGACAGAATTATTGAAGATTTGGAAACCGAAGATAACTGGGGTCTTCAGAGAATTGATTTCAACAGACAGACAGACGGACATGGCTTAATCGACACCGCTATCTATAAGGATTCAGAACATATATATGGGTCGGAAAATTATATTGTGGAAATTACAAACGGAATGACAAACTTATATATACCCTTCTCACGAAGGTGAAGGGTATAAAAAGAGTGTGACTACTTGTTATACTTTGGTTTTAAACTTTAAATTTATTTCATAAAATGTAATTAAAACATATGGCTTGAATTGATATTTCCTTTTTACTGGAGAATTCTATTGAAATAAAGTAATTCAATTGCTCGACTATATATAATTCAAGGCTTGAATTACACTTGCTTTCTACTTGAATTCCAGTAAAAATGCTTATTGGGTATGATTTCTACAAAAAAAAAAATTATTAAGGAACTTATTAGGTTTTTATATATTTTAAAAGCTATCTCAACAAGGATAGCTTTAAAATAAGATCTTTAATTTAAAAATTAAGAATAATTTGAATTTTCTTATTTTTTTTGCCGAAAAATCGCTACTACACTTTGAATCCTAAAATAAAGTTTTAAAAAATAAATCTTTAACACACCAATTACAAGAGAAAAATTCCGTTATTTATAGTGAATCATTTGATTATCAATAAATTCGGTTATCGCAACCAAAAAAAAATTTAATGTGTGACAAAAGAGAAAACAGAAAAAATGTTTTTTAAAGCAAGAAAATTTACATTTTTATTAGGTCGAAATTCTAAAATCTTTTAATAAATAAACCAATAAAATTTATCTGAAATCCTAAGTAAAACTATTTTTTTAAAAAGAAATCTTCAAATTATTAAAAAAAAAATTCTTTTTTTCAGATCCGAAGAACGTGGCCTTTCACGCAAACACATTATTGAGTCCGTAAAAGCCAGTTTGCAACGTCTACAATTACAATATATTGATATTGTAATTATACATAAAGCGGATGCCATGTGTCCAATGGAAGGTAAAATCTATATTATAAACAAATTATAAAAATTATTGTTGTAAATAAAATTCTCATCCTTAGAAATTGTAAGAGCCATGAATTACATCATTCAACAGGGTTGGGCCATGTACTGGGGTACAGCACGTTGGTCACAGGTGGAAATAATGGAGGCCTATACTAACTGCCGTCAGTTTAATTGTATTACCCCAATTGTTGAACAATCCGAGTATCATATGTTTTGTCGTGAAAAGTGTGAACTGTATTTGCCCGAAATGTATAATAAAATTGGTGTAGGCCTAATGGCCTGGGGCCCATTGTCAATGGCTTTGAGTGATGCTCAAAACGGGGAGAAGATCTTTTTGCCAAAGGGCTCATTTAAGACGAAGAGTCATAGTTATTCTTGGACTGAAGATGAAGTTAATAGGAATGTAAGTGGGGAACAATGAATACATTTTTAATAAATTTATTAATTATTATTTTTTATATAAATATTTAGGCTGCCTTATCGCCTCAGGGTAGTTGGAATAAGGAACGCATGGAGGAGGGTCGTCGCCATTGTGATCGTCTAAAGGATTTAGCTGCTTTGGCAGAAAAGCTGGGTTGTACACCAACTCAACTGTCAATAGCCTGGTCGTTGAAACATGAACCCGTACAATGTTTACTTTTAGGTGCCACTTCTGCTGAACAATTGCATCAGAGTTTGCAATCATTACAGGTAAAACACAAGTCCTTCGAACTAAAATCTATAATTGACTTCACTAAATATTCTCTATCGCTTTAGCTACTGCCACGTTTATCGACCAGTGTTATGCTAGAATTGGAACGAATACTAGAGAATAAACCGGTGCGACCGCCGATGATATCGACGCTGGCACTTCGGTGACAATCAGCCTGCCCCCAGGGGCCTCCTAGCCTTAGTGGCGGTGTCGCCGGCGGCAGTGGCATTGGTCCCTGTGGGCAAGAATCACCCAAAAACGATGAGGTCGCAGCGTTTTGCGGTGAGGATGGCGATGCTAAAGATGCCTCTAAACAAGGCTTTTGCGTTATTCAGTGACGAAAGGAGTCCTTAGATATTGATAATAAATTTATAAAAGCAATTAGTAGTAAAACTAGTTTAAGTAGTACCACAATGACAACAACAATAAGTAAACATGATTTACAACAACAACAGCAGCAGCAACAACAGCAATTATTGCTACTACAACAGCAGCAACAGCAATTATTGCAATTGCAACAGCAACATCAGCAGCAGCAACAGCAGCGTTTTTCTCAAAATACTACATACAGTTTGGACAATACCATCACCGCATCGGTGGGCTCGGTAGCAACGGCCGCCACCCATCGACTGGATAGTATTACAACCACAACTCTCCCAAATACCATACAAATCGATACATTGAATAATAATTTCGAAAATGACTTCAACACCACATTAACGTTACGCTCGCACGCCACCAACAACAACAATGGCGATGTGGGCGAGGCACCGCCGGCCAAAATCCAAAAGAAACGTTCTCTTTTAAATTTCAAATCATTTGATTTTCACATTAAATCCCTGTACAGTGGTTTACGCAATGGTTCTTCCAATCAAAATAAATCACATTCCCAGGCCACTAATTTAATGGCCGCCGATGGCAGTGCCAGTGAAGTGGTGACAAAGATTTTGACAGCCGGCATAAATGCCAATGGCAGTGAGTTAAATATTAACGAACTACATCAACACATACATCAACCCTATAATCGCATGCCTCCCTATTTGAAAATCGAATCGGTTGATAATGAAGAATCGGAGAATTTATTAATCGATTATCCACAATCGCCATACTCGTCACGTCGCAACAGTTCCAATGATGATAATCGTTCGAGCGGCCAACTGATACATCTCACCGGTGGTGGTGATGGTGGTGATCATCAACATCTCTTGCTACAGCCAACACCACATCGCTACGAAATGTCGCGTTCACAGGCCAGTTCTCCATCGCCGTACTATCTGTCGCCGCATGCTTTTGCATCATCTTCCCAAAATATGAGACGTTCGTCTACATCGGACATAATGTCCGGTAGTAAACGCAGCGGCTCCTCGTCGACCAGCAACAGTCGACGGCCGAGTACTTCGGATCTATTGCGTAAGGCACGAGAACGTCGCGGTAGTGAGACTCGTATGGGACGCAGTGTTTCGCATGGCGGTCTACCGCGTGGTGGTGGTGGTGGTAGTGGTGGTGGAGGAGCTTTTCGTGTGGGACCCGGTGTAGGTGGCCGACGTACGAGTATGGCATTTTAAAACTTCCTATCTCTCTCTCTCTTTCTATCACTCCACTTCCCTATTAACTCCCTCCAAACCGTTATTAAAATGTAGTATCTATATTGAAATTAAAAACTTGAAAAAAACTGAGAAAAACCAAACTTTTTTGTCAAAATATTAGTAATATTAATAATTACAACATAATATACTCGTAATAATTGAAAACAAAAACGGTAAGATAAACTTACAAAATAAAGTGCTTATGATTCGTTTATTTTTTATTCAATAAAAAACAAATATTTCAAAAATTATAATAACAATTTAGTCAAATTTATATTAAAAAAAAAAAAAAACTGAAAAAAAAAACAAATACGAAGCATTAATAAAAAATTTAATATAAAAATTCTTCTTAAGCTTTAAAAGTAATTAATTAAAAATAAATTAACAAAAAAATAATAAAGAAAAAAAACTTTTTTGTAGTTAAGTAAGTTAAAAACAAACTTTAAAAATTGTAAAACTTAAAAAAAAAAAAAAAATTATAAAAAAAAATTATAAAATTCCAAAAATATATAAAAATTTCTAAAAAAAATATATACTCCCTTTTAGTTATTTAGACATTTATATTTAAAAAAAAAAATGAACTAACTCAATCATATAATAATTAGTTTGTTTCGTTTTACTCCTAAAACTAAAAGCTTTCAAGACAATATTCATTCAAACATATACATACTTAAATACATAAATACATATACTCTCATATAATCCCTTTTAAACTTTATATACAATCAAAATTATCCATTTACATAAATACTTTTCAAAATATTGTAATAAAATTATAAAAAGTAAGATCCTTAGATCATAAATATGGGGCTAATGATTTAAATCTTTGTAAAAGCTCAATACACAACTTAAAGCAATAAGCTGAAAGGTGGCTCTTATTTAGCAATTTCACGATTTTAAATGCTCTCAAGGTCTAAATTTGTTGTTCCTTATCTAAAAGGCGAATGTTTAAAGTTTTTGTAAAATGTGATAACGTCTAGAGGTTGCTCATTTGATTTAAAGTTTCGAGTTATAGCTTAAAGTAGAAATATTTTCAAACAAATTAAAAAAAAATCCAATTAAAAATTGTTTTTCTCATAGGGACGAGATTTAATTGTCAAATACCTAAAATTTTTGTGAAAAACCTAGCTCTTGCAATAACAAAATACATGTTAGTCAATATAGTTTGTTGTTGTAAATATAAAACCACAGCAGTTAAGCAAGTAGTCAATGTATACCTTATATACAGTAGTTATCACTAATGTCTGATCACTTAGCTGTGCAGAGAGATGTCAATTTGTTACTTTATACATCCCAAATAGTCTAACGTTACGACAATTGTCACTTAAGTGTCTCTAAGTAATCTAGAGTGTAGTCACTTTAAATGATTTGTGAGTAATTCGTATACACTGGTTTTATACAAATTCCCAGCAGTTCTAAGAGACAGTCCAGAACCAGTGATTTTACCCATCATTTAGGGTGGGAACTAGTTACTTCAATAGCTACGTGACTAGTTATTTTAACACGTGAATGTCCTAAGCAGGTGGTCAATTGACCCTTTTTGGCTGCAATGAGACTGTTTAATATCTGGTTCAAAGTAGTCAACGTATTGGATTCACATACTGGCTAAATAGCGTCAGTTACCGTACTAGCTACCTAACTGGTAACGTGATTAGCTACATAACTAGTTATTTTAACATGTACGGTTAAACTCGCTTAAACTAGACCTCAACTAGTCAGCTAAAAACACATATCATAGGCAGTCTAATTAACGATAGCTTGTAAACAAACCTTTCTTCGACAACTCTCCAATGGATTGCTTCTGATGGGTAAAATAACTACTTTCTAAAGTGCAGCACAAAATAAACGTTTAAAGTGACTTCACTATAGGTTACTTAGAGACACTTAAGTGACTATTGAATTCAATAGTCAGTATACTTAAGCAAAAATAAAAATAAACTGTATGAGAATTATATCAACACAATTTGTATAAAACCAGTTTGAACGAATTACTCTAATTATCCTCAAATATTCTGTTAAAAAGACATCCCATAGATAGTCCAATAACCGATTGCTTGTAAACAAACCTTCCTCCGACAACCCTCCAACAGATTACTTCTGGTGAGTAAAAAAACTACTTTCTAAAGTACAGTACAAAATAAACGTTTAAAGTGACTACACTCCTGATTACTAAGAGACACTTACGTGACAATTGTCAAGAAATAGTCAAGGAGCGTCAAATCACATGATCTTGGCGGCCAACTCACTGGTCCATTTCGAGAGATAAACTACTCACCAAATTCATACTTCAATATATCCATTGTTTCACGAGCTGTGTGGCATCTGGCACCGTTTTGTTGAAACCATATATCAACGAAGTCAAACTCAGCCAATTGGGGCAAAAAAAAAGTCGAGTATTATGGCTCTATATCGTTCGCCGTTGACGGTAAGGTTTCTTCCACGGTCGTCTGTCTCTTTTTCGGGATGCATCGGTAACTTTTGTATAGCATGTGGCTGTTCTTCACCCCAAATGCTACAGTTTTGCTTGTTTACGTATCCATTTAGCCAGAAATGAGCCTCATCACTGAACACAATTTTTTGATAAAACAGATGAAAACTTTTCACTTTCACAGATGTCGTTTGGACACAATTACTAACCAGTGCTGCCAGCCCGAAAAAGTTAATTCATAAAAAATCACCCTTTACATAGTTATCCACACAAACTTCCTTTCAAATAAGTTTTATATATACGAAAGTCATGTCACCTAAGCTGCTATACAAGGCCCACTTCCGAAAACGTGCATAAATCTCTTGAAAATGTTGATATCCACAAAAATTCAACAGAAATAAGTTTAATATACAATGAAATAACGGGACTAAATTTCATGGCGATCGGTCTATAATTGGTCATATCTCCCATATAAGTCCCACTTATTTTAACGAGCATAAATCTCTTAAAAATCTTGGAATCAAAATATAATTTAATGAAAATAAGTTTTGTAGAGAAACAAATCAAATCAAACAAAACAAATAGAGAGAGAAATATCAATGGAAAAAATTATTAGGGTGATACAACAACAAAATACATGCAATACGTTCTCATGAATTTAGTTTTTGGCTCCCAGTTGTCATCTATGGCTTAATGATCATTGATACCATTAATGTCATGCATATCTTACACAAAGGTTCGAAAGAATTAATTCTTAATTCCATTTTCTAACTCAAACTAAATTGTAACTCCATTCCGTTAAAGAATTCACTACAAATTAATTCATAGGCTTAATTCTTTTGTACTTCATTCTTTATAGAATTAATTCCTTACTGAATCATTAAAAGTTTCTTTAATTTAAATCCATTACAAAATAGCTTTAAAAATTTATTGAATGATTAAATTTATCTTTAATTCAAATCTATTTAAAAAAGCTTCAAATATTTTTTTTTTTTTTTTCAATTTATTTTGTAAATGATTAAAATGAAGAAAAAATATTTTGATTCAATTTGTATTAGATTTGAATTAAAATTTAATCATTTAAAGTTTGAATGAATTCTGTTATGAATTAGTTCCATTATGAATTAATTCAACGGTGAATGAATTCTATTTAAATAGAATTTGAAATTCTACGTTAACACATAATCCTCGTTAATCCTCGTTTAGTATTTAGTATTTATTTAAGTTCGGTATTTATTGAATTTCGTTAAAAAACTTCTAACAAAAAGTGCAACATGTTAAAATTGCCAGTAAATGATTTTAGACCTTGGGAGCATCGAAAATCCAAAAAGAGCAAAACAAGGGACACCTTATAAGCACAGTTTCTTTTTTGAAGTTGTATTTATATTGCAGTTTAAGATAATTCAATTGAGATTTTAAAACGAATCATTTAGCATTTCTGACAATACCTTATAGAATTATAGACTTTTAACATTGCTTGAATGCTAATGTAGTTTTTTAATATAGTTTTAGATTTTTCTATGTTTTTTCAAACTTTGTTTTTAGTAATACTTCAATCAAACTCTTTTGACCCATGCTGTCATAACTGAAGCTAATGGTTGAATTTCCTAGGGTAAGCATCTATAGATTTAACATAAAGATTTAGCTGAAATGGAAAATTTCATATTAGGTTTTTTCAGAAAGCTTTCACATCATAAACCATAGGAAGGATTGTTTATGATCATGCAAGCAGTCAGCTATTACATGGATTAAGAAGTACCTGGTCAATCAATTCAGTTGGAGGCTCAAATAACTATTCAGAATGATAGCAACATATTTTCTTAAGATTTATCTCTATATACGATGGATGGGAAGTATCCTTGTAAGAAGATACTATAATTTATGATTAACCAGATGGGCTTGTAGAATATATAGTAGAATGAAATGGCAGCATCATCTGCATAAAGGATTTTAGCACTAAATTCAACAAAGTATCCCTTGGGGGACCTAAAGCTATAGTGATCCGTTTGAGTTAATTCCCCATTTTAATCCAAGAACATAATTCCCATACTCAATAAATCCGTAGTCCCAGGAGGTTTCTCCAAAAAAAAAAAAAGATATTTCTCTGAAATACTTTTTATGTCATATAGAAAAGTCTCACTTTAACTCATGATGAAGAGATAACAGTTCAGGATCAATCATTTTACTCAGCTAATGCATATTCCATAATAATTTCCATAATAAAGTATTTTCTGAAGAAAACGATGATCAATTTATTGATCTAAAGTTCTGTGGTATAGTGTGCGATTTCCTCCCTTATATCCCTTTGCCTAGCAGTTATATACGATCACTTAAGACCACATTAATAAATGTGTGTTATGAAACAATCTGCAGTTTTGCTAGTAACTACAACATCATTACATCTGGGCGAACACTGATAAATATATATATTAAGTTTTCTTTTATAAAATTAAAATCATATAGATTTCATTAAGATTGATAACATTTACCAATCTTTTGCTTAAACTTTTTACAACAAAACATTTTTTCACTATTATAAGGATGGAGTTTTAAAGTCAGAATAAATTGACGATCTGTGCAAAATATTGTCTGAATTTTGTATCATTATTCAGATTTTCTATCGAATTTTTTAATAGTGATAATGATTATTGGAAAAACCCATTTAATAACATTTGAACCCAGAATTTTACCATCATTTATTCCGCCTCTGTCAAAAATAAAACTATTTAGTTTAATTGCTACTACCTTGAAGACAGTTGAGACGAAAATTGCCGCAAATAAATCCGATAATGAGCCATTGAATCTTAAGATTCTAGCATATGCTGCATTTCATTAATCATTAGTAGTTTAATTACTCCTTTATAGAGATAAAAGATAAAGCGAGAAAGGAGAAACGTCCAATAATGCGTCTTTTATTCATAATTCTTAATCAAAGATACGACTGACAAGCAGTTTATGCTACAATAATAAGAATAAGAAAAAATAAAAATACAGCTACAGGTTTTTATTGAATAGGGTGGTTAGTTTATTAACCACAATTATACATGGTATTGAAAATAATTATGACAAATTCATGTATACCCCCACCTCCGGGTTTACCAATCGAAAATTTGTTCTCCATTTTGGTTCCACTACAGCTGTTTGTGTAGATAAGTCACTAACAGAAGTATGAGCCAAATTTAATAAAGTTATGTCATTATCCGAATCAAAATCACCATCAAATTTTGACTGGAGCCCAAATATCTTCCATATCACGTTCATTGAGTACACGTGAAATCCTTACAAAATAGCATAAAATTATGTAGAGTAACACATTATATAAAACCTATTTCAGTCACAGTGGTTAGTAATCTAACCACTCTATAACTTACGTTATTTACCAAAGAGTATAATATGAAATATTACTTTGTTAGCACAAGACAACCAAAGAAACGCAAAGTAACGCTGAATTATATGTAAAATAAACACTCTGAGCTCTTTTTATTGAATGCGGAAAAGCCCCTTAGAGAAACTGAGGTTTACATTATTTTCAGAGCAACCAGACTGTAAAGTTTTACAAAAAACATAAACGATGACTCCAAAAAATATAATTGTTTAGCAAAATGCTAATAGATGCCTCTAAAAAATGTTTTAAAGACTCTAGAAAAGGTGGTTAGAAAAGTGACCACTAAACCGCAAAAAGTTAACTCAGCTAGTTGCTGCAGAGAGTCGAAACAGAATAAGGTGTTGGACCCATTAAAACCTGCTTCTCTCATTTGTTATCTTATTCTGTATAATAATACGCAGCTTTTTCTTAAGAGAGTCGAAAAACTCCAAAATAATTATGGGTCGAAAATTTCAATAATGCTAGTGATTCCAGAGTTAGATTCTGCTGCGTCACAGCTCATCAAATGTTTCATGAGCTGTGACTAAATCAAATATTCCAATGATTATATCCAAATATAGATATATGGCAACCTACAGATCCCAGCGCAAGTTATAATTGATTGGATTTTTGTCTGCATTACTATGAGTCATCTGTGCATAGCCACGCCCACTCTTAATGACATTTTACATTTCTAGTAACCACAACAGGATCGTCAAAATTATACTATCAATTACAAGGCGAATTTTTAAGCTGTACTCGTCCCTACAACAAATACAACTATACAAAAACATCGGGCATTTTGTTTTTGCTAAAAACGCCAACTGTCAAAAAATAATGAAAGGAGAATTCACAAATAGCAAATTGTCGTACTTCTATACACTGCAATTTTTCTTGAAGCAAGTATGAGTTTATAGGAATTTGATGAAAGAAGAAAGAAGAGAAAAACATACTTGCTTATACCGAAAAGTTATTTAAATTCTCTTTTGTTATTTCATTCTCATAATAAAAAATTGAACACTGACTTTCTGAGTGTAAACAAACGGGCTGTTAATAAGTCTGCTTTTACAGACTTAAAAATTATTTTTATTATTATATTATGCAGTTTGTACATTAATTAAAATGGAAAAAACAACTATCACTTTAATATAAATATTACTTCGAATACTTTTCGAAGTAATCTTCTTCATCCGATATGGTGGTGCAATATTTATACTGAACATGTCGGACTAATAGTGAGGTCAATACTATAATAATACTGTCCCGTAACAAAGTAAAATCTTTCATAAGTCACATATTTATTTACTTTCAAAACTAAATAATACATTTCACAAACCCCTTCTATCATAAATCATTAACTCCCTGGTAAGTAAAAATAAGAAAATCATCATTAATTAAATTAGGATTAAATGGTAGTTGATAGCCAATTATTAGCATATATTTATAATAAATTTTATTTAAAATTTTTTTTTTTTGCCCGGACTTTTTGAAACCCAAAAAAAATAGATAGACAAAAGTATGATATGCCTAAAATAATTACACCAGCAAACAAATAACACAATTCAATAATCATAGTTTTCAATTAACAAAATTACACTAACAAAGTAGTTATTTAACAACAAAAGAAATAAATTAAATAAAACTATTTAAAAACAATATCAAATCAAAGTGCTATGCTTAGAAAAAAACCAAAAAAAAACCAAAAAAATATTTTGAAATTATTTAATAATACTTCAAATGCCTTGTTTTCAAAAAATATGTAAAAAACATAGAAAAATAATAAAAAAAAGTAGCTTAATTTACTTTAAAAAAGAAAAAGAAAATTATGTTAAATTAAAAAAATCAAATAAAAAATTTAAATAATTATAAATTATATTTAATAAAAAAGCAAACAAAGAAATAATTAATACAAATAAAAATATAACACCATCTTTAAAAATAAAATTTCTCACATACCGACTGTGATTTCATGTAAAATAATAAATAATATTAATAACAAATAAACTAAAATTAATTAATAATAATAAAAGCGAAATTTTTACTCAATCATCATTAATAACTAAAAATAATAAAACATCATTATCAAGAAATTTAGTAAAGTAAATTTGTTAGTAAAATTTAAAAAAAAAAATAACATAATAATTATCAAAAATTTGTTTAAAAAAATCATATACAAACTGCTGCAGTTGAAATTAACAACCGTTTATTTAGCTAAAACTAATACTAAAAAATTAGTAGCTAATAATTAATATTAAATATTGAATTATATTCAATCAACTTAATTGTGTTAGGTACATAAATGTAATCATATGTATTTACTGTAATTGTTTTTCAACTAATTTAGTTTTTAATTTTTCAATTATTTTCTTTTCCTAAACCATACACAAATACAACTCTGGTAATTTGAATACCACAACAAGAAGCATACAGACATATAGATCGGAGAAAAGAGCACGAAAAAATGAGAGAATATTTTTTCTTTTTGGTTAATTCTACAGTTTTTATACCTTTCACCTTATACGACGTCTTCTAAGTAATTCAGAGGGTAGGTAGTATTCATTGAAGAGTATATTACTCAGTAATTACAAGTAATTTTTAATTGCTAGAAAGTTTAACGATCTTGAATATGTCAGGAACATCCTCCCTCCTGATAATTTCTGTAGGGCACAACACGCTTACCTTAAAGGGAGGTTAGTGGAGACAGCATTGTATGACGTTGTCGGAACTATAGAGGGGACACTTGACAAAAAGGAGTAAGTTATGGCATCTTGATGCATTGGGTGATCAGCGGATAACGAATTGGACAGGAAATATGCTTTAAAGCAGGGCCATAAAATCTTATATGGGTATTGATAGGACAAGGAAAGTTGTGACAAAGGGCACATCACAAGGTGGTGTCATCTCTCCACTTCTGTGGAAACTTTTCGTAAATAAAATTATTTTCGGGCTCAGTAGGATAGGTACCAAAGTAGTCGCATATGCTGACGACGATATACTTCTAATTCAAGAGAAGTTTCTTCCCACTTATGGACCAGCGAGAACGGTCTAGGTGTCAACCCTGCCAAAACCGAACTTGTTCTTTTTACCAGAAGATATAAAATTCCAGAATTCAGACCACCACGACTGGATGTTACTTTTCTGAAGACTTCAAGGGAAGCCATATATCTTGGCATAATTTTGGACTCTAAGCTCTCGTGGAAACGTAATGCTGAGAGTCGAATGAAGAAATCATTATGTGACTTTGAGAAGAGATGGGGTCTTAAACCATATATTGTACACTGGATGTACACCGCGGTCATAAGACCTATTTTGACCTATGAGGTTATTGTTTGGTGGAGAGAGGTGGACACCAATACTCACCTTTCAATTCTAAACAAGGTACAAAGACTAGCATGTCTTGCAATTACTGGCTCTATGGCTCTGCTAAGTCTGCTCTACGTATTGGTCACGGCACCATTCCACAAAAGATAGGCAGGTCAATCATGGGGCAAGAAACGGACTACATAGTACCTACACCGAATTTTGATAGAGCTTTAGGATCAACATAGCGACAAGGGATGATTGGTCCGCGAATTCTGTAAGGGACACTGATGATTCAAAGATAGACAGGCTCGGGTATTTTCTCCGATTAACTGGACCTTTTGTTGTCTCTTCGATTACCCGAAGAGACAACAAAGGAAATTAAGTATCTGATAAATATGCAACCAACGGGTCGTCCTTAGATGTAACTCTTCCGTATCGAAATTGATAGATGAATGGGCTTTGAGTGAGACAGAACTCAGGTTGTCAAGTATCATCAATTGTAGAATATTTAGAATGCTCTGAGAGAGTATAGGACCAGGACTCTTTTGTCTCTTAGTGCAAATTCGGTTAGACTTCTTACGAGTATAATCATTGGACACATGTTGGAACATATGGGTTACTCACGTTATAGCTTTTGTAGAAGTTGTTTTGATGAAGAGAATGATAAATCGGTACAATACTTTCTATGTGATTGCCCAGCCTTGCAAGAGCGTATACTACTTTCATGATCTGGACTGTCTCAGAGATGTTTCCCTAGAAAATATGATCAGATTTATTAGAAGTACCGGTTGGTTCTCACGGGGACCATAGGAATCACATAGCCAACGAAATTAGGCAGGGAAACTACTATCCCTTCATGTATGAATTCTTAACATAAAGTGTGATCACATATTTAATTATCTCCCTCTGTAATTCGATCATGCATCATTTTGCAATCGGGCCAATAGTTTAGAAGATCCAGATTTATTAGCACTTTTTTCGATTGACCCCACTGTATTACGGCTGCCAACTTAAGATCTAATATTCCTGTTACTTGTTGTATTTGTGGTAGCTTGTTTAGTTAGATTGTGATATCACTGGTTAAATAACGTAAATGTCGGTACCATAGACATAAATAAGTCTTACTGCTTCTGACACTTAATTTCGGTCTGAAATGTGTTAGATGCGTTAATCAATGTGGAACTTTTCACAGAACATACCACTTCCTAATCCATTATCTTTCTTTAAGACATCAGTAATTTAGATTTTTGATCTGCCAAGTGTCCCTTGGTGATATTCCAACAAATTTGAAATGTTTGGTAGTCAGTCCAAATGTCATTATAATGATCATTGATAATTAGCGATGAGTTTCCTGATCCATTATGGCTAATTTGAGTTCTTAAAGCTTATTCCTTAACATAAGTTAAGTAAAGAGAAAACATTTCCAGAATCCTAGTCATTGCATCAATAGCGGTGGATCTTTGTGTCCGCATGATATTATCAATGCAATAAGTCAAGTATATTCATTATAGGCCGCCAAACAAGTGCCATGTACCACGATTAGTCTAACTACGGACCAATATACCAATATACCAATAAATCAAATGTGGTTTAAGTCCCACGGTTTTAATCATAAGTTTCTAACAAGAGTACATAGTTGCGTAAGCTTTCTTAACTCTTTCCTTTATATTCGGTATCCATTCTAATTTATTATCAAATATTGCTCCAATTAATTTAGACTCTTTTGATGGCTTCCAAACTTCTCCCCAATTTTTGGGTGGTAGAAAGTAGGTACTCTTTACTATTTTCTGGGTCACATGTAGTAGCCCATTGATTGAGTAACTTTAGAGCTCATTCCATCATAACTGTAAGTTTATCTGGAATTTTTCATGTATTACTATCACGATAAAATACGCAAATCGCTTGAGTTGGTATCACATTCAGGGTATCAATCCCTAATGATGGTGATACCAACTATTTAGGACCTAAATACGAAGGTATCTGAGGTTTAGTTGATTTTCATCTAATCTTATTGGTGTAAATCAAATAGAAAGATTTTGAAATTGTTAATCATAAAACTGACTTCAATGCCAGCTAAACTGTTTGACTCTGATCCCGAACAAAAATTTAGTTTTTCATTCCTGATAATCTTAAATGGGAACATTAAACTTCGTAGATAGAGGAAAACAGTCTGAAAAATCATCACAATTTCCAAGAACTTTTTATATGTCGGATGGAAAGTGTGAGGAAGGCACTATGGGAATTCTATATCCCATTGTTGCCTTTATGAAACATTGATTTACTCGTCACTCTCTTTCGAATTGATAGAAGTTCAAACAATCACTACATAAGGCAAATAATGAAATCAAATAAAGATCGTTGCAGACGTCCCCAATAAATCGGAGTGTAGTTGTCGCAGGCTTTCTTTAGAGGTTCTCGAACCTTTCTTTCTCTCTCAAACAGACTTCCCCTACATTGAGCTGAACAAATAAAGATGCCTAATTTTGCATTGGCATCTTTGCCTCATATAATCTTACGTTTCTTTACATGCAACCCGTCTATGGGGTAGCGTGTTTCATGGGCTATTACGAACTCTAACCCATTATCAGACATTCGAAGGAGCACTACAGCAAAGGCAGCTTTAAAGTCATGATTATATTGAAAACTCTTTCCTCAGCCATCTAGGAAAGCAGAAACAATCAATTTTAGAGTATGTAATGAAGATATTGAAATCACAGAGCCGAAGCCATCGTCCTAGTCCAATCCTTCCAACTGAGTTACGTGTTTTATTAAGCAAACCGACTGGCAGTCTCCTCCATAAGATAATTTCGAAACTGCTGCATAAAAATCCATAATTTTCAAGTAAAGTTTCCACAGATTCCAGATTCAAAAATTCATCGACCATACATTAATACAAGGGCAAATTACCGCATTCGATATCGAGTACGAAATTTAGTACATTTTAATAAAATTTCGATATTGAAATTATTTTTCGATTCGATCACGAATGCGGTAATTCGGTGCCAGGTATGTGATAAATCACAAAGGCAATTGAAATACCATATTTATGTTTGAGATCATTTCAGAAGTATAGTTCTCAACTACTAGTTCTATATGTACTCCATCTCTACAGAATGTTTTTCACTCTTTTAATGATAGCATTGATCAATCAGTTACTCGCCGTTTCAGAAAAGGTTTTTATGGCTGGTGTAAAAGTATCGTGGATACATTTCATGCTGTTAGCACATTTATGCACTTCCCATGATGATAGTGGAGAATTACCTTGCTGGAACTTCAACATCTTAGAAGGTTGCCGTTTACGCATATCCCATAACAAAATTAATTGTCTCCCTTGCTGTTCAACAAATTAAGATTTTAACAATGTTTTTTCATCTGGAATGACAACATCGATCGACTTAAAGAATCTAATGGTGGCTGGCCGTTTCAGGATGTTCCTAACATTTCGTGTGTCTTGGTTACACTGGACGTTTGGTGCTGGACTGTTAGCTTATTTATATAAATGCCTTGTTGATATTGGGAACGAAAGTAAGCGATATTTCCTTTGCTGTGAACTTGTTCCTTAGGCGATCAAAAAATCCTTAATTTTTCCATTTCAAGATCATCTTTATAGAGTAATGAGCCGTGTTGGGTTAGTGAATACCTTAATATTGTTGGAATTCTTTAGCTAACTGTGGACACATGTGTGACTGTAGACAAATTCATATTCTAAGCTTACGTATCTGTGTTAGCAGATGTTTGTTCAATCAGGTCTACGAAAGCTGTCGCAGTTGCTTGGTTTGAAAGATAAAGGTAAAAGATGTTCACAAAAGCTTTCGAAGGCAATAGTGAATATTTTATATTTGAGTTTTATGTCTTAAAAACCACATCCTATTTGAGTCAATCAAACGTCTAAACCGACCAATAAAGTGATAAGAAGCTAGTGAAATTCAATGATCTTATGGAATTGTTCGGCCAAAAATTCCAATATCTATTAATATTGAAGCTATTTAGAGAAACGTCAAATAGTCGTTCAAATACCTTAAGCTCTCAAACAGAAACAGATATGTTGCCGATTTTTTTGGGGATAGGGACCGATTACATTTCTAACACTGTATATGAAAGGGACCTATCACTTTAACATGCCCTTATAATTTTAAACCTTAACTTATTATGTTTTGGATTTTGCTTTACAGTTCACAGAATACGATTGATTAATAACATATTTTTATACGTTTAAAATTCATTGATAAATTATAAACTTTTTGCAAATTCTTTTCACATATCACAGAACTTATTTGTATATCATATACGATATACAAATATGGACAAGGTCTAGATGTGAAAACACTCATTCCTCTTATTTTCGTGATCACTCCTTAGGATACTCCTATATGTATGTATGTATGAACAAACCAAATAAAGCCTTTATAAATCAGAATTTCATATTTCCGTCCTTTATTTGTTATTATTAAAATAAATAATTTAGTTATTTTTATTACAAATATTGTATGTATTTGTGTTTGGTTTAATAAGTATTTACCAGAAATAAATCACACTTTAGTAAAATGCCAAAAATACTAACAATTCTTAAAACTTTTGTATATAGGTATTTATTTGTTAACAATTTCATTGTACTTTCAATTATGTATTTCATAAAAACTAGTATTAAATAATAATTAAAATTTAAATGCACTTAGTGGTGAAACCAAATATTGTGGTGAAATTTCTTTGGTTTATTTTTTTTTTTAATAAAAAAATATTCGAAAAAAAGTACATTCAGCATTCAAAACAATTCATTATAGTATAAAAATTTTGATATCATTATAGAAACCTAATAAATAGTAATTAAATAATTCATAAACACTAAACAGAAACACTTGTAAAACTTGGAAAAAACATAATTTTAAATTTAAAAACTTTTAAGGTAAAGTTTCACAGTTCTTGGTTTAACAATTATTTGACTAAAATTTGTAAATTGTTTGTTATGGATTCTTTGTTTTAGCTTAAGAAATAAATTGTTAATTGAATTTATAAATTAATGTTGCAAAATATCAACAACGTCTTTAAAAATTAATTTAAAATGGTTTAGTTTAATTTTGAAAATAGTGTGTAAGTTTAATTACAAAATGTGTCGTTAAAATATAGTTAAGCTTAAAAATAAAATTTCAAATGGAAATAATATGTTACTAAATTTGAACCTGTTATATTTTAACTGTCACGAAATTCTTAAATTAATGGACGTTTAAAAATTATATAGAAATTCGTTCTTGATCTTTCTTTTATCATTTTACTAGTACAATAATTCTTTAGTAAATTGTTTCATATAAATAGTTATGTTCATAGAATATTGACAGTACTAATTTCTATGCTGGATTAAATGTGTAAAAAACAATATTTATTTTTACTTATACCCTTAGAGAAATTAGATAGATTTGAAGAAAAAGTACACTCTCTCTCGTAGACCCATAGGATCCATTGTGATACCCTAAAAAAATATAACTAGATGTGAACTAGATGTGAAAAAAAGAAATGAAATTAGAAAGAAAAGAAGTCAGGTGATATAAAGAGAAATAAATTGAAAACCTAGTCAAAGGGCAGGAATTAAGTATAGATTGGGATACTCAGAGTCCTGTTACATAAAATAGCCAGCATATACCCCTGATAAAGCCTAATAGATTACCTAGATCATATCTAGCTATATGCCCCAGTTCATCATGGATTCTTTCCCCTAAACATTTTTGCCTGAGATATAAAGAGACATAAATTGGAAACCCTGTCCAAAAAGAACAGGAATTAAGTATAGATTGGGATACTCGAGTTCTGTTACATAAAATAGCCAGCATATAACCATGATAAAGCCTAATAGATTACCTAGATGCTATATGCCCCATTTCATCATGACATTTTTGCCTGAGGACCTGTAATCTAGGACAGTTATATGTTTCACTGTTTCTAGTTTCTCAATATTCTCCCCCATCCTACATAAGTCCTGTTTGCCCATATCCCATTTTCCAATGAAGGCACCAATTGAGCAGTGATCGGTTATCACTCCTACTAAAGACCTAAGACTTTTCCTATCCAACCCAATTAGTATTCTGGTTGTCTTTGCATCCAACTTTGGCCAAATAACCCTGAACACCCTGCAATTCATACTACTACACAAGGATTGGTTCGTAGAGTCCCGGAATCTTTGGAAGATCAACCTATAATAGTGTCATATAGCAACACCGGACACCTGTATGGCCAGTTCTGCTATCTCGTTTCCCTGTATGTTACAGTGTCCTGGTACCACCACTCACCACATAGGTTTTTCACAATTGAGTTAGGCGTTTTATAGCAGAGTTTCCGATCTACCAAAAAGATGGGGGCATATTGATTTTGTCATTCCGTTTGTAACACATCAAAATATTTATCCTTATAAAATTCTAAGACGATTGAGTTATGTCAGTCGGTTGAAGGTCCTGAAGAGAGTTGAAATTCTCCTAAAATATTCATTGTTAATCTCAAAATGTTTGGTATTGAAAATTTGTAAAATCGGTCCAAAAAAAAGTGGACCTGTTACGCCAGGTACGCGCTAGTCGCGGTTGCCACATACCGAAATCTTATTTAACATGAATGCCATAAAATGATCTAAATTTCATCTAAAGATGAAATTCTCCTCAAAAATGGGTAAAATCAGTTCAGTACAAAACAGAGTTATATAAACCAAAATGTGAGACAATAAATTGTAAGGTCATGAGAATTTTTGACAACTAGAAAAAGCTTTCCGCTCTTGTTTTACTAAGAACTAGTTTCTTACTTCTCAGTTAAACGTAGCTTAACAGGCTGTTATATTAAACCTGAAACATATTTAGTCGGGATTTAACCAATGATTGTGTTTCTCACTAATGGATTAATTTTGTTAGCATTGCCATACTTTTCAATCAAATCACATGTGCTTTCCTCAAAATTGTTCATATAAATATGGCAATACTTTAAATTTTATAGGAATAAGCACCGCGTACATAACTTTTTTTGTAAATTTTAACTTTGTAAAAGAAAAAGTGACATTAAAGTATATAATATTAATAAAGCAATTCAAAACAAAGAGCTGCTGTGCTGAATTGTTTATTATATTTTTCAGCAGTTTGTGCATTGGCATTTTATACTTAGGTTTAACTCACCAATGATGCTCAGTTAAACCTATATTATATACTAAATAAACAATAAGTGAGAAACACAATTTTTAGTTTAATCTAAGTTTAAACGAAGAATGTAGATTATCTTTATCCCAGAAACTAGCTCCAAGTAATATAAATTTTTTAGTTAAAACGTCTTAAATTTAAATTTTCTATTTACTGTTTTTTTATAAACTATTTTGTTTTTTCTTCCATTTTTCTATTTTTCGTAAACAAATAAAAGTAATGCTGCCATATTTATACATTTTTATTAAGTAAAAAGATTAAGTTAACCGTTGATTAAACTGAATCGCCAGTTTGTTAATTTTCATACAAAACTAATTAAACTTGCATTAAATTGTGACTTTAAACTTTTTAACTAATTTTTAAGAACTTGAAACAAGAACCATTTAAAATTTTACTTATATACTTTCAAATGCCTTTCAATAATATGTATACAATAAAATAAAATTAATAATTAAAATAAATATGTACTTAAAATACTTCTTTGCTCAAATAAACATACACCAAAACAATACTTTAAATTCCGGTTAAAATAACAAGCGTATATTATACAAACTTTTTAATAAAACAAGCTAAAAATAAAAATAAAAAACACCTTCTAGATTCATACATATTTAAATTTCAATTAAAATTTTATTTTTTACAAACTGCTTAAGCAATAAATTTTTTTTATTAATAAACAAAATTTTCAAAATTATTTTCTTGTTGTTTTTTTCAAACAATACCAAAACAAACAAATAAACAAAACATATAAAAAAGCAATATTAAACAAAAATAATAATAATAACAAAAAATTATAACTAAAATTTTCGAAGAAAAAAAAAAAAAACAAACTAAAATATTTAAATAATCTTAAAGAAACAAAACAAAAAAAAAAAACTAATTTAGTTTGCTTTCGATTTTTACTAAAAGGCCAGCATAATATAAACGATACTAATACAAAAAAAAACAAAACATTTATTAATACAAAATACAACAAACAACAAAAACAATTCAACAACTCGAATAAATAATACTTTAACAACAATTATAAAACAAACAAAAAAACAATACAAAGAACAAACAAATTAATAAAAATTTCACTTAAACAATTATTTTAAAGGTTTTTTTTTTATTTGAAAATCAATGTGGAATGGGTAATGTATTAAATAAATATTGTTACAAAATTGCATTATCAATTAGTAGAAACTTCTACTTATAAACAATGTTGATAGCAAGCTGTTATTAACATTGTTTATGGCTATTCTAACATTAACTATGAAGCAGCTTTAACAGCTCTGGTGGAAATAAAACAATCGAGTTTATTCTGTTAGATTATTCATAAGACTTCTAGAAGATGGCGCTGTGTATATAAATAATAACCACGAGTTGTGAGTGAGTTCGAGCACTGTAGGCGTTATTATATTTAACCGTATTACCCTTGGTTTTTTTAAGTATGTAATATAAGTGTATTTATTGAAAGACAGTGACTATTTAAACTGTTGTGCAGATTTTAATAAATAAAGAGTTGTTACAATTTTAAAACTACTGTTCGCAATAAAGCAAATCCGGTTTATTTAAAGAAAATAAACCACCTTTTTTAAAGGGTAAAAACGTAACAATAGTATTTAAGAAGAAAATTATATATTGGTACTTTTGTTAGTATTCAGAATTAGTTTCTGAGGCGATTTAACGATGCACAGTGGTTTAGAAAAGTTTTGTTTTGGAAATAATTCGGAATCTAGGGAGCTATTTGAGGTATTGTTATGAAATTTCAAGTGGTTGGAGCTAAGGTTTTTTGGAGTTGATTTGCAGTTGTTCAGATTCCTAGCGCTAATGGGGGCTAGTGCGTTGCCCCTCAAATTTGATCACCTCGGGTCTAATTTTTTTTTTAAATCGGCAAAAATCCATGAATATTTGAATGAGCTGAAATTTAAAATATAAATAGTCCTTAAGAGATCTACAAAAAAAAAAAACGAATCCAACGTTTTTTTGCCAAAAAAGCCCATATATTTTTTCTTTTGTAGAAAAAAAATTTCTTCGTGAATATATACAATGTTTATATGATCCGGAAAGAGAATTTAATGCAAAAGCGTGTAAAGTAAATTTTGGCTAACTTGAGCGGACACAACACCCCCCAGACTTATCCAAACTTATTATATTTTTAAAAAAAAATTAGATTTGATAAAAAAAAATCTAAAAAGGCAAAGTACCGATCCTCGAAAAAGCTTAATTTTTGTATAACCATATATGCTTCTTATATATTTACAAAGTTTTTTTGCTATCACACGGTAAATAATGTCACAATACACACTTTTCTAAAAAAAACTCAGTTTTTGGAACACATTTTCCCCAATTTAGGAATTTCACTATTTGAAAATAAAAAATGTAAAAAATTATAATGTCGTTGATTTCAAGATAATTGAATCTACACTACTTCCAAACTTTGTTATGATATCTTTAACTGTTAAAATGTTACATTAATTCAAATTTTATATTTTTCTTCATGGAAAATTATCATATTATAATTTTTTAAGTTTTTAAAGTAAATGACGTTCCAAAAATTTATAAAACTATTTAAGTTTACTAAAATATCAATCTTCATGTCTCAAGGTTTCCAACAATAGCAAATACTTATATAAAAAGCCTTTATTTACTCCTCAGAAGTTCCAGAAACCTTGCCACCTTTGGAAAATTTCTAAATTTTTTCATACATTTCATGCAAAATGTGTTACACCAAACTTATTATTATAAATCAAATCAGTTATTATTATTAATCAATGACATTATAATTTTTTAAATTTTTAGGTAGATCTTTTTAAGCACTATTTATATTTTAAATTTCAGCTGATTCGGATCATAAATGTATTTTTGGCGATTTTTTAGACCCGAGGTGGTCAACTTTGAGAGACAAGGCAGTAGCCACCATTAGCGCTAGGAAGCTGAACAACTCGAAAATACCTCACCTCCAACCATGTGAAATTTCGTAACAATATCTCAAATAGTTGCCGAGATACAGAATTATTTCCAAAAAAAATGCACAGTGGTATAGAAATAAAAAAAGAGGGAAATAAATCTGTAACTTCTAAGCCCTTAGTCTGATTTGAATGAATGTTGACATGCGTAAAGCAGAAGTGTTGTCGAGTTTAAGTTTTGAATTTGGACTGCACGAGCCAACCAGGGCTAGCCAAAGTAGGACAATTCGGGTATGTTCAATTTTTAAAACAATCCTATTTCTTCGTCTGTGTACCGATTTAAAAAAAAAATATATATATAGAATCCCCTCGACGAGTTCTATAAAAAACCTTGTCGTCGCTATCAATTATCTCTAATAACGATATTCGCAGTTGAAAATCAAATTTTCAACATTTTTACTCACCCTACTCCAGTTTTTTTGATAACAGCGGTATAAAAATATTTTCCGATTTTCTCCATTTCTTTTCTTGGACTAACAATAAATGTATATGTCAAACCAAAAAATAATCTTTTAAAAATCGTGACTGGCTTCTAAGTTATATGCATTTGAATTTTAAAATTTTAGAAAGGCGATTTTTCGCTAGTTTTGGGGAAAAAAGTACTTTTTTCTTTTTAAGTTATCTAAAAAATTTCTAAGAAGTTGTATTAGAAATTTATACTTTTTGAAAAGCTAACTTTATATTAAATATTTTAAATGAAAACAAATTTGAAAATTGTTGTTACCGAGGGGACCAGATCCATCCAAATAACGCCTATTTTATATGTAAAATACAAATTTTGGGCAAAAATTCTCAAATCGCATAGTCGATATCAAAATATAGAAACCCATTTCAGATGGCTAAATATGTTTCTAAGTATTTTATAAAGGGATCTGATAACCCCGACCCTGGTATGAATATAATAACTAAAAAAAAAACTAAAACAAATCATTTTTGGGATTTTTCAATACTTTTTTGGGAATTGTGGAATTCCTGATTATAAATTTCAAAATTTTATTTATTTTTCCACTTGCAATAGACAAATCTATACAACTGTAAAATTTCATTAAAAAAATATTTATAAATAAAATTTAAATTTGAAAAATTTCTATCTTTGCAAAAACTCAATAAAAACCATTTTTTGTCATATTTTTCAAAAAAGTATTCCATGAATTTTTTAATTGTCAAAAGTTATATATATTTTTGAAAAGTAGACAAAATCTCCTATCCATTGATATATAATATGGCTATTTTATGTTTTTTACGTGACAAATTAATTAGGGAAAACTTAACAACTCACAGAATTTACCTAGCACTGTTATTTACATTCATAAAAATGTGAAAGGCAAACATACTTTTTTATGAATTTCTATATTATGTAAATTCTCTGCGATTACTAAAAATTACCATTTGAATTGAAACTGAGTCACCTTGAAATACGATTTTGCATGTCCGAAATTATGTGTATAAAATAAAATCATTTTAGCACTAAATCATTACTTGCGATGAAAATCAATCCAATACGATAACCCGAAGCGTAGGAGATCGTATGTTAAGCCCGGGCGAATCGATACTAAAGCCAAATATAAATGGCGCTAAGGTAATACTCTGTAATTGGTGGGTGAAATCATAGACCGATATTTCAAATTTCCAATATCAAACAACCCTTATAAACAGAGAGTATTTCTGAAAAATTTAAGTCAGTCGAGTTTTCAACATACAGACGGATGAACATAGCTAGATCGTGTTAGAATCGTATGAGGATCCAGAATCTGTACAATAATATGGCTTAAATATTTTGATGTGTTACAAACGGAATGACAAAATCAATATTTGATGGTGAGTATAAAAAAAATATACCCATATAAATATAAATACCTTCAATACATCTGTATGATTTTAATGGGTTAAATTGATTTTAAGTTATTCCCACAGTAATTTGAGAAGACATTCCCATTTTTTCACTCCATACACCATCCAATTACTCTGGCATCTCATTTAGTACAATTGTAATGGTTGTTATCCTTGCTAATCACAGCTATTCTCCTTAATCTATTACAATGTTATACATAATGTATCAATTCTACACAGAAATGTCAAATTAGAATTTAATAGCCATCCAGTAGTGTTGCCATAACTATCATTAAAGTTATTGGATGTACGCTATACACGTAGTTATAACATTTTCTCCGTAATTATGTTTGTATTAAATTATATTTTATTCCCACAGTAATTTGAGAAGACATTCCCATTTTTTCACTCCATACACCATCCAATTACTCTGGCATCTCATTTAGTACATTAGTATGGTTGTTATATTTGCTAATCACAGTTATTCTCCTTAATCTAATACAATTTTGTACATTATAATGGAATATGGCAATTCTACACAGAAATGTCAAATTAGAATTTAGTGGCAATCCAGCAGTGTTGCCACAACTATAATTAAAGTAATTGAATGAACTATTTTGCAATTGTACAATAAAATATAACAATAATTAATACAATTTGTACATAAAAATTTCAATATAAAAAATGAATACGCTATACAAGTAGTTAAGACATTTTCTACGTAATTATGTAGGTATTAAAATGTTTGATATCTTTTGGTTCTTAAGCCTGTTTCACAATTCTTCAAAATTGTAAACTGGCTTTTGAGCTATTTAACAAATAGATTAATCCGGATAATTGATTTTTTACAGACCCTAATTCGGATTATCAAATTATATCGTTATTATAAATAAATGGAAAAAGTACCATTAGAATAAAAAAGTACCATAGATTCTTAGAAGTACCCCTTGGATTCTTATTAATTCTAGGTCCATTATTAAAAAAAATGAAATTATCATTAGAAGAACGAAAAAGTACCTATAGTTCAGTTCTCATATGTTGGTATCTATATATTATCCCCTATTCTATCTCTAATTGCACTCAGTTACATATCAGCTAATTTTAACATCGATAAGTTAAATATTTTAAAATATTAAAAAGTACCAAAATAAGAAAAGTGCCAATTTCACTTTCCCATGGTGGGAGTTCATATTAAAAATTCATATGTCTATGTCAAATTATAGAAAAAAATTTTTTATGTAAAAGTACCAAAAATAAACACAATTTTCATCGAGTACGAATTTTCAAAAAGTACCAAACTTATATTTTTTATTTGTTGATAAGTAAAGAATACGATTTAAAATTTGTTTCTATGTCTATTAGTTTAAAAGATACATAGGGTCCCCAAAAAGTACCAAAATACAGTTTTTACCCGTTTTCTCCCCTAAAAGTACGAACCACCTGTCAGCTTATTTTTTAAATGGAGTAACATGCAATTTTAAGTTTTTTTGTATCTTTATTAGTTTTGAAGATATAAGGTTACCGAATTTACCCTTTTTTACCCATTTACCCCCTAAACGTTCGAGTTTCCAAAAATCCCTTTTTATCGGGCTGTGCGGTGATGAATCGCTACTCTTTTATATATATATATATATATATATATAAACGGAGACTAAACCTGATAATTTTTTATCTTGACAACCATTTTGACGATTATTATGACAAAAAAATTATCAGGTATAGACATATGTAACCTTTTTATGCATACAATTATGAGACCTGACAAAAAAAAATTATTAAATTCTTGATGATGATCTTGAATTGTGCCCTATTTTGTTACTATTATCGCACTTTGAAATTTCTACAATCAAAAATCGACAAAATGCCTTTAATCTGGCAACAGTGTGTCGTTGTAGTTGTCTGACATTATGTTTTGCTACCCCGTTCGTACAGAGTTGTATTTTTTATTTGTTTTTGACAATTTCCAGGACTGGAAACGATTGGAACGGCAGCGCAGAAAAATCCTGCTTGTCAATCAACCCTTTCAATCACCCCATCTAAATTACATGGGGTGATTGACAGTCTATGATATGCAACGAAAAGTCATTCTGTCATGCAGGTAAGGATTACATGTGTTTGTGTGGGGTGACTGATTGAAGGGGTTTTCTGCCGCAGAATTTGTTTTTTTTTGGAAATCAAACACATATTTTTTGGAATTTGCAAATTTCTTCGTGACAATTTAGTTGTTACAAGTGGTAAGACGAAGGAAGAAGTTCGGTTTTTAAAGTGTAGATACAACAATACTTGAGGAATATTATTATTGTTGGTGGAAGAAAAGTGGAATTATTAGAAATCCTGAAAAAATAACTAAAAATATCAATATAATTAATAACTTGAATATTTGCAAAGATTAAAGAACAAATCAACATTTTCTCATGCAGTACATGAAGAAAGGAATATTATTTATTAAAAAATAGTTAATGAACAAGGATAATTTTGGTATAAAACCAACAAGGAAAGCTAAATATGACACGGTAATTATTAAATCAAGTTTATATTATATACATATATAAAAAGTGACTGCATCTCCTTTTTTTCTTTACCATCCTACAACCTCCATCAAATCATCTTACACATCACCAAAGCAAAAGTTTTATTACAAATTGACTACGGTACCCAGGTAATTTACATTAACTTTAGCGTCATCCAAACTTAAAAGTGGCTTGCTGGTCTTGGACATGTATTTAGAGCGATTGGACAAATACACTATTTTAGTTCGGGATTTACGTCGACGATACATTTTAATTTGGTCTTTGAATCCTAATTTTTTGACAAAGGAGCCAAAAATAATTTTTCGATAAGAGCTGTTGGAAAACATAAACAAAATTATAAATACACAGTTTTTTCATAAAAAGAAACAAATATCCCAGGAAAACTTCCAGAACTTGTTCTAAAATAACTAGTTTTAGAACGTGTTTAATGAGAACCCCTTCAGATCCTTCAATGACAGCCTTGGAACTAGTGATGCCGCAATTACTTCTGAAAGCCAGTGAACAAGCTAGTACTATAACTATTCCTAAGAACGTGTATTTACTCCGCATAGCTTCCCTAGATTTAGTTCCGAGGGAGACATTTTCAAACAAATATCATTAATTACAGGACTGTTACCAGTACTGTTCTAAAGAACGTGTGGTTCATGTACATGAAGTTGTCAGAGGAAGCAATAATTACTCATTCGGAGTAGAAAATGTGTGTGAAAGACGGATAAACAAAAATAACCAAAACAAGTAAGAGTACTATATTCGGCCGTGTCGAATCTTAAATACCCTCCACCTAAATATGATTATATAAACAAGTAAGACTACTAAATATTATGATATAACAATTGAAATTTGATATCGATTGTACAAAGACTAGTTTACGCAGAAGATAGGTATTTAATTGAAAATTTTCAAAAGTGTTTGTCCTTTATTCCTATTATAACGTATGATATTTAACAATTTATATACCTAATAATTGATTAACACTACGCGTTTGGCTGAAAATATTTCCTTATTAAACTCAAGTGAATAATAGAGTATAAAAAAGGGTAGGTATACAAATATATTTAGACAAAGTTCAAAATTTTGAATATGGAAATGATTTATATAACAAAATTTGTATATATCGCTCATTTGCTGCAACAACGTCATAATTCAAAAAAAGTCTTTTCGAGAAAAACGGCTTTGAATGTTTTATGACATTTTACTATTACTTAGTTCAAAAAACACGGATTTGAGTTATGCCTTTGTTGCAGCAAATGAGCGATATGTATATTTGCGTTTAATGAATTTTCCGGAAATCAAGCAGTATGATTTCTGTCTTCTGGAACTAATTTCTGTTGAATTTTTTATCGATGTTTGTATGGGTTAATGTATTTTTGTATTATGGGACTTATATGGGAGCTAGACCTATTATGATTCGATTGTCATAAAATATTTGAAGGTAATTTTTATGTATTTTAATAGAATTTAATCTCTACAAAAATTTTATTGATATATGGGAACTTATATGGGAGCTGTGGCCAATTATAGACCTTTATTCACAAAACTCATTAGTACGATTTTTAGATATTATTAACAGGAGTGAACCTTATATGGCGACTTATGGACCGAAATTTAAAAAATCTTGTAGTATGATTCTTGTATAGAAATTATTGATCGGTGTAACATTTTGGTTTAGCACGGATTTTTTTTTTGATATTTGTGTAGGTTAGTGTGTTTTCCGGAAGTAGTTCTTATATGAAGCCTATGACCAATTATGGGCCGATCCTCGTAAAATTTGCTACAGCGATTTCTATGTATATGAGTATTATTTGTGTAGAATATTAGCATTAAAAATATATGTAAAAGAGATTTATGAGTACTTATCTGATTTTCGGAAGTGGACCTTATATGGAAGCTATGGTCAAATTTGGAACGATATTCATGAAATTCTATAATATGATTTTTAAATATAAATGACGGATATGTGTAAAATTTTGGTATGATATTGATATTTTTTAGATATTTATGCAGGTTAATTAATGTATTTTTAGAAAGTGGTCCCGATCTTCATAGAATTAGGTACAGCGATTTCAGTATATATGGGAATTATTTATGACGAATTTCAACATAATAGCGATATTTATAATATATTTATGCCTATTTAAGTGATTTTCGGAAGTGAACTTTATATGGGGGTTATGGTCAAATATGGGCCGATCCACAAAAAAATTTGGTGTTATGATTTCTTTTAGCACGAAACTTATTTCTGCTGAATTTTGTATGGATAATGCAATTCTGTAGGCATCTATCGGCCATAGCTCCATATATCGGGAAGAAATTTGTATGGGGGCTGGGAGAAATCATGTACCGATTTTTATAATTTTAACTAGAGTTAGTTCTTTTATCATAAAAATATTGTGTGTAAAGTTTTATGGAATTATCAGCAATATATTTACACAAATAACAAAAAATATGTTAAAATTATCATATTTTTTTTTAGGTTGTCTCACATTTTGGTTCATAACTTTGGTTCTACTGAATCGATTCTGCTGATTTGCAATACCAAACTGCTTAGGACAACAATAAACATTTTTTCTGCAAGTCTACCAATTTTGTTTGTCTATTTTGGACGTGAGCGTGTTTTAGACAGACGGATATGGCTCAATCGACTTAGAATTTCATAAGGATCAATAATAAATAGTAGATTATTTCTCAAGTAGATTATTTTTCTTAGTAGATTATTTCTCAATGTTACATACGGAATGACAAACTTATATATACCCTCATTTACCACATGTACTGGTGGAGGGTATAAAAATAAGATACAAGATACAAAATAGAGAAAAAAAGTAGTGGAATTCAGACAACAAAATACAAAAATTTAATGAAAGAATAACTCATGTAATAGGAACAGAAAATATAAAACAAAGGCGAATTGGAAGAAATCAAATAGGAAATGTTTATGAAGACGCACTAATAAATACAGGAATTTAACTGTTGCAAGAATAACACACCAAGAATAACACAGCAACGAAAAATATACATAAAAGAATTCCAAATTGAAACGCAATTGTGGCATTAGAAAAGTTATTCATTCACACACATAATAATAATGATGAAGAAATCATCAAAACAAACAACCAAAGAAGAGGCAGCGCCCCATTTGTGTGTTGAAAAAAAGTAGTACACAAAACAATATTTTTTTTTTTCAGCCAGTGCACATTGGGTCAAATGTGTGCAAAAGTGGTGCTTAATTGAAATTTAAGAGTTAATTTTTTTCATTACTACTGATATTGGCTAAAACTAGATAAAATTCTAGGCTAAACTGTAGTTAATGGGCGCAACTCGATACCATGTGCCCATAGTTCCCGAGATATAGGACTACAAAGCACAAATATTGAATATGTTGTGTTTTTATCCGATTTGATCAATATATACATACGTCATTATATAGCTTTCTACAATACCATTTACATGTCATATAAATCATAACATTTTTGGGCCCATAAGCTGAATTCACCCATGTGTTTTTTGTTCGGAACATATTTTTTTTATATGTATTTTGAAGTCTCTCTCAAAAATAGAACGTCAAACTACATATAAAAAAAATGTTCCGAACAAAAAAATGTTTCAGAAACACATGGGTGAATTCAGCTTTCCAAACATTTTTGGAAAAATGTCTACTCAAATATTTAAGATTAAAGGAATACATTTTTTTTTCTTTCCACATTTACTTATCTATTGCCGAGTTATGGGTCATTACATTTCGGATATAGAATAATTTTGACAATATGTACGATATATTTTTAAATAGTTTTCTAATATAATAGTTACCATAGAGTTGAAAACCCTTCCGCCCGGCCGTATGCCGTCAATCAATCAAGTAACTAACGACTCTTTTATTAACCATAAAATCTAGATTTTAAAAGTTATGCGGTTTTATTGTATATTAAATAAAACTTTGAATCTTGGTATTTTTAAAAATAAAATACAATTAAAAAAAACTTCGGATTCAAATTTGAAACCTCATATAGTTTTCTTGAGAAAACTATTTTTAAATTGGAATTGGTTTATAATGGTTTAATTTTACGTCTCGTATCAGAGCTACTCTGATTGAATTTGCTCAAAAGCAAAAATCGTATTAATGTTAATACGTAATACATCATGTAAGCTCTGATATACACTTTAATTTATTAGTTTGTCTCTTTTCGATTGAAAGTTACACAAAAAATTGTGAATTTTTTCCGAAAAATAAAAGGTCCACCCACTAGAAGGGAAAACTAATTTTTATACCCTTTTGTAATTTTTAGATTTTTCATTTGCTACTCTACAAAGTATATATATTCTGGATCGTTATAGATAGCGAAGTCAATATAGTCACTTCTGTCTGTATGTTGAAATCAACTTTCCGTAGCCCCCAAATAACATACATACATTCATACGTCAATATATCGGGAATTCTTCCGGCTCGGTTGCTATTTAAAGTCGAGAAAATCGGCCGACAAATGGCTGAGATATAAGGAAAAAACCGGGACAACCTCGATTTTTGGCCAATTTTTGATCTATATATATCTGGATTACTTAGTTATTAATATAGACGATATGTATATCTAATGATAGATATTTCAAAGTTATTAAGGCTATAGTAAATTGGACCTACAATGGACCAAAATCGGGAAAATTATTTTTTAACCCGAATATTTTTTTACCACAACAATTTTTTTTTCACTAATATGTAAATTTAAAAAAAATTTTAAAAATAAATTTGGAAAAAAATTTTATAAAAAAAATTTTTAAAATTTTGAAAAACAAATTTGAAAAAAAAAATTTTTTTTAAATTTTGAAAAAAACTTTAATTTTGTTTACCTAAAAATATTTAAAATATAGCTCTGTTACTTGTTTTTTCGTAAAAAGGTTAATTTATACATATGTATTTTTATCAATACTTTGCACAAATTTTAACCCACTGTGCAGCGTTCAAGTATATTTTGTTTATGTGAATTGTTGCTGTGTTTATTGTTTTGCTTCTTTCTCTACTACTCATTGTTGCTGTTGTTGGTTTTTTTTAGTGGCTTTTACGGTTCTTCTTCCAAAGTCGCTCATTTGAATTCCTTTCTGTGTTGCGAAATTTTTGGTGTTTTTTGTTTGTTTGGAGAAAAGCACATTTTGTTTTTGGTCTTCTTGCGGACAAGGTAAACGCATATTTCTTGGTGGTTTATTGTAGGTAGAAATTGTTGTTGTTGCTGCTTTTTAAATATATATTTTTAATAATTTTCTTTTATTTCTCTTCCAGTTGCTTGCTAAAGATACTCGCCTAAAAAAGAAGAAGTATTTATTAATTTGCTGCTTAAAATGGATACCAAAACTAAATTGAAACGTTTCTGCTTTTTGGGCTCCTTTGAGCCGGTCTATATCCATTTAAGTGGCACTCTGAATGTCGCAAAATATTGGCCTATTGTGGAAAAACTGGTTGAGGCAGTAAGTGACACCGAATTTCTGCCGCTGATGAGAGAGGTTTTACATGAGGTTCCTTTAGTGCGTCGTGATGAGGTAAGTACAAGTATTAAGTGTAATTTTATCTGTGAATGGATTTAAAATATTTGTGTGAAGTTCCCTGGAAAAAAGTGTTATCTTAGGATATGTATGGGAAATCAAAATGTTTGTACCTACAGCCATTAGAAAGATGTTCAAATTTGGTCGTATTGTATTTCATTTTCTGAAATAATAATAGACGCTTGCTGGCATAGAGGGTAACATAGAGACGAGACGTAATTGTCAAAAACCTAACGCTTGCAACAACAAAATACATGTTAGTCAAAAATGTACATATTATGTTGTCATTATCAGATTTATGATTTGTTGTATTTATGTTTGACAATACGGAGTTTCTCCTCTCCATATATTATTCTGTATGCTTGATGGTTTTTATTGTTGTTAAAGAAGGTATTTACAGACGGCTTTACTGGATACTTTTCCCATTTTTTAATATATATTTAAATCCATCCGGTTTGTCAAGAAATCATTGTGAAAAATACATTTCTTGTTCACACGGTAGCATTCAAAAAATTTTAAGTAAATACCTACTTTAATAGAAAGAAATAGTATCAAATTGGAGTTTTTAACAACACACAAAATGAAAGTGATAAATTCATCAGATTTTTAGGCTTGAAAACAATTCAAAATTCCCATATTTGAAAGGCTTTTGCCAACTTAAAATTTCAAATGGAGACTGGGGTTTTATTGGGGTATATTATGGGCATAAAGTAATTGGAATAACGTTTTACTATCGATAATAGCAATAAATTACCAGTAATTGAACTTTATCTCATGTTATTTGGATAGAAAATAGAGATGTTTAATATATTTATGGACTTATCATTACAGCTGTATTCCCAGCACATCTAATTTTATACTAACATATCAGTATTTACATAATGTTGTCTTATTGTTGGATTTTATATGCAGATCATAATACATTTTGATGGTCAAATTCAATGCCAGCGGTACTTCTGTAATTTTGAATTGAATTTTCAAATGAATGTTCTTAAATGTGCTGTTTATTCTAAATTTTTGGCTATAAAAGATACCACTACTAATTTAACATACGATTTAATAGGTACGATATGTTGCGACATGCAGTGGGCTTTTTTCAACCAATTTTACCAATTTCTAGGGGAATTTTCGAGCTAGATATTAAAAATGTTTGTTTTATCATCAGAAATATGTTGTCTAACTTCTTTCTACATTGAAAAACTGGCAGTAGCAAGTCTTCTTCAAAAATTATCATTTAAGAAGAAGTTTTAAGAAGATTTTTTTTAAGTATCAAAACTTCATTAATTGTAGCAAAAACTTTCGTATTTTTTTCATTAAAATTTCGAGTTTTAAGAAATTTCATTACTGAAAGATTTTCGTATATTCATTTTTTACAAGATAAAAATTAAGGTTGGATGCTACTTTACAGTACGATTAATATTTTGATGATTTTAAAAGGCATGACACTGAAGATTATGGCTTTAAAGAAGTATCTATCCAAAGATTTTTGTCTGAAGAACAACTATAATGTTCTGCGTCAAAATATAAGTGCATGTTCCATAAATTTATAGTGCATATTTTGCAATAATAAATGCATGAAATATACCGATTTCTAGGTAAAATTTCGAGTGATATTGCTAAAATTACCAATTATAACTATGCAGAGGTTTTAAAAAGGCAAATGCTGAAATGATGGCAATAGGTACAATTGTAGAAAACTCATAACATGATGCTGAGATTAGTATTTGATTTTTCATTCATTCTGAATACCTGAACTCAGTTTAAAAATTTTCTTAAAGAACAAAAATTACAAAAACTAATTAAATTATCAACAAAATTCATTGTGTCCGTTGACAGAGACCCAAAACGGACCGAAAAATTACCAATTCTTAACATTCAAAGGGGCTAAAATGTGCAGAAATATACAATTGTTGATATCTATACCCATATCGAAACAAATCATAGAAATGTACAAATAATATAAAATAATACTTTTATTTAGTACGATTTGTATATACATATCATACCTATGTAACCGATCAAATGTTCGAATTATAAACACCAATATCTGCTTTATGTTCGGAGTTGTTGTTGTAACAGTTCCACTGTTGTCGAGCTGTGGCTGTCTTCATTATCTTTGGCTGAATTATAGTAGCATCATTCCGGAGCATAGATTCAATTGCCGTAAGAATGATCTTCGGAGTTAAAGAATTGTATGAATCGATTTTTAAACATACATTCTCAAGGTTTAAAGTCGGTTAATCGAAACCAATAATCAATTTTTATTCCCTTTACAATGAGTGGTAAGGATATATATAAGTTTGATATTTCGTTTGCATTTTCTACATTTTTCATTTTCTACCTAATAAAGTTTATCGTCACCTAAAATGCCAAATAACATATCAACTGAAATACCAAAACCTAATGTTTGTTAGGTAATGACCATCACAGGTCAATGTCCCTAACGGGGCTATCTCGGGTTAGGCTGCGAGCTTTGTTATCAGTGCTTACTGGGCACTGCTTGAGGAGGAAACGTTTGATCTTCTCCTCTGTCTTTGCCCAGCTCTATCTGGTGCTCAGTCTGCTACAATAGGCAGTCCGTTTTTGCATGGCCTAGCGGATCTATCCATTGGAATTTCAAGAAGATAGATTCGTTCATTCGTGCGTCAGGTTTTTTCGGCACTGAACCTATTTCCGACATGTGTGGGACCTTTTGAGGACCTGATCATGATCTTTAGGGTATCACAAAGCGAAATTTATGAACACTGGCTGCTTTTATAACCTACTTTTAAATGATGTCCATATCTTCATTACAGCGCTACTTGTAATTTCTCAAATAAAAATTAAACTATGTTGGATAAATCACATTAAAACTCTTCACATTTCACAAATTCTTTTCAGCCAATTTTCATTTATGCCGCTTACTTTGCCGCTGATGTCAAAATCGAATGGAAGACAGCAATGCGTCAAGCCTTTCCAGTATTAATACGTAACGATGACGATCTATTTATGTTCTGTAAATACACCGCATTAATCGGTACGATAAAAAAACAAAAATGCTTTTCACGAACTGTACGCAAGGCTTTAAAGTCCTGGTATGAAATGCAAACACCTGATGCTATACGCACAATGTGGATGGCACATCGTGGCTTACATGGTTTCAACCATAAGACTCTGATAAAGTTGTGTCATATATCGGACGAAACAATGGGGGACTCTGATGTGGCTTCGCCCTTTTTTCTTACCTGTACGATACTACTAAAAGAAGCCGAAACTAAACTTAATAATGAAAATTCGACGGTTATAACAACAAGAACAATTAAAAAAAATAATGCAGCAATGGCCATCGATTCCAATGCAAATGCAACGCAAACTGAAACTGTGCAGACTCCAAGTAATGTACCAACACAGGAAAGTGTAGATGAATCAACTGCCAATGCAAATATAATGCAAACTGATGCTCTGGCTCCAAGTATTGTACCACCACCACAGGAAAGTGTAGACGAATCGACTGGCAATGCAAATACAATGCAAACTGATGCTCAGGCTACAAGTAATGTACCAATACCGGAAAGTGTAGATGAATCGACTACCAATGCAAATTCAATACAAACTGATGCTCTGGCTCCAAGAAGTGTAGATGAATCTACTACTAATGCAATGCAAATTGATGCTCAGGCTCCAAGTAATATAGAACCACAAGAAAGTGCCACTTCCTTAGAACCGGCCAAAGGCTCCGCTTTGGTTGTGGCCATATCAAAATTACGCACCACCAAGAAAATAAACGAAGCCATTAAGATTGTGCGCAAATATAAATTGCCCTATACACAAATACCTGGTCATTGGCAACGTAATCCGGTTATAATGGAGACTTGTTTGCACAGCATGTCGTATTTGCAAATATTAAAGAGTTGGCGCAAAATGGCCCGTAACAATCATTTCGAGGAAAATCCAAAAATCTTAAAACTCTGTAAAAGATTGCTGGAAAATAGAGAATTTGCCAAGAAATGTCGTGTACACCCAATACACTTGCTGATGTCTCTGCATGATATGGGCAATGTGGAAAAGCTGCCCCCCAGAAAAGTGGAGGCCTTAAAGCTGGACTATTTGACGAAACTCTATAAGGACTCATTCCATTGGCATCCGGATTCTGGAAAGTTACGCATGTGCATTACCGTAAATTTGCAAACCAATTATAAGAAGAGTAAGTAAAAATTATTATCTTCTAATAGTCTATTATAATTTCTTATAACTGTTTTCTCTGCTTTTAGAATTTTTAAAAAATCAAAAGAAATTAAACTATTACGATGCCTGTCTTGCTTTAGCCTTTGGCTATGCGAAACGTGAAGCGAAAGTAGACATTTTCCATTGGTATGAGGAGAAAACGAAATTGAAACAGATTCTTTTTGACAAAAGCTATACCACACAAATGGGTTTCAATTCATATGATGTGGTTGAGGTCAGTTTGTAATACAACAAATAAATAGATATTTGTGTCCTGTTTATTTGCTGTTTGTTTTTGGAAACCTGTTTTGATGTACTATTATTGTTATGTTTAATTTTAGAATCACAAGAACAATCAACGCTTAGTCACCCCTCTTATACATGCTTTGACCGCCGGACAAGTTTATGATGTTTTCTTGTGCATTGTACCAACGGCTGGCCGTGGTAATCCTAAAAATAACTCTGAATTTCTTTGCAAGTTTTTGGATAAATATCGTGAAAATAAAAATTCTAACGCCAGGTAAGTACTCAATTTTTATTACGTATTTAGTTTCCATACAATAGTTGTACGACAGCTTTACAGATGTCACATTGTCTGTGGCCTGTTTGATGGAATATGTTTGTATAAGTAAAATTGTTTAATATGTAATTATGTGAAAACTGTACTAAGGCAGACAAAACTTCAGTAATCAGCATACTGTGAACAGGCGGCACACGGTGATTCGTTTTATGGACAATATGAGGGAAATACAATTAAAATTTTTTAATATATTTCTGATAGCTTTAAAAATATATGTCTCGTATTTTGAAAAAACCACTTTGATGTCATTAGATGGCATTAGGGGTTTTAATTTATCTTCTTTGATTCCCGGGAATCGGGATATTTTTTGTAATGTACCCGGGTTTTCCCGAAATATATAATGCGGATTTATATGCAAATGCATGTTTTTTCACGAACGATTCTATTTGAATCGCACATTTTGCTGTAAAATGGCATTGATTTGTTATATTTAACTTCATAATGTATATATTTATGTTTTTAATAAAAATATTTTTTTTGTCGTCAATGGGCAACATATTGTCTGGACAAAATGTTTTTTTGTCAAATTTGATATAGAAAAAGGTTTAAATGTTATCGACTAAATTCTTTCGACATCGAGAAACTGGCATTAAGTCTTCTTCGTTTCTCTATCAGCTATTGAAAATTATCATTTCAAAACATATAACTTCAAAAAAGTTTTGAGTTTTTTTAAGTATCAAAAATTCATTAAATGCATCTGTTTGAGTGAAGCTTCCCAAGCTCAACGATTCCAAAAAGATTGTGAACACCAAGGAATATTTTATAAAATGAAACAATGCATGTTTTAATTCCTATAAATAAACATATTAAATTAAGAAAACTACAAAATGGTTTAATATAACTAAACACTTTTTTAGTTTGAAAACCGAGCTAACTTCTTAAAAAAACTATGTTTGGCTAACAATTAAACTTTACAAAAAAATATGGCTACATCTCCAAATTATATTAATCTTATTTAGCGCGTGAAATTATAATACGTTCTTAAATATCTTTTTACATGTATATAAACATTTAACAAATTTAACGAAATTAAGAAATACTGATGAGGTGAAACATAATTCACAATAGTGATTAGACAGTGGCGGTAACAGCATCGAAAACATTCATATTGTTTTCATTGCAATTTCGATTTATAAGAGATTTCGTTATCGAAAGATTTTGTAACTTCACATACACAGTTACCGCTCCTGACAGTCATTACCCAGCAGTTCTAGGAGACTCTTCTGAACAAGTGATTTTTACCTATCATTTAGGGTGACAACTAGTTACTTAACTAGCAACGTGACTAGTTATTTTAACACGTGAGAAATGCACTACACAATTAACGTTTAAAGTGACTACACTATAGATTACTTAGAGACACTTAAGTGACAATTGTCTTTACGCTAGATTACATGGGATGTATACAGAAAAATAAAGTTTTAAAATTAAGCAAAAACAACCTTATTTTAAATAGAAAACAGTGATGATTTAGAGCCAAGCTGGTTTTTTCTTATTTTGAAAATTTTAATTTTTATTTTTATAATCTCACAATTTTGACTTACCATTTTAAAATTAAAAATTATTATTCTTATTGAGCATGCTCAATTTAAAATGATAAGCATTTTGTATAAAGTCGAACAATTTTTAAATAAAAAATATTGTATTTGAATCAAAAATGTTTAATTTTTAAATTAATAATGTTACATTTTTAATTTAATTAATTCAATTTGAGCATACTTTACTAAAATCTTAATGACTTTTGTCAATACAGTTTTCGTAAAAAAAATTTTTAATAAAATACCATCAACGTTTTTGAATTTTTTAGTTTCTAATATTTGAAATTACCCCACAGCAATAACTTTCATTACCAAGCAATGAGTTAAAATGCTAAATTTTGGCTTTTCACTACTTAGACAATAGTATTTTTTTTAAAGTTGTTTGCGATTTTGATCTTGAAGATGATGTTTTTTTGATTATATATGATCATTGTTCTTTATGACAAGGGCTACAACTTTGCCTCAGAGAGTAAATCAAAATTCCGAACTGTTAGCAAGATATGAGCCTGAGAAAATTATCACCGAGGCCCTAAATCTTTGGGGGCCCATAAAAAAGGTGCATGACTTTGGGCAAAACTGGGAGACACTGGTCTTTTTTTTGTTTTTTTAGCACGTAGAGCTGTCCGTATATGGTTATTTTTGTTTGTGTTGCATTGTGTAATTGATTGAATAACTCATTTCTAGTTAGGTCTCGCAGAAGCCGTATCAGTAAGAACAGAATATGCATAAGCACGACTAGAAAGTAAGCAGTTATTTACAGATAATAAATATAGCCATGGAAACTGCTATAATGTGCACCTTTCATTGTCCTGGTGAAAAATAACTTTTTTCTTGGCCAAATGCGATTTTTTTTTCAAAACCACATTAAATAGACCCAATATGTTGGCATAATATTCGTCATTATATATTCCTGGCCAATGTTACGATGTTGCCAGATTGAGTACCTGGCAACAATTAAATCAGTTGAGGACTTGTGAATGGACGGGTTTTTTGTACGCAATTGTTTTCAAAGCGCCGGAGTGATAAAGCGCCGGAGTGATTATATTAGATTGTGTGGACCTTCTTCCACAATGTTTACACATTTAATTACTACATGCCGTTACAAGTTAACAGAAAATGCCAAAAATGCCAATAAAACTAAGTTGTGAACCTCATGTAGTTCACTGCCGCAGCAATATCGAACAAAATCATATATTATTATATAGGAACTTATTCCCCAGCGGAGTTAAAATTATGCGAAAAAAACCATACCAAGGCTAAGCTTGATAAATACTGAGGGAACTCTTCACCATCAATTTCAATGGTAAAAAAAGTGGTTTACTGAATTTCGTTGTGGCCGAACAAGCACGGAAGATGCTGAATGTTTCTACACCCGAAACAAATAAAAAAATTACGATATGGTGTTGCCCGATCGGAGATCGAAAGTGTAAGAGATTGTAGAAGCCATAGGCATCTCTCATGACTCAGTGGTTTAATTATGAATGATCACTTGGTTATGAGACATCAGTCAAAACAGTGTTTTTTTTTTTTTAATTTTATTTCATTTATTTGTAATACAAAAGCCTAAAAAAGGCAAAAATAATTATATTACAAAGCCAATATTGCCTGATATAATACAATCAAAAAAAATCTATAAATACCATAATATATATACAAATCTATAAAAGTACATATACAAAAATTCATGTAAAAAATGTATTCATTTAATATTTTCATAAATTATGTAAATTATTTAGATTATCTTAATTATTTTATTTTGCTCCCCAGCCGTAAACAAATTTAAAACATTGAGAATAATATTATTAAAAATTGGTCCACTCAGCAACATATTTAAATAATTAAATAGTACCAAGAAAGTTAAATTAAATCCAAGAATTCAAAAATGATTGTAAGAGTTTTAGTCTAAAAACATTATTAGATTGGGAAAAAGTGCGTAAATAATGTGGTAAAAAAATCCACCATCTAGCAATGCGGACTAAGAAAGATTTTTCCAAAAAAGAAGATAAGGTATTAAAATTTTAGGGTTTCTTGTGGATCTTGTAAACATAAAAGAGCTATACAATGGAAGTGGTCTGCAAGTTTTAATGACTCTATAAAAGAAAAGCAAGTTACGATAAGTTATAAAATCATGAAATCACGAGATATGTTCACGACGTAGAATATTGTATACAAAACGTACAACCGCATTAATTAAGCGTCTGATTCTATTCAAGTACACAGCACAAGTACCAGAAACAACTTCAAGTCCATATAATACCTGCGACATCAACAGTGCATAAGCTAATTTGTATCTAATTCTAGAGGGCAAATACAAATTAGTTGAGTATAATCTTCTTAAGATACCAAAAACTCTAAAACTTAATGAATCAATGTGATCAGCAAAAGAAAGTTTGCAGCCCAGACATTTAAGATGTTCAACAAAATCAATCTGAACATCACCCAAGAAAATATTAAAATCAGAAAAAAAATCGATTAGTAGGTCCAAAAACAATGGCTTTGGTCTTAGTAGGGTTTATACTTAAGGAATTATCCGAGGTCCATTCAAGAATACTCTTTAAGCTAAAGTTTATGTTAGATACTAATACGTCCTTAAAGTCCAAACAGCTTCTGAACAGCAAAAAAACATCGTCAGCAAATATTAAAGACTCGCATATCGAAGAGTTAACACAACGGGAAAGACTGTTAACATATAAAATAAACAGAAGAGATCCTAAGACTGATCCCTGGGGTACACTAGATGATAGAAAACTTATGTTTAAAATAGCTCCATTGATCTGCACAAATTGCAATCTGCCGCATAAATAAGAAAACATAAGTTTACATGCTGATTTTGAACAATTAAACTCACACTGAAGTTTCCTAATAAGTTGGTAGTGATTTAAAGAATTAAACGCCTTTGTCAGATCCACGGAAATAAGAACGCTGAATTCATTGAGAGATGTTGTATTAAAACCTCTACGAAAAGCATATTGCTTGTCATAAATACAGTCGCATACTGATTCAACAATCTGATTTCGGATTACATGTTCTACAACTTTTGATAACGCAGGAAGAATTGATATAGGGCGAAGATCTTCAGGTCCATGAACTAAAGAAGATTTAGGGATTGGTATAACCCTAGCTGTTTTCCAATATGCGGGAAAAGTAGATGTTGTCAAAATAGAGTTAATCAAATGAAGCATATAATTAGAAACAAATGGGTAAATTAATTTAATAAAACGAATAGAGATGTTGTCAATGCCCACAGAACTAGATTTAACTTTATTTAATGCTTCTATAACTTCAATTTCATCAACACATCGAAATGAAAAAGAACCGACCGAGTTATCAAGGACCGAAAAGTCAAAATTAGAATCTCCACTACCACTAGTAACAAAAAAATCATTTAATTGATTAATATCACCCTCATATACCATTGAATTAGATCCAACACATCCAGAAGATGTATCCAGTCCCCAAAAAACTTTGGAAAAGTGCAACCTCTTCACTCTCCGAATAATATTCTTGGCCCTATTGCGATGTTTGCAGAAAATTTTCCAGTTCACGTCTGGTTTCTTGGGGTGAATCGGCTCCAAAGAAGGCCAAGGTGGGTATGTTAATCAATAAAGTCATGGCACGCGGTATAATCAACATTGACTGCCTTCAAAAGTGGAAAACAATCAATGACGAATATTATGCCAACGTATTGGGTCGATTTAATGAGGATATGATTAAAAAACGACCGCATTTGGTCAAGAAAAAAGTTATTTTTCACCAGCACAACCCAAAGATGCACATATGTGCAGTTTCTATGACAAAAATCGATGAATTAGGCTATGAATTGCTCCCTCATTCGTCCTATTCTTCGGATTTAGCACCGCGTGACTATTTCTTGCTTTCAAACCTGAAGAAATGGCTCGGCGGAAAGAGATTTGCCTCCAACGATGAAATCATCTCACAAACAAAGAACTATTTTTATGACCTCGACAAATCTTACTTTTTTGGAAGGGTTAAAACAATTGGAGAAACGTTGGACAAAGTGTATACAGCTACTATGTTGAAAAATAAAATGATTTTCTATACAAAAAGTCACGACCTCATTCATACTTTGGTGAAGGGAATATAAGATTTGACAAAGCCGAATTCAACACTCTAACATAATTGTTATTTTAATTATAATTTACAATTAATTGTTTATTTTGCTTTCAGATTCATCATTCTCAACCTATTGAAATATAAACGTTCCATGCAATATTCCGAAATGCGTGCAGAAAATATTTTGGAAATATGCGGATTAGATGAACATACCACTGATATTATACACAACTTTGCCACCCATCGTTTTTTCTAAACAAAATGAGACAGCCATAAAAGCGACATAAAAAAAGGTATTATAAAATCGAATAATATTTCATAAACAAATAATTAATTCCAAACATAGAAATATATAAGCATATTTAACTAACATTTTTCAATTCGTATTAAATGTTTGTGAATATAAAAATATGCTTTCTTTAAAACTCTTTAATAGGTATTATAAAAAAACAAAAACAAAATGAAAAACAGTATAAAATATTGTAGAATTTATTATAGAAAGAGGATAAAGAAACATGAGTTCATTAATTTTCATTTTTTTTATTAATTATCAATTTTTATATGTTCTTATTACTTTTTATAGTTGCTTAAGGTTTTGATTTTTATTATTAGTTACAGTTTTAAATCATTGTTTTATTAGTCTTATACTTCGTATAGAATCTCTGTTTCTTTTTAATTTATGGATTTTGTTCTAACAACTCGAATTTATTTTTATTTAATAAAACAAATAATTTTTATTTCAATACCAACCGTATGGATGCTAAAAAAATATTGAAAATACATTGCCTTAAAATACATACATACAGTACTGGGCCAAAATATTATAAATTTCCCAAAACAAAAATATTTGAATAACATTATAACAATAAAACTTATGGTGTCCCATATCAACGTTACTTTTAATAACTTCATTAAAAAAATTTACAGAACCCAGTTTTAAATTAAAAATTATTAAAGAAAAACTAACTATAATATTTTGTCTTGGTACCACCAAACACAATCTGTTTTAAGTAAAAGAAAATTAAAAAATATATAACAAAAATAAACTTTTTGTTTGTTAACAAATAGTTAAACTAAATTTTTATTGAACAAAACATAAATAAAACAACAACGTTAATCTTCCACACAAACTATTGGACTTGCAAAAATTTTGAAAACAAAATCATAATGAAGACAAAAAAAAAAGGAAAAAATTTTTTTTCTTTTTTTTATAGAAATACATATATTATTTTTCTACAAAATTTCTAAAATTTATATATTCAAAGAAAACATAAAAATTAAGTTAAAATTTAAGTAAATTATACGTTTTTAGTATACAACAAACAAAAACAGATTTTGAAAATATTCACCACACAAACACGCAGAACATACGATAATAAAACTAACAAACTATTAAAAGCCGCTAAAACTGAAAACAAAATAACTGCCTGAAAACAAAACTGTTTAAAAAAAATTATGTCTCCGAAAACGAAATATTAAATAAAATTACATTAAAAAAAAAGAAATCTCGAAATTTTGAAAAGCAATATTTGAAAAATCTGATATTTAAATAAATTTAACAATAGTAAAACTACCAACAAACAAACACACACAAACAAACTTTAATATTAAATGAAAAATGAACTAAATAAATTTATTTTAGACAAAATTATTAAACACAAAAAAAAATTCTAAATGTAACAAAAATAGTTTATAGACGAAAGAAAACTAAATAAATAAATACATACATATATAATACGCAACTTGCGTATTTGTGACTGGCATATATATTTCAAACTAAAGATTAATTTAAATTTATAAATTAAACATAAAACTAAAACAATAATAGTTGAAATTCTTTAAATTCAATTGAGAAAAATTTTTAAGTAACAAATAATTAAAAAAACTTTTGGTTTACAATTGTTTAAATTAGTTTAAATTTTGATAAAAAATAATATAGAATTTATAATGTAAGCAAACTATGGGAGCTCAATTCATAAACAAATGTATAAAATCTTTAGAATTTTACTACTATAGTACTATTAAATTAGTTTGGAAGGGTTGTGCATTATGTGCACTTCCCTTCGGAGACATTAATATTTATTGTGATTCCCTTCAAGACTCAGATTCAGAAAAACGTATGCCATACCTAAATAAGGAGACATAAAGAAAAGGAAAAATATACACCCCTATGTGAAATTTATGTTCCCATGAAATATCCATTTCCCTCGAAGGAGAATTTGCTATCGTGATATTCCCTTAAACTTTTCATTCACAATAGTTAACTTTGTTCGTAACAGATGTTTATTGTTTACAAAATTCCATCTAAAAATTTTGCAACATGGGGAATTTTTTTCACGTGAACAAAGTTCATGAACGAAAAATGGGAAAAGGGAACCCATTTCATGTGAAATATTGATTCGCGATAGGGGTGATAGTGTTTTCGAAATAACAAAAAGAAAAAAATCCAAATCTGCTTAAAGAGCGTGCAAATGGTTACATATTTAAATTCACCGTAGGATATTCTTTAAATAGTCAATCTATTCCCCTGATAAAACCTAGTGTGTTAATCAATTTACAACCTGCAACACTTCCAAATTCATCTAAAAATCTAGTGCCTAAATCTATCACCCTATCGTGAAAAACATGTGAAATTTATGTTCCCATGAAATATACATTTCCCTCGAAGGGAAAATTGCTATCGTGATATTCCCATGAACTTTTCATTCACAATAGTTGATTTTGTTCGTAACTTCTGTTTATTGTTTACAAAATTTCATCTAAAAATTTCACAACATGAGGAATTTTTTCCCGTGAACAAAGTTGATGAACGAAAAATGGGAAAAGGGAACATATTTCATGTCAAATATTGATTCGCGATAGGGGTGTATGCACGCATAAATGGTTGTCACAAACATATACATGGTTACTGTAACCATATATATGGTTGAAATATTCATGTGAATCGTAAATTAACCATATTATTGTTACCACAATCATATATATTGTTACTGTGACTATAATATTGTTAAAAATTTTGAAATTGTTACAGTAACCATGCACAAATTTGAAATGGTTACAGTAACAATGTTCAACTATATTTTTTTTCTGCGTGTGACTGTTGTTGTTCTAACAGTTAAGAATAAATGTTTAATTATTTGTGTTGGTATCTGTAGATGGTAGAGGAAGCTGGAGGAACTGCCCCATCTCAGTTGTTCTTAACCATAGGTCTATGGGGCGTAAATTTGTTGACCGTGTGACAATTGAATAAGTGCAAAGAGGACTTTAGTTCTCGGTAGCATTTGAGAAAACTACACCAACCAGCCCTTAATTGTGCCAATATGGATCTTGAATGCCTGCGTAATTGTCTCCCACTATCCGAGATCGCAGGGGGTTGTTCATTTAGGACTCTGTTGCATCTGTAGCCTCTAATGGCTTCAGAGACCACCGTTTGATGCAACATTTTGCAATTGCAATTGACAATCAGTCGATGCCTGATGATATGGCATCTTTTAGCGTCGAAAGTCCATCCGGATGTGTCGGGGAAGGGGATCTTGCTTCAGTATCTGATGGTTGGGGTGATTTCGGCAGATGACATTCCAGCAGGAACTGTCTAGTCAACAGCAAAATATGTTGTCTGACCGACAGTAACCTGGATGATAAACATTCGTCATCTTGACGGAGAGCATTATTCTGGGCCGTTTGTAAACCTCGCCATTGGGTGTCGCTAAGAAATGAAGTAAATACTGGGGCAGCATAATTAAGAAGAGAGCGACCAATCGCCTTGTGCGTCGCTACAGAATCTGATGGTTGGGGTGATTTCGGCAGATGACATGCCAGCAGGAACTGTCTAGTCAACAGCACAATATGTTGTCTGACCGACAATAACCTGGATGATAAACATTCGTCATCTTGACAGAGAGCATTATTCTGGGCCGTTTGTAAACCTCGCCATTGGGTTTCGCTAAGGAATGCGGTCCATACTAAAGCAGCATAATTAAGAAGAGAGCGACGAATCGCCTTGTGCGTTGCTACAGAATCTGATGGTTGGTGTGATTTCGGCAGATGACATGCTAGCAGGAACTGTCTAGTCAATAACACAATATGTTGTCTGACCGACAGTAACCTGGATGATAAACATTCGTCATATTGACGGAGAGCATTATTCTGGGCCGTTTGTAAACCTCGCCATTGGGTGTCGCTAAGGAATGAGGTCCATACTAAAGCAGCATAATTAAGAAGAGAGCGACCAATTGCCTTGTGCGTCGCTACAATCGTCTCCTTGTTCATGCATCAAGATATGGAAGCTAGAGCTGCTCCTGTTTCTAACCTTTTGGTTGATGTAATTTGCATGCCTAGGAATAATTCGTCTATGACTCTGTGTGTTCCATTATCCCATTTAACTATAAAGACTCCAATTGAACTGTGAGAATTCTGAGACAACGCTTATCCAATACCAATTAGTGTTTTGGTTGCCTTTGCATCCAGTTTTGGCCAAACGTCTTAGGACACTTGACAATCCGTCCTACTATTCAAGGATTGTAGTTTTTACTTCCCGGTCACTAATACTATGGTCTAGGTCTGAGCCACATTTGGTCACTTCATCTGCTACTTAATTTTCTTGTATTTTACAGTGCCCTGGTACCCAACACAATCTGATTCTGTAGTGTACTAATAACTCTTCAAGAGCGTGCAGACTACCTGTCACACATTTTGTTGGGAATGGTTTCAATTCCGATCTATTTCTTGTTAGGTTCTTCAATTTTATTGTGTTTACCTCGAAATATTTACAATTTTTATTTTAAAGTATAATTTGATGAAGGGTATATAAGAATATAGCCAAATATAGCTATCTTACTTGATTCCATAGAGGTTCGTTTTCCCATTTTTTTAATTTAATATTTTTCAACCTTTTTTTTATAAAAATTGTTTAAAAATGACTAGCTTACTGTCTAAACAGAAAAGAAAATACATTGAACCGTTATTTCATTGTCAGAGAAAGTATAAAATACACTGCATCATTTAAGCTGTGGTATCTGTTATCATTACATTTTATATACGATTTTTTTGATAAATTCAATTTTCAATATTGCCTGCATCAAATAAGCTGTGAGTCACTGTACATAATAGGGGTGATTGTTGATAGAGTGGACCATCTAATAATGATAATCCATTGGACTATGTCAAGTAGGATTGGCTGGGGAGTTGAATATGTGGGGGTTATCATGGGAACTCTGACCACATGCTGGGCATACATTTGGGACGGCACGGTCTATGCGGGACCAGTAGGCATTGAGCCTCTTGATCCATCCCGACCTCAGTCTGCTATGAAGAATTACAACATTCATGCGGTATCCTGGGGTGTTACACCCTAATTCGATTCGAAAATAAATTTTTTCGAATTACAATGTATTTAGCATACATTTTCGAACGTTTTCGGATTGAGTTACACAGTATCCATCCTGTAACTGCGGTATTGATGAAGTCTATATATACGAATTGCAAACCAATGGATCCAGCACATACCTTTGTATGTTTTCATCGTATACACGAATTTCCTTCCTGAGATGCTTCGTGGAAAGCCCCAGCTGTGTGATGTTGAAGCTAGGATGACTCCTCTGATGACATCCTAGAAGGAACTGTTTCGACAACATGACGTTGTGTTTCTTTTCTGGAAGAATCTTCATTTCGTGTAGATGGTGTTTCGAGGTAATTTCCTTGCAGTCTGTGACAGTCCTTAAAGCAGCATTTTGCCAGCTTATAATAATTCTCCACTAGGTATCACTCAGCGAAGGTGACCACACTGGAGCAGCATATTTGACCGACCAATCGTCTTGTCCCAAGTCCATTGAGAACCTTATTTCTACATCGCCATATGTGCGAGATTGCAGTGCCATGAGCTAAGGCTGTCAAAGGAATTTGGGGCCCATCGACTTTGATGCCAATGTTGAGATTTACTTGCCTCTTTCGTCCAGGTGGTAAAGAGTGTTGCTGAAGACTTAGCTGAACACAGCTGCAGTCTACGTGCAGAAAAAAATTATATATTTCGCCGAGATAACCTTTCACTCACTCATCCATCTTGATTTATATTGATTGCAGTGGCATGAGCTGAGGCTGTCAAAGGTGATCCCCAAAATTTTTCGGAGTTCGGGCCCCATCCACTTCGACGCCAAGGTTGAGATTTACTTGCCTCCTTTATCCAGGTGGTAAAGAGTGTTGCTGAAGACTTAGCTGGAGATAGCTGCAGGCTACTTGCAGTGAAGAAATTATGTATTTCGCCGAGATAACCTTTCACTCACTTGATCACATAAGTCATCAATCTTGATTTATATTGATTAAAAGCGTATTTGGTATTGGCATATTGACTGATCACAAGCATTCATCAAATGTAACTAGATGACATTATTAGATAAGTTCTCGGATAAAATAGAGATTCTATACCCCTTAAATTATAGATTACCAGTCCAATTATGAAAAAAATTCCCCAGGAGTTTTTCTTATTTTAAACATTGATTTTTTTGGGCTGTACATTTTTATGATTTTGAGTTCCCAAATTGTATTTACAAATCTCCCCAATTGAAATGGCCTTTTTTGTAGTAAAAGCATTGAGTATTAATAAACCTATTTTTTATGAAATTAATTATTGAACCTAGTATTGAAATTTTAAATTTCCAACTTAAAAATAAAATAAAAAAAATACTACAAATAAATTTAATAAAAATAGCATTAGAAAAACTTAATAATTTTCAAAATTTTTTAAAATACATAAATCTGTGAGTGAAATAAAATTTAAAACCAACAAAATTGTGATCCAAACCTGAATAAAAAAAAATAACTAAAATTAAAATAAAAATTCAAAAACGAAATACATATTCTTAAATTTAGTTTAAAAAAAAAGTATTAAATACTACAACAAACAGAAATTTAACAAAAACAAATTCAAACCAAAACAATTTAGTTAAAATGAAATTTTACGAAAAAAAAAAAAAATACATAAAAAGAAACTGAAACAAAAAGTACCTTTGAAACCACAAGAAATAAAACAAAAACTTTAATTAAACCGTTAAAAAAAACACACAATAAAATAAATAAAATAAAACAAATTACAAATTACTTACCAAACTGTTATTTTCTGCTTTAGAAAAATAAATTTTTAACGATTTGTTTAAAAATCGACAAATAGTAAATGAAAAAGAAATAGTAATTTTTAATCTCCAAAGGAAATATAACACACACACAACAAAAAAGAAGAAACTAAACAAAACATTCGAAAAACCGTTGAAACCCTCATGTGATATCTTGAAAAAGAATAAAAAATAATAAAAAAACTCTTTTTAAAAAAACAAAATAATGAAAAAAATAATACAAAAAATAAACCACAACAAAATTGAACAAACAAAAAAGTTATATTTATTAAACAAAGAAAAAACTAATTAACAAAAATTAATAATAATTTTAGTATTAAATTTAAAAAAACAAACAAACAAAAAATAAACACCTCATTTAAATTTATTTTGTTTTCAAACACTCAGCGATTTTATTAATTTTTTATTTTTTTCTTAAATATTATTTTTAATTGAAAACTTCTAATTTTTCAACAGGACTGACATTTTTTATGAAAATATTTTTTTAATTTATTCAACACTGAGTTTTTTTCCTTTATCTTATTATTTATTTTCCTTAAGGAAACAAATATTTAATCAACAAAAAAGAAATTATAAGAAAATAATTCAAATATAAAAAAAAATAGTATTTAAATATTAAATAATCATACATGTTTAATCATTAGATTGTAATTCTAACACAAAACAAAAGAACCGAAAACTTTAATAAATGTTTTGTTGTAGCAACCAATTCGTGCGTTATATTAACACTTTCAAATTTGCATAAACAAACAAATTAAGAAAAAAACAAAAAAATACTGAAAAGTGTCAAAATTCTTTAGTTGTTTAAGCTCTCTCTCTTATCGTATTGCGAATTAATTAATAATTCATTATTATAACAAATAATTCATAATTATACGATTTAAAATTTAAAAGAAAAGCATTTAATAAATAAACAAAAATACTTATTCAAACTATCAACTGGCAAAACAGCTAAAACAAATTTTGTAACTTGGTTTTATTTCCTGGGATGGGGGAGTATTATTTTTATTGATTTTTAAACAACGCGAATATCAACGATACAGAATATATACAATAATCACAAACAATATCTGGTAAGATTACAACAGATAAAGAAATTAAGTTTTCAAATATTTGTACAGTTTTTAGTTTACAAGATAAATTTTTTGGAATTTTTTTCGAAAATGTTAAATAACTTCAGCAAATTATAGCCGATTTTAACAAGTAATGTTTCGTTTTTTTATACACTTCACCTTCGTGAGAAGATATCTTCGGGATCCAAATCTTCAATAATTCTGTCAGACATGCTTTCTAGGAGTTTCTTATTTAAAATCAGCAAAATCCGTCCATAAATATTGGAGATATGAGCAAAAATCCGAGACAACCTCTATTTTTGTTGCCTATTTTTGATCTATATCTCGATTACTAAGTCATAAATATAGACAATATGGATATCTAATGATAGATATTTCAAAGTCCATTGCAACGATGTATATAAGACTACAGTAAGTTGGACCCACAATGGGTCAAAATCGGGAAGAATATTTTTTTACCCGAATTTTTTTCAAAAAAAATTTCGAAAAAATTTTTTTTTTAAAAAATAAGAATTTTTTAAATTTTATTTTAAAGTATAATTTGGTGAAGGGTATATAAGATTCGGTACAGCCGAATATAGCTCTCTTACTTGTTTCTATATAAAATTGTATAGGATTTTGTATAGGATTTCATAGAAAAAAAAAAAATAAAATAACTATTGTTGAATTTGAAAAATTACGAAAAAAAGCGAAACTTTTTATAAAAAACTTACAGAAATTCTTGGAATATACATTTTATGAATGCTTAAAATTTTGAAATCGGTCTAAAAATGTGTAAAGTACTTCGACTTACCCTAAATTTTGAGGGCATTTAAAAATCTTTAAAAACGGTTTTAGCATGTCCTCACCTAGGCCTATAACCCCCATTAAGTCGGTTTCAAGTTCTGACAAAAAGTGTTATTTTGTAGCAGAGTGTTTTTATAAGACAATTATGAATGTTCAAGTCATTTTCTGAGAGGGGACCTTGTATGGGTACTAGAGATAAATGTTCCCGATTTTTTTCCATACTTCACAGTATAATTTCAGATTACTTAGAACTATTGAATGGTAAATCGATTACGATTATGGTCGAACATCGATTTTCAGAGTCTAAAAACGATTTTCTCGTGATCGATTATATACTCCGATTTTTATGCTGAAATCGATTTTTGATGACGATTAATCGAAATAGAAATCAAATTCCGGAATTTTTAGTATTGTCTACGTTTTCGCTTTCATTAAATTTTACAATATATTAATCTTCAGCTGAAAGCGAAAAATATTCACGGAGGATCTCATTTTTTAAAGAGAAATTTTTTTCAAACTTAAGAAATTTATATAAAAATTGCTACGAAATTTTTTCCATAAAATTGTTGTCAAATGTTTGCCGTTACGGTTTATAAAATGAGCACCCCAATATAAAGGAGTTATAATACTTTACCAAAATATAATTTTAATCCGTAATTATAGAGTATGTGGGTCATTTGCTATAGTTCCCTAAAATGCAGATCTATTATAAAAAAATCAAGTATTGGGTTCGATTAATCGACTGTAAAAATCGAAATGAAAATGGTTGATCGAAAAGTCGAAAATCGATTATTAGCTTTTGATACCATTCACTACTTAGAACTAATTTTTGCAAAATTTTATTAGGATTGCTGCATAATCAACATATTTATGACTGCTCAAACCGTATTTCGGGGAGACATTAGTATGTGGGCTAGGTGAAATCATGGACCGATATTTTTAATACCAAACAAACTTTATCAATAGAGAGTATTTGTTGAAAATTTCTGCCAGCTAGCTGCTTTAGGCCCTATCGTGTTTTCAACAGATATACGGACGGACATAGTTAGATCGTCTTAGAATTTCATAAGGACCCAGAATATATATGGGGGATTTCATCGGTCAAGAACTCTCTGAGTTACCTATTGTTCTTAGCAAAATGTGTCCCAACTAGTTTAGATAGCTATTTCTTCAATCTATTGAGAAAAAATGTTCTGTAACTCAAGACACCAAATTTTTATTGTTTTTTGCAAAATCTGAAACCAATTTTCAAAGTGGAGCCTTTTTTTAATTTTTTTTTTTGCTTAACAGAAAGCTTAGGTCTAGTCCTTAAAGAGCTTTTGGTTCGCTTTGTGAGATGCGACCAAAAAACCCAGAGAGTTCTTTTACCGATCTTGTTGAAAATTTGTGTCTGAATTACTATCAAATAGGACTAATCTTTGTGCAAATTTCATTCCGATCGGAAGACATCGATTTCAAAAGTTGATTCACTTGGCATGAAATCCCCTCCCCATACACTTTTGTTGGTCTGCGATGAATATTTCGATGTGTTACAAACAGAAAATCGATATACCATCATCTTTTTTGATGGTGGGTATAAAAACTGTAAAAATAAAAAGTTATAAGAATTTCAAATCAGTCAGTGGAAAGTTGGTATATTAACAGATAAAATTCAACACAAATTTGTTTCATGTATACAATAACCATTATGGGCCATAGCTTCCAAATAGCGGCCACTTCCGAATTATAGAATTTGTATTCTGTGATCGAAAAAATCTTACCAAACATACATGTTAATAAAAATGAAGCCACTAAACTTACAGTTCTGATTTTTTTTTATTAGACTGAAAATATTGGAATTTACAAAAAATATTATATAAGTATAGCTTAAAATCTGAAACTAAGGAGTTTGGAAATGACCTTTTTACTAGAGTTTTCCATGATAAACTTTGTCCTAATGAGTCAGAGGAAGACATAATAAGGACTGAGATCGAAAAAAACTTAACACACGTTTTTCATTAAAACTTTTAACCCAAGTATATTTTGATTTTTTTTATGAAGTTACCTTTGTGAAGCATGTCAGTTATTATGTTTAATGTCAATTATGTTCATTTGTTGTTAATCTGATTAAAATGAGTGACGAAAAAATTTTCGTACTAAAATTATTACATATTTTCAACAAAACCCAACTTGGTCCTACAAAAAGTTAGCCAAACAATCAAAAGTCTGCCGTCAAAATGATTCCAATGTTATTAAATAGTACCGGGTGAACTTGTCCGTTGATATAAAACCTGGTTCACATGATGTTTCTAAAACCAATAAATAGAAAGCATTTTCAAAAGAGCTCCCAACACATCCGTATGGAGCTTCTAGGTAAATTTTTTTATGTTGCAGATGCTCGAAGGAATGTTGAAAACAAGTTTAGGACACAAAAGCAGAAAAAATTTCCCAAAAAGTTCTTGGTATGGCAAGCAATATGCAGTTGCGGCAAAAAAAGCCAAACATTTGTTACAAAGGTCTCTATAAATACCGAAATTTACATCAAGGAATGTTTACAAAACAGGATGTTTTTATTCATAAGACTTCTTAATGTGTCCACTTATTTTTGGCCTGATTTGGTATCCTGTTACTATGATAAGCAAGGATTTGAGTGGTACAAGAACTATAATGTGGTATTTGCACCCAGAGAGGCAAATCCTCTAAACTGCCTGGAGCTAAGGTCAGTGGAGAGATATTGGTCTCTTGTTAAAAGAGAATTAAGAGTACGAAAAAGGTGTCCTAAAGTGTGGTAGATTTTAAAAGGAGTCACCTGTTTGAACAACGTGACAGGAAGAACTATAAAAACCTTAATGGAGGGGTTTCCGAAAAAGGTTCAAAATTCCATCACTATTGATTTGAACTATTAAAATAATATATTTTTAAAATTGTAACAATAATTTCAATCAAATAAAAAAAATCAAAACTGTAAGTTTAGTGGTTTCATTTTTATTAGCATATATGTATGCTAAGAATTTTTCGATCTCAGTCCTTATAAAAAATTCACCACAGCCGAATATAGCTCTCTTACTTGATTTAACCATTATAGTTTCTGAAATACCAAAAAAATAAAAATTTCTCTAGAATTTTATTATTGAATAGTTTGGAAAAGTTTCCACCACACAGTACTCTGTGTGATCCTCTTCCTACCTAGCCTTGAATTAATGGTGAATTTCCATTTTCAAGTAGGCTTATTTAACATAATTAATATAAAATTAATATAATTTTGTTTTTTAACAAGTTTAAATTCTGCAAATATCATTTAACACTAATGTAGTCGCTTAAACCCCTTTAAAAACGTTTAAAGTCTTAATAATAATTTCATCTTTTAAGTACATAAAGCCATAACAATTCCTTTTACGGTGTGCACAAAAGAATAGAGTCTCAAGTTCAGCAGTTGTGAGTTGCCAAAAACAGAAGTGGGTTTGTTGTTAGTTTTACGTAGAATTCTTTTGTTTTCTTTTTTTTTTGTTGGACAAAGTCCAAGAAAGTGCATAAATTCACAGACAACACGAAGAAGCAAAAGCCACGACTCAATTTAGGAAAAGTACAACACACATGAATGAGGACGGTATGCGTTAATAATAGACTTTTATGCAGGAAAATCTGGATAAAATAAAACTCAAATGTATTTTGTTGAAAGGAATAAAATGCACTAAAAACCAAGACTATAAAAAATACGAAACAATAAATTATTTAGCAGTAAAATTTAAGCATAAGGGAGGAAAGAATTCATATATTTAAATATAATTAGTTTAAAAGAAACATACAAATAAAATATGTATTTAAAGAATTTTCATAAATTTTTCGTAACTAAACCAGCTGGGCCACACATATAACTCCACTTGGAGGTGGTGCGTAAAGGTTCGAAACCCAGTTCTTCTTTGGGTATGCCAAATTGTAGCAATTTCGATTCGTATGTTGCCAGGAGATCATCATGGGCTTTGGTTACCCTAGCCAATTCATAACGTAAATCTTGTATTAGTTTATTCTTTTCATCTAAAACATTTTCAACTCTTCGTCCAAGGTCCAGAGGAGTTTCAGGTTCAAAGCCCGTGGCTTTTACCGCAGCCTTACAAGTGTCAATGGTTTCTTTGAGCATTTGTTCCTGCTTCTCACCCTCTTTTTCCATTATAGCAATTTTACGTTCTAACAAAACATTTTTAAGACCAGTTTTCTGCTGCAGTTCAATGACTACATCTTCAAATTTCTCCTTTAGTTCTTCTCTTTCCTTAACCAACGAGTCGTTACGCAAGAGCAGAGCTTCGGTTTCCCAAGTCAAGGCCTTGAGTTGTTTTTCTATATGATTGTTGCGATTTTTGAGGCGTGTCAATTGGGCTCTATCACGATCATAGAATTCTAGCTTTCTTCTCAAGGCCACTAATTCCTGTTGGGCCTGTTCTAATGGCTCCTTGAGTTTGCGATTTTCACCACTCATATCCGCTGCTATACGATCACTTCTCTCGGTTTGTTTGCGCAACACCTCCATTTGTTCTTTCAGCGAACTAATAAGTCCCAGATTGTTGAGCGTTATGTCATTATAATAGTTTTTCATGTCATTAAAAGCCAAATCATGATTCTCTATTAGCTTTTGTATTTGGGTATTTTTACGCTCCTCCACCTCAAACATTTGCATGCGATAAATCAGTTCAATTTCCGACTTTAAGGCCAACATTTTCTCTTCATGTAACAAAGTCATATCTTTGGTTTCTTTCTCGAAACGAGTGCGCATGTTGCTAGAAAAGAAAAACATGATTAAAATTTATATGATATAACTTTAATGATAATGGTTTTACTTACTGTATCTCTTCTATATGACTAATTTTCAACTGCTGTATTTGTAGCTCATGCAATTCTTCACTTTCCCTTAACAGTCTCTTTAACTCTCTTTTATCACCTAGCAGTTCCATTTCCTGCTGCACATGATCCTCTTGCGACAACTTCAATTGGGTCATTGCCTCTGCTCTTATTTCACTGATTTTATTATGATTTTCAAACTGCAAATGTTTCATTTGTTGCATGATTTCTTTGGCTTCAATATCGGCTATTTCTTGTGTCATTTCCACTTCATGATCTTTTTGTCGAAGCGCTGTAGTGGTCTCTTCCAGCTGGCCTCGTGTGATTTCCCAGAATATGCGTATTTTATCTCTTTCCATTTGAAAGAAGTTACGTTCCTCTCTTTCGCGATCCATTTCGGCTTTGAGCCGCAAGGCAAAAGCCTCCAACTGATCACGATCCATGGCGGAGGTGTCCACACCATCGATGAGCACTGAAAAGTTATAAGGGAATTATTGCAGATATCTAGTTATATTTTTGTTTAAAAATTTTGTAAGTGTGATATCTAGCCAAAAAAATATCACTTTATGTGTGAGTAATATCTTCCGCTTAAAAAATATTTTGGTCTTTGTGTGAGAAAATATCACGGTCTGTGTATGAGAATTATTTTTCGCACAGAAAATATTTCGATCTATGTGAGTGATAGTTTTCGCTTAAAAAATATATCGTGTGAGTGATATTTTCTGCCTAGATCGAAATCTGTGTGAGAAAATATAACGGTTTGTGTATGAGTATTATTTTTCGCCTAGAAACTATCTTGATCTGTGTGAGTGATATTTTCCGTTTAGAAATAATGTCGATCTGTGTGTGAATGATATTTTTCGCTTAGATAATATCACGGTTTGTGTGTGAGTTTTTACTCCTACAATAGACGACGGTCTTTGTGTGAATGATATTTCCCGCCTAGAAAATATCACGGTTTGTGTATAAGTGATATTTCCACCCTATATCTCGGTCTGTGTGCGAGATATATTTTTCGTCTACAAAATATCACGGTCTGTGTGTGAGTGATATTTTACGCCCAGAAAATATCAAGGTCTGTGTGTAAGTGATACTTTACGCCTACAAATGACCACGGTACAATATAAATTTATTCAAACTATTGGCCGAGCCAAAAGAACTGCTCATCTTTTGAAGCCAAGAACAAATCAAACAAATATCGGATACTCTGTTCCAAAGTGAATAATAACACAGAGAGAGTGTTCTGCATCGATCGAGGCAAAACTTCCGAACCACTTCAACAATACAATACTATTTAACAGGTATTAATTAAAACATGTGGCTGAACATTGTCATGATGGAATATTACGATTTCATGTCTGGCCGGATATTCTGGGCGTTTTTAGGCCAATGCTCTCTTCAAACCAACCATTTACGTTCGGCACAGATTCCCTGTGGTGGCCTGACCAGACTTCACCAGCTAATAATAAAGATAGGACGCATTTGATCCCACCAAATACAGAGCATTTCCTTAGCGCCATTGATATTTGGCTTTGGTGTGGATTCGGCTGGTTGGCCGGGCTTCACGTACGATCTCTTACGCCTCGGGTTAACGTAATGGATCCATTTTCCATCGCAATGATTCGGTGCAAAAATAATTTTCTTTTATAGCGTTCAAACATCAAATCGATTTCCAAGGTTCTCGGCTACAATTCGTATGGTACCCGATTTCTCAGCTTTTGGATGAATCCTGAAATTGCTGCTTGAATAGCTCCCAATGATTTTGCAAGCTCTTTCTCTGGCTGGTATGGGCGATCTTTGTCTTCCGTGTCAGAATCATAAGCTTTGGTGAACAATTAGTGTGCAACGACACATTTTTACAAATTAAAGAAGTAAATTAAAAATCCCCGCTTTGTTGGTACGAAATTCGACATTTCCGAAGCATTTTTCTAGATAGAAATATGTTTATCGATAGATCGCTAACAATACTTGTGATACTTGTTGCTTTAAAAAAGGTTTCTGTGTAAGAAATATTTTCTGTTCAGCTTCTGACTGTGTGATATTTTCCGGCTTGAATGTATTTGGTCAATTCACAAGGTCTCCTATCATCTCGTATTGTCCTAATATTTCGCAATGGTTTGAAAATGTTGTTATTGCCCTTCAAGCTAAAAATGTCCTACAATAAAGCAACTCTGTATGCTATTGTGTTATCTTAACCAACCAGCAGAGACCTGCGCCGAATGCCTAAGAGTCGGTTAAGCCGAGCCGCTGAGTCGTGAAATGTTAGGACATTATGACAATATGACATGAAAGGAGACCTTGTGAATTGACAAATTGTGTTTAAAATTTTCAGCCTTGAAAGCATCACAGCTTCTGTTTGAGTAAAATATCGCTTGGAAAATATCACAGCTTCTTCGTGAATCTGAAAATATGTGCGTTATCTTTTCTATGGCATAAATATTACGGTTTGCGTGAGTGATATTTACTGTCTTGAAAATAGCTGTCTAGTAAAATATCACAGATTCTGTGTGAACGAGAAAAACTGTTACGGTCTATGTGAATAATATTTTACGCTTAGAAAATATCACAGCTACTTTGTAATGTTTTCCAGTTTAGGAAATATCAGGGCTTTCTGTGACTGCTTAATTTGTTCGCTTAGAAATAATCACAGTTTCTTGTTGATATTTTCTGCATAAACTATGTGCCGCGAATATGTGAATATTTTGAAAATAAATTCCGTTTAACCAACAAAACCCACTTCTTCCTTCCACATCAAAAGTTCCAAAAAAATCGTTTTGCGAACCCAACTATTAAAGTCAATAGAAAGTATGCCTTTATGCGTGTGGTCAGTTGTTAAGGGCGCAAAAAGCAAGCAACGTGGAGAAAAGAAAGTCACAGCTGCAATGGTCTCACTTATATTTGTACGAATGGAAAACATGCAACATAATTGTCTCATTGTGGCATTTAGCAACAATAAGGCATAAAAAAGTTTTCTAAAAGAGACATCAGCGGAAAGTTTGATTCTCATGTTTAAAAAAAAATGTGTTTGAAAAACAATTATAAAACAAAATGTGGGTAATATTTTTGTTAGTTGATGTTCAGATAATAGTGTCCATTGACCGTTATTTCTCTTTTAGATATTTTCTAACAAAAAAAAAGGATTCAAAAACCATACACACTCTTTTAGAAATATATAAATGGCTTTATTCATATGTGTGAGTGTGTGTGTAAGTAGAAATGTTTGCTTTTATTATTAAACATTTAACAGCAACATTCAACATTGACATTTTTCCATTCAGCCATAAAAGTTCCATTTTTGTTTTGCGTCTTCCGTTTCCGTTTGAAATGTAACGGCCATGTAATAAAAATATTCACACAATGATTTTCTCCATATGACTATATTTATCTGTTTTGAGCATTGAAATCTAACTGGAGGAGCACGACTTTGTTCAACCAAACAAAACTAAAAAAAAAAATATAATAAAGCCAAAGGAAAAGGACTATTTATGAAACCACACTTGAGCACATTCAGTTAAATTTCTATTCCTTGCCATAATTTTTGAGGGTAATTAAAATGAAATTGTTTTTTTTTTTAAACTCTTTAAACCAAATGAGTTTTTATGGTCATTTAAGGGGTGTTTTGGCAACATTGTTTACGCAATGTAACATTCCATAATAATGACCAGTGTCTCTTGTTTTAGTCCAGCAGTTAATGTGGTAAACGTTTGTTCCTTTAATGTGGTTAATTGAATTCGTTTATATATATTTTTTTTTTGAGTTTCAAATTGTGTCCTCTTCTGCCACACAAGATGGTTTAGTGGGTATGTGGGAGTTTGTGCCACAATTAGGTCAATAGGAGTATTTAACCAAGTACGAGTTGGCTTAAACTCATTTGTAAATTACTCACAAAAATCATGACCAAAATTAATTGGCCATAATTATTATTGGCCATATGTGGTCTGTTTAGTTGCTTGTAATGTGGCTGCAGTTTAAAATGTTTATTTTATTTCAAAGAATGTATGTATTTCTATGGGTTAAATAAAGACATTTCATAGCAAATTTTATTGCTTTATTTAAAAATACTTATGTAAAGTAAGTTAATTTAACAAAAACTATTACATAACGAGAGATTTTTAAAATCGAAAATATCACAGAAACTGTAATATTTTACATATGGAAACGATCACACAAATATTTTAATATTTCCAGAAACGAAAATCAGGGAAACTCATAAATTGTGATATTTTCCAAATAGATTAAGAGTCTGTGACTTTTTGTATGAGACACAGGTTTTTGGATAAAAAATCATTATATTTTTCAACATAGTTTGCCAATGATTTCATCGTTGGAGTCAAATGTCTTTCCGCCGATCCATTTCTTCAGGTTTGGAAACGAGAAACAGTCACTCGGTTGAGGGATGAATTTTTTCATTGGAAACTGCACATAGACCTGGTGAAAAAGGAGAAATCCTCTTTAAATCTCTGGTTGTTGTGGCGGCAAAAAGCTTTCTCTACACCCAAGTGATTATTCAAAATTTAAACCACTGAGCCATGTGATATACCTATGGCTTCCACAATTTCTCGCACTATCAATCTCATGAATCATTAATATTTTCAATTGTTTCAGGTATAGAGATCTCAATTGGGCGTCCAGAACCTTTGGCCTCTTCCGTGCTTATGCAGCCACAACGAAATTCAGGAAATCACTTTTTTTATACCCTTCAACATGAGTGGCAAGGGTATATATAAGCGACTCCACAAAGTATATACGTATATTCTGGATCGTTATAGATAGCGAAGTCGATATAACCATGTCCGTCTGTCCGCTCGGCCACTTTTTAAAATCGGCCCACAAATGCCTTAGATATAGGGAAAAAACCGGGACAAAATTCGATTTTTGGGCTATTTTTGATCTATATCTGGATTACTAAGTGATTAACATAGACAATATGGATATCTAATGATAGATATTTCAAAGTCCATTGCAATGTATATAAGACCTACAACGGGTCAAAATCGGGAAAACAATTTTTTAATCCGATTTTTTACCAAACAAATTTTTTTTTCATAATATTTTTTCATTAATGAATTTTAAAAAAATAGTTTTAACAAATTATAAAAAAATTTAAAAAAATAATTTCGAATTTTTTTCCAAATTTTTTTTTTAATTTTGAAAAAAAAAATTTTTTTAAATTTTGAAAATCTATTTTGAAAAAAATTTTAATTTTGTTTACCTAAAAATATTAAAGATTTTTATTTTAAAGTATAATTTGGTGAAGGGTATATAAGATTCGACACAGCCAAATATAGTTCTCGTACTTGTTCAAAATTTAAACCACTGAGCATGTGAGATACCTCTGGCTTCCACAATTTCTCGCACTATCAATCTCATGAATCATTAATTTTTTCAATTGTTTCAGGTACCTCAATGGGGCGTCCAGATCCTTTGGCCTCTTCCGTGCTTATGCAGCCACAACGAAATTCAGGAAATCACTTTTTTATACCCTTCACCATGAGTGGCAAGGGTATATATAAGTTTGTCATTCCGTTTGTAATTTCTACATTTTTTGTTTGCGATCCCACAAAGTATATACGTATATTCTGGATCGTTATAGATAGCGAAGTCGATATAACCATGTCCGTCTGTATGTTGTAATCAACTTTCCGTAGCCCCCAAATAACTTAGAAACATAATTGATACATCAATAAACCGGCTCGGCCGCTATTTAAAATCGAGAGAATCGGCCCACAAATGGCTTAGATATAAGGAAAAAACCGGGACAACCTCGATTTTTGGCCTACTTTTTATCTATATCTGGATTACTAAGTCATTAACATAGACAATATAGATATCTAATGATAGATATTTCAAAGTCCATTGCAATGTATATAAGTCTATAGCAATTTGGAACTACAATGGGTCAAAATCGGGAAAACAATTTTTTAATCCGAATTTTTAACAAAAAAATTTTTTTTCATTAATGAATTTAAAAAAAAAAATTTTTTAAATTTTTTAAAAAATAATTTCGAATTTTTTTCCAATTTTTTTTTTTTTAATTTTCAAAAAAAAATTTTTTTTAAATTTTGAAAATCTATTTTGAAAAAAAATTTTAATTTTGTTTACCTAAAAATATTAAAGATTTTTATTTTAAAGTATAATTTGGTGAAGGGTATATAAGATTCGACACAGCCAAATATAGCTCTCTTACTTGTTACTATTGAAATTTATGGTGCAGAGTTCCCATAGTATTTATCGACCTTACAGTTGGTTTGACCGATGTTTTTTTTTTGGTAAAAAATAATGCTTAATGAGCTCAAGAAATTCGCTTTTTCCATTTTCTGCTCAAGTCACGCGGTAGTCTGCTATCAATGCTGTCAAACTCAAACTAAATGATGCAGATTGTTCAAATTTTGACGAGAGGCAACTGACAGAAGCCTGTTGACAGGAACCATAGTGCTCTTACAGTAAAGTCATGGACTTATTGACCCGGAATCTATGATAATTTTAAGATTGATATTTTCTTAGAGGAAAATGTCACACAGACAGATTGTCACAGTTTCTAGGTGAAAAACATCACAAAGATGGCAAACAGCTTATATATAGGTTGTGATATCTTTAGTCAAAAAACATCACACATATATTCAATTATTGTGATATTTTTTAATTAGTAAATATCACATACATAACCTTTCTTAATTCCAAGAGTAATATTTTTTTTTTAGTCGCAAAATATCACATACAAAAATTGTGATATTCTAGAGGAAAAAATGTCACACAGAGAGATTTTGATAGTTTCTAGATGAAAAATATCACACAGGCTTAAAACATTTTACAGAGAGATTGTGATATATTTGTGCGAAAAACAGATACTTTCAATATTTTTGATATTTTTTAGCGTGAAAACTCCCAGCTGTTGTGATTTTACTATTAATTTTACCTATCATTTAGGCCGACAACTAAGGACTGAGATCGAAAAAACATTAACACAAGTTTTTTCTTAAAACTTTTAACCCAAGTATTATTTGATTTTTTTTTGATTAAGTTACCTTTGAAAAGTATGTCAGTTATTATGTTTAATGTCAATTATGTTCATTTGTTGTTAATCAGATTAAAATGAGTGACGAGAAAAAAGTGCGTACTAAAATTATTAAATATTTTCAACAAAACCATACTTGGTCCTACAAAAAGTTGGCTAAACAATCAAAGGTCTGCCTTTAAACTTATTCCAATGTTATTAAACAGTATCGGGAGAACCTGTCCGTCGATAGAAAACCTGGTTCAGGTAGAAGGAATGGTTGACATGATGTAGAAAGCATTTCAAAAGAGCTTCTAACACATCCGGTAGGAAAGCAATATGGTTAGCTCAGTTCTCGGGCTATTTGGTAAGAAAAGTTAAAGCGAAAGCAGGTAAAAATTTAGAGGCCAAAGACAAAGCATGGAAATTGAAGTAAATTTTTATAAAAAAATATACCTTCTGCATAATGGATGACGAAACGTATGTTCTGGAAAATTTTTCGCAGCTTCTGGGTCAATATATTTATGTTGCTGATGCTCGAGGCAATGCTTGCCATACCAAGAAGCAATATGCAGTTGCGGCAAAAGAAGCCAAACATTTGTTACAAAGGGATCTATAAATACCGAAATTTACATTACTGAATGTTTAGAGAAGAGGATGCTTCAATTCATAAGACTTCTTAATGTGTCCACTTATTTTTGCCTGATTTGGCATCCTGTCACTATGGTAAGCAATGTCTTGAGTGTAAAGGAACAATCATTTGGTACTTGTAACAGGTGGCGTAAAAGTAATCCTCCTATCAGAAAATGCTATAAATTTTGGCGATTATTGGTCAAATAAATAGTCAGCAATATTCCGCGTTCTGGAGCAGTGTAGCGTAACATTGTTTATTAACGTGTATTTCGCATGTGTTTACTACACAAATGTCAAAACAGAACAGACATTAGGGACCAATCGCAAAATTTATAGCATTTTCTGATAGGAGGATTACTTTTGCGCCACCTGTTACCAAGAGAGGCAAATCCTCCAAACTGCCTGGAGCTAAGGAAAGTGGAGAAATATTGGGCTCTTGTTAAAAGAGAATTGAAGGTGTCCAAAAGTGTGGTAGATTTTAAACGGAGATGGACTACCTGTTCGAACAAAGTGACAGAAAGCTAAATATAAACCTTAATGAAAGGGTTTACGGAAAAGGGTCATAAATTCTTCACTATTGATTAGAACTATAAGAATAATAAGGGTACGCTTTAAACGCTTAAGTTTCCCATTTGTGTAAATGTGCAAATTTACGTGACGTGTTTCATGAACCCACCTTTTCAATTTTGTGCAAGTTTACACAGAAAATTTATATTTGTTAAGAATATCAAATAAAAATAAATTCAACAAAAGCTGTAAAAAAAAGTTTTTCAAAATGTATAAATTTAAATTCTAAAAATGTTGAATGAAAGTTAAATCTTTGGAACAAACGATGATATACATAGTTTGGAAGATTTTGTTTATGTTCCAGCAGTTGGTTAATGTTTCCATACACATTGCCATTCAATCCAATCTTTCTGTTCCAAAGTTACACAATTTTAACATGCACAGAATATTTATATTTTATTTGATTTTTATTTTTCATAAATAAAAGTAAACAACAGCAGCTTATAATCAAATGCAAAATAAATTCAAGTTTGTGAGTCTAAATTGTCGAGCAAACTTATAGGAGTTGTGCAAACGAATTTCCATACATTTTTTTAAAAGTTCATTTGCGAGAGTGTAAAAATGCACAGATTGCACAGTTTGTGAGGCATTTAAGCGTTTACATGAGGACCCTTAATATTTTTTTTAAGTTGTAATAATAATTTCAATCAAATAAAATAAAGTTTGTGAGGCATTTAAGCGTTTACATGAGGACCCTTAATATTTTTTTTAAGTTGTAATAATAATTTCAATCAAATAAAATAAAAATCAAAACTGTAGGTTTAGTGGTTTCTTTTTTAGTAACATTTGGGTATGTTAAGATTTTTTTGATCTCACTCCTTACTTTAAATTGAAAGGCATTACTGAAAACTAATAAAATCCGGAAACGGAAGTGTGGCAATAATAATGGTTATTGAATGTTTTAAACAGTTTCTAGTGTAGTTTGCAAATAATAGCATTAAAATTTATGAGTTTTACATGAGCACATTACGTGTGTTAAAATAAAAGAACCAAAATGTACAAGATAAAAAGTTAAATAGATAGAATTATAATAGTCACACTTACTTGGCTTGGCTTTTCCCTTTTTTCCTTTCTTTTTGGGTGGCTGTAGGGAGAAAAATATGAAATAGACTTAATTTTTAATATAAACAAATTTAAAGGAGTAAGAAAACATTGTTATAAATGAAATTTAGGTTACTTTAATATAATAAACATGCTTAACTACAATTTGATTAGCTATATTTCTGAAATATCTTAGTGGAACCAAATCATATCATATTAATGAGATATTAGCAAACTTGGAGAATCAATAGACTTTCAAATACTGGTTGGATTTTATTTCACATAGATAAATACAGCATTAAAAAATTCATAGCATACTTTTGAGCAAAAAACTATTAATAAATAATAGCATACTTTCCAGCACTCAAAAACAATGAATTTAAATCTTTAATAAAATGAATTTTCTTTAAAAATCTAACTTGCAACATGCTGCATGTTAATATTTTATATTTCTGGCTGACATTTGTTTTAATTTAAAGAATTCAAGGCTAGAAAATCTTTGACAGTTTAAATATTAAAATGCATTTATTATTTTATTTTACTCTCTGTTTTAAACAAGATCTGTTTAAATATACATATAAAAAAAGAAGCAGCAGTTGAAGGATTAAAGTGTATAAAACTAGTAGTTGTTGCATTGTAATACTTGGATATAATGTTCTCTGCTTTTGTCAAGGTCCTTTGTTAAAATATTAAACACAAGAAGTGCCAAAATTTATATATTTTTTTGGTCTTTATATAATTTTGTTATTTTAATATTGAAATTTGTTTATATTGTAAACAAAATATTTGTTGGTGGTGGCAGAGTACTTGTCGAGCAGTTGTTTAGCTTAAGGCTACTTTTCACTTAAATTTTTTTTTTTGTGAAATCCTTTATTTATACACATGTATTACAACGATATACTACAAAAATGTATGAGGAATTTTTTGTATGTATTTATGAGATGTATAAATAAATTGTAAGGCAGAGAAGTCGGGAAAAAGGGGATAGTGTCTTGAACAAATTCTAAAATTATTGAATGGATTAAAAGATGTTAAAAGTTGTTCCCAAACATAGTCTTTTTAATGGCCTTTGTAATTCCAACATTACGTTCCAGCTCCCCCATAATCTTTCGGTCTCCCATTCTGCTGATTAAAGCTACAAAAAATGTGTTTAAATTATATGATGACGCGGCTTTGAAAACAATTTCTCGCAACAGATGTTGGCTTATTGCATATTTTATGACTGGAAATTATTCAACAAAAATCGCAGATGAATTTTTTTTTTTACTTGTTGTTGTTGCTGTTAACGAAAAATGAAAAATAAAAGAGAGATGGCATATTATCGACCATCCAGCCAGTGGGAAAGCATATGAAAAGTTAAAGAATCACGAACAGCTAACAAAAAGTATTCCTATGTATATTCTTTGACGCCAAAAACCACATAATCAAATAAATTGTTTGCTTATTTTCTACTAAATACATTTAAATTAATATTTATTGCAAATAGTAAACAACTGGTTCAAACAAAGATCTTCTGCACATCACAGAATCAAATCCTTAAGGAAAAACTTTTAAGAATATTGCTGTCGATCTCTCTATAAGCTTACTTCCGTTTAGGAAATATTGCTATCGAAAAGGATATTTTCGTCTAGGAAATATTTCTATCAATAATGATATTTTCGTCTAGGAAATATTGCTATCATATAGATTTATCGATAGGCATGCTTCCATCTAGGAAATATTTATATCTATTTATCGATATTGATACTCCGACTAGGAAATCGGACGACAACCTCTCAGGTAAGCTAATACTCAAGAGGTTAACTTCTGCATGACCGTATCGCTCACGTCACCATTCTACAGAAGAAAGGCATGCTAATCGTGGTACCTACCCCAAATACCGATAAGGGAAGACTTGAAGCAATGTCTGTTCTTTAGGACATATGGCTGTAAGAAGATCTCTGATGATCTCGGCCTCTTGATCTCTCTTAGATTGCCAGATACCTGCATCGTCTCTCAGGCAGAGGTCTAGGCAGATGCAAAAAGAATTCTGGAGTTAAATCCCGAAACTTCAATCATAAATGTCTACTTGGACAGCCTGGCATTAATAAGGGCTCTCAACTCCAAAGTGATCATTTAGTAGTAGTAATTTTTTTCTCGATTGCATTCAATTCACTGACCCAACTTAGACAAAAATTGTTCAAGTTAATATGGGATACGGGTCATATGGCATACGGGGAAATGAAATCGCTGATGGGGAAATGAAAACTTACTGGTTGTCCTTGAACGAAACTTTTGTGCGACTCTTGGCTGCGATATCGAATTTGATAGACGAATGGCCGATTAAAGATACGGAATTCAGGTTGCATACTATGAGGACTTGCGGAATATACAGAATGCTCTTTGGCAAGGGATATGACACAGACTCTCTTGATTCTTGCTAGGAATTTGATTAGGCTTCTTACGTGTATAATTACTCTATAGTATTGGACACTATAGTATTGGACATACATATCGCACTGGTTCCTCTAAAGAGAGTCAACTCAAAATATATAAATTTTAAAAAATCGTACACCATTTTCGCCAAAAAATACAATTGTATCCGTCTTCAACTTTCATTGTAATGTATTAAAGAAAACAATTTTTCGCTTATAATTTTTGGGTTACCCACGTAAGAAAAACTGCAGAAGTTATTTAGATGAAGAAGAATCGGTACAACGTTCTATGTGACCGCCTCGCTCTACAGGAGTGTAGACAAGAAAACTTCATACAGGTATCATTTGTGATCTGAACTGCCTCAGAGATTCAGATAAATTTTTCAGAAATACCGATTAGGAGTTACAAAGTCGTCAGGATAAGGGAGAGCGATTAATCTTTATTTTCATGTATGACACACATTATTGTCAACATATGGTTTCCGAGCCAGTCTTTCCGAGCCGAGTCTTTTGAGGCCAAGAACGAATCAAGCCAATTTCGGATAATCTTTTCTGAAGTAAAGCGTATCCCAGAGAGAGCGATCTTCATCGATCGAAGCAAATAGCAGTCGGATGGGTCATGGTCTGGACTAAAAAGCGGGTGAGTCAAAACTTCCCAACCACTTCATTCTAAATACTTTTTAACGGGTATTGCAACATGTGGTCGAGCGTTGTCGTGATGATATATTAGGGTTCCATGTGTGGCCCCATATTCTGGGCGTTTTATGGCCAATGTTCGCTTCAAACGAATCAGTTGCGTTCGGTACAGGTTCCATGTGATGATCTAGTCAGATTTCAGCAGCTCATAATAGATAGGACCATTTAGCTCCCACCAAATGCAGATAATTATCTTAGCGCCATGGATATATGACTTTGGTGTCTGGTTGGCCGGGATTCACATACGATATCTTACGCTCCGGGTTATCGTAATGGATCCATTTTTCATCACAAGTAATGAATCGGTGCATAAATTATATTATAGCATTCAAGCATCATTTCAGACATGAAAAATCGTCTTTCAAGGTCTCCAATTAGCTTCAATTAGTATGGTATCCAATTTTCCTGCTTTTGAATGAATCTTGCTGCTTGCAAACGTTTTGAAATTGCTGATTGAGTAGGTCTCAATGATTTTGCAATCTCTTGATGAGTTTGACGATAATCTTTATGGAGTAATTCCTCCAATTCCTGGACTTTAAACTTTTTTGGCTGGCCTGGGCGATTTTTGTCTTCCGTGTCAAAATCACCACTTCTGAACCGCACGAATGATCTCTTGCACGTTGAAACCGATGAAACACATTCACCATAAGCTTTGTTGTGCTTCAGCGGTACTTTTTTTAAATTAAAGAAGTAAAGCAAAACTTCCTGCATATGACGCTTTGTTGTAACAAAATTCGACATATTTGAAGCAAAAAAATACTCAGAGAATAAATGACAGATTTGTACCCTTCAAAATGACATACAAGGTGGTGCAAAAGTAATCCTCCTATCAGAAAATGCTATAAATTTTGCGGTTGGCCCCTAATGTCAGTTCTGTTTTGACATTTGTGTAGTAAACACATGCGAAATACACGTTAATAAACAATGTTACGTTACACTGCTCCAGAACGCGAAATATTGCTGACTATTTATTTGACCAATAATCGGCAAAATTTATAGCATTTTCTGATAGGAGGATTACTTTTGCGTCACCTGTTATAAGTTATTTAAAAAAAAAACGCGATCAAAAGATACGCCATCTACTGTAAATCCCGCATTTTTAAGTCATACACACAATATATGATTAGAAAGGTTATCATCCACATGATTATCGCAATCATATATATGATTGCAGTAAATAAATATATTATTATGGCAATCATTTTTATGGTGATTCATTGTATCATAATATGTTGTTCTCAGATTATGATAAATATAAGCCGAGAACAACATAAGTGGTAAATCCTTTATCATAATAATGGTTGTCACAAACATATACTTATTTACTACATTGATATATGTCTTATGGTTACAATCATGTGAATCGTAACTTTAAATATAAACAATTCTAGTGACCATAATATTGTTAAAAAACTTTGAATTTTGAAATGTTACAGTAAACAGGTACAACTATATTTTTTCTTTGCGTGTACCTAACATTACCTATAGATACGTATATTTACGCTTAGGAAACATTGATAGCGATAGACCTATTATTATTATTGATCTTTGGTTTATACTATTTCCTTATTAGAATATTAATATCGCTACTTTAAAATTTACAATTTCAAAAGTATTTTCATATTAAACTACAAATCTGCTGATTTACTCTCGTCCATTTTGGTAAACTGTCTGTCTTTCTGCCAAATTGTATTACAACTTCCTTTGCATTCCATGCAAATTCTTTGTAACAACAAAATCATCCCTGTAACAGCAGCAAAGAGCATATCATGAAAAATTGCTTTATAGAATTGTTTGGTCTGCACTCTCCTACAGCGATACTTGACTACAAACAGTTGTGACTTTAACTGCATGCTTAACATGCGATTACCATGGCAACTCTGTTGTAAGTAATTGGTTGAAAATTCTGAATGAATGTAAACACAGTTGTCGTTGCAAGAGTTACAATTCCATATAAAGTAATATATTCTTCCTTGGTCCCTTATATTTTCTGATGGACTTTTTTTTTTGGAAAGTTGTTTTATATTTTTTTCCGTTTTCTTAATGCGAGTTAATCACTCATGCTTTTCATCATCATCTTCCTTTGGAAACTTGTATGAAGTTCAATTGTATTCAGCAGGATAAGTAAGGATTTAAACTTTTTTATTTAACAAATTGCTTGTTTGTTAAAGGGATTATTAATCTTGTTTTTGTCACTTACCATATTTGCTTTTTATTTAATTTGGTTGCAGTTGAAAAGTTACTTTTCTGATTTAATCTATAAATTTCTATATGATTTTTAATAATTAATTTAAACTGGTTTTATTATTGTTTTAATTTATTAATTATTTTATATAAGAATTTTGAAGAAATTTGTTTATTTTTCAATAATATACTGTTAAAAAGATTTTTTGTTTGAAGTGACGTTTTGTTTGTAAACAAAATATTAACATTTGTAGTTGCTAAGGTTGCCAAGTTGTTTGAAAAAGGGGTGATTCAAATAAAATAAACGTTATTTTGTTATCGATGGATACAATATAGTTAACATAACTATTTAAATTGTGTGACAAACTTAAGCGTTAAATTGGTATCGTATTGTTAAAAATATGAATGATTGAAATATTTTGGTAAAAAATAAGGTATTTACATAGGCCAGCTGTTCTAAGAGACTGTCTCGAACCAGTGATTTTATCTATCATTTGAGGTTACAACTACAGGGTTTTCCAACAAAAGGTGTTATTTTGGTATTCAAAGAAAAATGCCATTTTTGAGATAAATTATCGAATGTTTATTTCATAATAAAGAGGAAGGTATGTCGATAATAATGAAAAACAACATCAGCCAAATGACCACAACGACAATGCTCACAGGATCATGAAATTTTCCATAACCAAATCGCAAAGTGGCTGCCCTATGTTCGATAGCCTCACGAATTCTATCTTTGAGGTCTCGAATCGACGCTGGACTGTTGGCGTAGACTTTATCTTTCACGTGGCCCCAAAGGAAGAAGTCGCAAGGTGTTGAATCACAAGATATCGGTGACCAATTGTGATCACCTATTCAAGAGATAACACGGTCCGAAAACTTTTCCCGTAAAAGAGCTATGGTTTAGTTGCTTGGATTTACAATAGATGGCGCATCTTTTGAACGCGGTTTTTGTTTTTTATAACTTATATATCATTTTGAAGAGTACATTCACTTGTTCTGTCATTTATTCTGACTTAGTTATTGAACATTATAGTGTAAACAATAACGCTTTTTTGCTTCGAAAATGTTGAATTCTGTGCCAACAAAGCGTCATATGCAGGAAGTTTAGCTTTACTTCTTTAATTTAAAAAATATTGCCGCTGAGGCACACCGATTGCTCACCGAAGCTTATGGTGAATGTGTTTCATCGGTTTCAATGTGCGAGAGAAAGTTTGTGCTGTTCAGAAGTGGTGATTTTGACACGGAAGACAAAGATCGCCCAGGCCAGCCAAAAAAGTTTGAAGACCAAGAATTTTAGGCATTACTCCATGGAGATTGTTGTCAAACTCAACCATAGCTTGCAAAATCATTGGGAGCTACTCTATCAGCAATTTCAAAACTTTTGCGAGCAGCAGGATTCATCTAAAAGCAGGAAAATTGGGTACCATACGAATTGAAGCTAAGAGACCATGAAAACCGAGTTTGCATTTCTGAAATGCAGCTTGAAGGCTATGAAAGAAAATAACTTTTGCACCGATGAAAAATGGATCCATTACGATGGCTTGCATGAGATGCCTATGCCAACCGGTACAAAATAAACGTTGAGAGTGACTATAATCTAGATTACTTAGAGACACTTAATTGACAATTGTCTTCACGTTAGATTACCTGAGATATACAAAGTAACCACTTGACTTCTCTCAGCATTACAGAGAGTACATTCGTGTCAAATGACCCAAATTTATTAAGTTGAGTCAGACAACTGATCAGACAAATTCAGTGGGCTATCAAAAGCTTCGACCCGTTTAAATCCTCAGGGCCGGTTGGTATTATTCCTGCTGATCTTCAGAAGAATGAAGAAATAGTTGTATCTTGGCTCATCAACATATACACAGCGTGTGTCAGATGGACCTGTATTCCTACATGGTGGACGAGGTGTAGAGTAGTCTTCATTCCTAAAGGAGGTAATGCGAATCACACTAAACCTTTTTGCTGAAAACCCTAGAAAGGGTGATTGGCGTATACCTGAGAATGACCATTCCGACGGAACTCATGTCTAAATCCCAACATGCCTACACTAAGGGAAACAGCTCTACATTCGTTAGTTGGCTCCATTGAAGAGTCGCTATCACATAAAGAGTATTCACTTGTTGCTTTCCTTGATATTGAAAGGGCTTTTAACAATTTCACGCCATCCTACCTCCGATGGATGAACCTGGGATTGATCTTTGTGTACGCCGATTAGTCGGAAAGATACTCGGCTATAGAGTCATTGTGCTACCCTAGGTAGCATAAGTGTTTCAAAAGTGGCCAATCATGGAACCCCACAGGGTGGTGTACTATCTCCACTTCTGTGGAATCTGGCTTTGAATACCCTGTTGGTCAGGATGCACAACGAAAGGATTAAAACAGTTGCGTATGCTAACGATGTTGCAGTATTTATATCTGGTAAATTTCTGGATACAATATCTAGTTGTATGGAATCGGCATTAAGTACACTGAGTGAGTGGAGTATATGAAGTGGACTTAGTGTGAACCCCCAAAAAACGGAATTGGTTCTCTTCACTAGGAGGTATAAGATCGATGACTTTAGACCACCTAGACTAATGGAATCAGTCTTGAGATCTGGGATAATGAAAAGTATCTTGGCATCATTCTAGACAAGAGATTGTCCTGGAATTTGAACATTTAGAATAGGATTAATAAGGCCTATGTGGCCATTTACTCCTGCAAAAAAGCAATTGATACTAACTGGGGTATTATGCCGAAAGGTATCATTTGGATCTTCAAAGCAGTCGTTGAACCCATCTTATTCTTTGGAGAGTTGGTATGGTGTCAGGCTCTGGATAATGCTACTCATCCGAAGGCCGTTGAACGAGTTCTAAGGGCTATCGCGATACTGATTAAAGGCCCTATAAGGCCTACCTCCTCTAAGGCACTTTTTACTATTCTAAACTGGCTACCAGTGGATTTGATGGTCACAGAAATGGCTCTCAACTCTGCTGTGAGACTAAATGCTGGTTGTTCGTGGTATGGTAAGGACCTTGGACACTCTAGGATACTGAATTGCTATGGGCACATACATGGTAATGTCGATTACTGCATCGCAAAACCTTTTTTCGATAGGAATTTCCATATTATAATCTCGAATAGGGATTTATGGCAACGCGGACTCTTCCCTCTGCTGACGTCATACGGATATACACTGATGGCTCTAACATGGGTAACAGGGTCGGTGGAGGTTTCTATATTGAAAACTTTGTGATAAAATCCTTCTTTAGGCTACCTAACTTCTGTACTGTTCTTCAGGCGGAAATTACTGCCATCCAACTGGCTGAGGTATTATCGAATATCTGGTGATATATGTATATTTACTGACAGCAAGGCTACCGTTAGGTTAACCGAGGAATTCCGGATATCACTAAATGAGATATCGAGACATTCTAGGATAACGCTTATATGGGTCCCTGGACACGATCGAAATCAGGGTAATTGCATAGCAGATGATTGGGCCAAAAGGGGTGCGATGATGAGTGAGGAGGCGATCGACCCCTTTTCTGGTATTTCCCTTGTTAAATGCAAGATGGCTGTTCAGCAGAAACTATATGAGACTGCACAAAACAGGTGGACTAATGAACTTTTCTGTGCTACAGTGAGGTCGACTTGGCCCGTATTTTGTTATTGTAACACACATATGTGTGACAAAAGAGTAATTTTGTTTGATTTCTTCATTGATATTTCTCTCTCCTTTCGTTCTATGTATTTTATTAATCTCATAATCAAAAACTTTTCAGTTTTAACAAATGTTTTCAATAATATAAGAAATAACATTGTTTTTCATAATAATTCAAAATACCTCAAATAAGTTTCTTTTTATTAAATTATCCACAATATTTACTATGAAATTTAAAATAATCGATTGCAGATTTTTGACATTTCAACTTTCATTAGTATTTTACTATCTTTAATATACAAATTCTTTTGTGTGAAAATTCTTCTACAATTTATTTCATTAATTTTTCAAATAATTATGATTTAATTTAAAACATCTTGGTAAACTTCACCTGCTGTGTTTGTGTAAAGGAAAATATTTTTTAATAAAAAGTTAAATTTGTGTAACAAAGGGCTAATTAAATGTTAATTTAATTAACTTCGGCAACAACAGCAGCTTATTATGGCAGAATTGAGAATAATTATTTTTAAAATAAAGATTGTTTAAAGAAACTGAAATGGAAAGAAACGAAGTAAAAAAAAGTTGGTGCAAAATGCTTGGCAGAAAATAAATATTGAAATAGTTCGCAGTAACCGCATAAAAGGCTTTTCACTTAAAGTAGTTGTAACTTTCAATGGTAAATAATTTTTTACTTTTTACTTAATTCTTGTTTATAGATTTTTGATTTTGCATGAAATTTAACAAATTATTTGGTTTTTGTGCACTAAACCGATTTTGCTGATTTTTAATAGCAATCAGCTTAGTATTATATTTAACATTATAGGCGAATCTTATTGATTTCCGTTATGAATTTTATATGTAAGAATGATTTACACACACAGAGTGACGAAAACAAATGTTACATTCCACAAATGGTAGTGAAGTGTATCAAAACAAAATTGACCAGTCTCCTCCAAGTATTAATAATAGTTAAATACTATAAATTTATAATGCTAACTACTAATACAATATGAAATTATTGTGTATTAATGTTATTAAAAAAAAATAATTTTTAAAATCGTTTAAATTTCACAAATTTAGTTTCTATCATTGCAATTTATAATTTCTTTTGTAATTTAATGTGCAATCATTTCTTATCAGATTTTTTGATATATTTTTAAAGCAGACTTAGCATTACTTATTTTACATTCAACAATACTTTATGTCTTGTACGTAATTTGTCTGTCTTTAGAAAATAAAATTTTGCATTTGTTCATAAAATACGATACCAAACATACCACATGGTAGGAGTACTTTGTTGTTTCTTTGCATCTTTTTTACCAACTGGAGTTCCTTGTCTTCATCTCAAAGAAGTTTATGTAAAACCACATACATTTGTACCACTTACAACAAACAAAAATGGCAATAACAATAATAACAACAGCAACGATGAAACAATAAGTATTTTGTTGCTGAAGTATTTTGTGGGTTGTTCTCAAAATTTCCATTAAGTACATAAACCAGCGAAATAATTTATTTCTTCAGTTCTAGTTCAGGTTCTAGTTCCGGTTCTAGTTCAGGTTTAAGTTCAGGTTCAAGTTCAGGTTCTAGTTCAGGTTCTAGTTCAGGTTCTAGTTCAGTTCTAGTTCCGGTTCTAGTTCCGGTTCTAGTTTAGGTTCTAGTTCAGGTTCTAGTTCAAGTTCCAGTTCAGGTTCTAGTTCCGGTTCTAGTTCAGGTTCTTGTTCAGGTTCTAGTTCAGGTTCTAGTTCAGGTTCTAGTTCAGGTTCTAGTTCAAGTTCTAGTTCAGGTTCTAGTTCAGGTTCTAGTTCAGGTTCTAGTTCAGTTCTAGTTCAGTTCTAGTTTAGGTTCTAGTTCAGTTTCTAGTTCAGGTTTTAGTTCAGGTTGTAGTTCAGGTTCTAGTTCAGGTTCTAGTTCAGGTTCTAGTTCAGGTTATAGTTCAGGTTCTAGTTCAGTTCTAGTTCTAGTTCAGTTCTAGTTTAGGTTCTAGTTCAGTTTCTAGTTCAGGTTTTAGTTCAGGTTGTAGTTCAGGTTCTAGTTCAGTTCTAGTTCAGTTCTAGTTCAGGTTCTAGTTCAGGTTCAGGTTCTAGTTCAGGTTCTAGTTCAGGTTCTAGTTCTGGTTCTAGTTCTAGTTCAAGTTCTAGTTCAGGTTCTAGTTCAGGTTCTAGTTCTAGTTCAGGTTCTAGTTCAGGTTCTAGTTCAGGTTCTAGTTCAGGTTCTAGTTCAGGTTCTAGTTCAGGTTCTAGTTCAGGTTCTAGTTCAGGTTGTATTTCAAGTTCTAGTTCAGGTTCTAGTTCCGGTTTTAGTTCCGGTTCTAGTTCAGTTCTTGTTCAATTCTAGTTCAGTTCTAGTTCAGTTCTAGTTCAGTTCTAGTTCAGTTCTAGTTCAGTTCTAGTTCAGTTCTAGTTCAGTTTTAGTTCAGTTCTAGTTCAGTTCTAGTTCAGTTCTAGTTCAGGTTCTAGTTCAGGTTCTAGTTCAGGTTCTAGTTCAGGTTCTAGTTCAGGTTCTAGTTCAGGTTCTAGTTCAGGTTCTAGTTCAGGTTCTAGTTCAGGTTCTAGTTCAGGTTCTAGTTCAGGTTCTAGTTCAGGTTCTAGTTCAGGTTCTAGTTCAGGTTCTAGTTCAGGTTCTAGTTCAGGTTCTAGTTCAGGTTTAAGTTCAGGTTCTAGTTCAGGTTCTAGTTCAGGTTCTAGTTCAGGTTCTAGTTCAGGTTCTAGTTCAGGTTCTAGTTCAGGTTCTAGTTCAGGTTCTAGTTCAGGTTCTAGTTCAGGTTCTAGTTCAGGTCCTAGTTCAGGTTCTAGTTCAGGTTCTAGTTCAGGTTCTAGTTCAGGTTCTAGTTCAGGTTCTAGTTCAGGTTCTAGTTCAGGTTCTAGTTCAGGTTCTAGTTCAGGTTTAAGTTCAGGTTCTAGTTCAGGTTCTAGTTCAGGTTCTAGTTCAGGTTCTAGTTCAGGTTCTAGTTCAGGTTCTAGTTCAGGTTCTAGTTCAGGTTCTAGTTCAGGTTCTAGTTCAGGTTCTAGTTCAGGTTCTAGTTCAGGTTCTAGTTCAGGTTCTAGTTCAGGTTCTAGTTCAGGTTCTAGTTCAGGTTCTAGTTCAGGTTCTAGTTCAGGTTCTAGTTCAGGTTCTAGTTCAGGTTCTAGTTCAGGTTCTAGTTCAGGTTCTAGTTCAGGTTCTAGTTCAGGTTCTAGTTCAGGTTCTAGTTCAGTTCTAGTTCAGGTTCTAGTTCAGTTCTAGTTCAGTTCTAGTTCAGTTCTAGTTCATGTCTGTATTCCTTTAGTTTATAAACTCCCCACAAATATCATTGGGTTACTGTTATCTTTTACTAAGACAAGGCCACATAATGGAAGTTTCTTCATTGCAATTCAGTTGGTTGTTCCTTTAACGCATTTGTTGATTTGATTTTACGTTCAGAAATAACAACAAAAATATGCTAACAAGAAATTGTCTAAACATTTCAGTGGCAGAAACACAATTCATTTTATTTAAAAACAATTTGTTTATATTTCGTGTTTGTTTGCTGATTTTTAAATTTAAATTCAACAAAAACACCAGACGAATCTAAAAAACAGACCATCTTTGTGGTCATGGTATGTTGTTTTTATAGTTATTGATTTTTTTTATTTGCAAATATTTGTTGGTAGACTTTATTGTTCTACTTGTATGTTAAAACTTAAGGAATGAAATTTGCTTAACTTTCTTGTCAGGGTTTTCATTTACACTTAAAAGTGTAAATGAGGTGCTTTGTGATCGCAGACTTTTCACGTCTAAAGAAAATAGAAGAGTTAACAAATTGAAAGTGATTTAAAATAGAAGTAAGAAGCATATTTGTGGAGCATGGCCATTTGCTATAATATTTTCGAAATACAACTCTTTTTTATTAAAACAATTAATTTGGTCTGTTTGTCAGAGACTTTCTTTAATTAAAATATCACAGTACAAAATAAAACTCAAACCTTTTCGCCTTAAGAAAAACTTATAATAAACAAATTTTATCTCAAACAAATATTCAACAAATCAATTTCATACTTACCCATTTAAAGTCAACACAATTTCGTATGCAATATTGAAATGTTCATACATATTTCATATCTAAAGCCAAAGTTGATTTATCGCAAAAACAATGTTCCTGGGTTTTCAATAAATTATAAATATTTAACCACAATAACTTGGCAATGCCACCATAATAATATAAAAACAACAAACAACCTCCACCCGCCACCAGCATATTTACTTGCCACATTACAAAACACTTGAAAGAATTTCCAATAAAATTTATTCTTTCTCTGAAACCTTAAGGGCTAAAACAGTAAAAACCACAACAATCTATTTATTGTTACCCTTTTGCATATTTTCTCACTCATTCAACGTGCCATTTGGAGTGAATTTTGAAATGTTTGTCTTTTTATGTATGAAATTGATTTTAAATGGCCACAAATTAAATGAAAATTTATTCGAAACAATTTTAGGCAATTTTGAATATATTTCTTTGTTGTTGTTTATTTTTCGAGTCTTCATGTTGTTGTGTTATTAATTTCAATTAAATTTTGGTTGAACATCGTGGAAATTCTAAACAAGTTACCGAAAATACCGAAGACTCTAAATACAGTTAAATATACACAAATTGTGTTAACCAAAATAAACCATTAACCAGTGATTTTCTTAAAGGGGCTAGTTTGCTGTTCAGAGACACCATTTCCAATTTCCAGTTGATTTACATTTGTTATGCTCCTCTTAACACAAGACTTATTTGAAAGAAAAGGAATATAACTGATCTAGAATTGAACTAGAATTGAACCCGAACTAGAACTGAACTGGAACTGAACTAGAACTGAACTAGAACTGAACTAGAACTGAACTAGAACTGAACTAGAACTGAACTAGAACTGAACTAGAACTGAACTAGAACTGAACTAGAACCTGAACTAGAACCTGAACTAGAACTAGAAACTGAACTAGAACCTGAACTAGAACCTGAACTAGAACCTGAACTAGAACCTGAACTAGAACCTGAACTAGAACCTGAACTAGAACCTGAACTAGAACCTGAACTAGAACCTGAACTAGAACCTGAACTAGAATCTGAACTAGAATCTGAACTAGAACTGAACTAGAACTGAACTAGAACTGAACTAAAACTGAACTAGAACTGAACTAGAACTGAACTAGAACTGAACTAGAACTGAACTAGAACTGAACTAGAACTGAACTAGAATTGAACTAGAACTGAACTAGAACCGGAACTAAAACCGGAACTAGAACCTGAACTAGAACTTGAAATACAACCTGAACTAGAACCTGAACTAGAACCTGAACTAGAACCTGAACTAGAACCTGAACTAGAACCTGAACTAGAACTGAACTAAAACTGAACTAGAACTGAACTAGAACTGAACTAGAACTGAACTAGAACTGAACTAGAATTGAACTAGAACTGAACTAGAACCGGAACTAAAACCGGAACTAGAACCTGAACTAGAACTTGAAATACAACCTGAACTAGAACCTGAACTAGAACCTGAACTAGAACCTGAACTAAAACCTGAACTAGAACCTGAACTAGAACCTGAACTAGAACCTGAACTAGAACCTGAACTAAAACCTGAACTAGAACCTGAACTAGAACCTGAACTAGAACCTGAACTAGAACCTGAACTAGAACTAGAACCTGAACTAGAAACTGAACTAGAACCTGAACTAGAACCTGAACTAGAACTAGAACCTGAACTAGAACCTGAACTAGAACCTGAACTAGAACCTGAACTAGAACTAAAACCTGAACTAGAACTAGAACCTGAACTAGAAACTGAACTAGAACCTGAACTAGAACTTGAACTAGAACCTGAACTAGAACCTGAACTAGAACCTGAACTAGAACCTGAATTAGAACCTGAACTAGAACCTGGACTAGAACCTGAACTACAACATGAACTAGAACCTGAACTAGAACCTGAACTAGAACCTGAACTAGAACCTGAACTAGAACCTGAACTAGAACCTGAACTAGAACCTGAACTAGAACCTGAACTAGAACCTGAACTAGAACCTGAACTAGAACCTGAACTAGAACCTGAACTAGAACCTGAACTAGAACCTGAACTAGAACTAGAACCTGAACCAGAACCTGAACTAGAACTAGAACCTGAACTAGAACTAGAACCTGAACTAGAACCTGAACTAGAACCTGAACTAGAACTAGAACCTGAAATAGAACCTGAACTTAAACCTGAACTTGAACCTGAACTTGAACCAGAACTAGAACCTGAACCTGAACTAGAACCTGAACTAGAACCTGAACTAGAACCTGAACTAGAACCTGAACAAGAACCTGAACTAGAACCTGAACTAGAACATGAACTAGAACCTGAACTAGAGCCTGAACTAGACCAGGTGGTACTTTTCAATATTTAGGCCATATTGATTTGAAAGGTCTCCAGTTATCCTAGTTTCAAATGATACTCATAATTTTTAAAAACTTTCGGCTACAAAATGGTGTAAAATTATTTATATTTCCGGAAGAAAAAGTCAAAATGAAAAGAGTAAGTAAGTCGCATAAATAAATATTTCTGTTGCCTAAAAGGCAGACGATGCTGTTGACTGTATGTACTTGTTACTAGATTCCAGAGTGAGTTGGTGGGAGGTATTTAATTATGCCTCTTAATATGATTTTACTGAAAAACACAAACTGTTCAAACTCCTTATTTTATTACTCCACTCACCACGTTGTGTTTTATACACTTTAATTCACATCCGTTGTTGATGCTGTTACTGCTGCTGTTCATAGCGCGTAAACTTGTTTACAGAAACGCCAAAAATTTTGTATTGTTGTTGGTTGAATTTTATTTTTTTTTTACTTTCAAGCGTTTAATTGCTTTAAGGATGGATAAATTACAAGACTGCTGATACTTAAGAAAACAGCAGACACACATATTTACACAATACACACAATATTCCTATACACACAGATAGTTGTTTGCCAAAGTATTTAGTAGTGATGATTCGGTGGCGGTAGTGGTGGCAGGAAGTGCTTGTAAGTGGGGTAAATGTGTATGTTGTGTAATGTGTATGTGGTTGTGTTCAGTCAATATTTAGCAGGAGGCGTGAGAAAAATTTCTGTTAAACATTTTTTTTTTTTAAAGAAAAACATTTAAAATTTAATTTTGTTGTTGTTTTTTGTTGCTGCTTTTAAATGTATGTGAACAAGTTGTGGAGGGGTTTGAGTTTGTAAAATTATTATACGTTTGACTGACTGGCTGGCGTTTTAAGTGTCCTTGTGGTTTTTATTGCTACTTTTGTGATTTAAAATTGATGTAAAGAGAAGTTTTTCTTTATTTGTTTTTTTGAAATAAACGCATTCAGTTATAAACAATTCATTATATATTTTTTTAATTGTTTCATTAGTGTTAAATATTTTGATTTGATTTTTTTGTGATTTTTATGAAAAACCTATTGAATTGTTAAATTATTTAGCAAAGATTTAATTAATTTAAATTCATTAGGTCCATGAATTTAAAAATGAGGGATTTCCAATGATAAAGTTTTTTTTTTAAAGTAATTTTTGGTTTGAATAACTTATATGTCATTCTGAAGGGTACATAGGTGTAATTTATTCGAAAGTGTTGAATTTTGAGCCAACAAAACACCATATGTGGGAAGTATTGCCAAATATCCATGCTCTGTATTTGTTGGGAGCAAAAGGGTCGTATCTATTATGAGCTGCTGAAATCTAGCCAGACCATCACAGGGAACCTGTACCGAACGCAACTGAGCGAGCATTAACCGAAGAACACCTAGAATATGCGGCCAGATATGTAACCGTAATATTCCATCATGACAACGCTAAGCCACATGTTGAAATACCTGTTAAAAGCTAATTAGAAAGAAGTGGTTGGGAAGTTTTGCCTCCCCCGCCTTATAATCTAGACCTTGCCTCGTCCGACTACTATTTGTTAAGATCACGGCAGATGGCTCTCTCTCTTATTATTACAATTTACAAAAAATATTATTTTTATAGTTCTAATCAATAGTGATGAATTTATGAACCTTTTCCGGAAACTCTTCCATTATGGTTTTTATAGAGCTTTCTGTCACTTTGTTCGAACACGTAGTCTATCTCCATTTAAAATATACCACACTTTTGTAGGATAAAATCCTACTTTACGCTACCTAACTTCTGTACTGCATCCAACTGGCTGAAGTATTTTCGAATATTTGGTGATATGTATATTTACTGATAGCAAGGTTGCCGTTAACGGAATAGCGGGTATCATCACGACATCTAGATTAATCGATGAATGCCGGGTGTCTCTAAATGAGATATCGAGGCATTCTAGGATAACGCTTATATGGGTCCCTGGAAATGATGACAATCAGAGTAATTGTATGGCAGATGAATTGGTGTATGAGGAGGCGATCGATCCCTTTTCTGGTATATCCCTTGTTAAATGCAAGATGGCTGTTCAGCAGAAACTATATGAGACTGCACAAAACAGGTGGACTAATGTGCTACAGCGAGGTTGCCTGCAGGACGAATCTACTTATAGATTGCCATCGTGAGCAAACCAGGCTAATTGTCTCCTTTATTACAGGACACTGTTTAATTGGGGCACATGCTAGAAGAATGGGCCTACGTTACAATGATTACTGTAGAAGCTGCCATAATAAAGAAGAGGAAGAGACCGTGTATCACTTTTTCTGCCAATGCCCGGCTCTGACAAACCTGAGGGAACGCATCCTTGGATTTTCAAACCTATCATGCTTGGATGAGTTATGAAGGATGAATCTTATATGAATCCACTCCTTCATCCGGGAATCTGGCTTAACTGGTTTAACTTGGAGGCAACGGAAGTATTGTACTCTGCTGTCTACCCCTTGGGTATCATAATGGGATCAGATTTGAATGGACCCAAGTGAGCTTTTCTACAACATTCCCCCGAGCATTAGCAACATAAAAATATTGGAAGCTGCGAAAAATTTTCCATACGTACATACGTTTCGTCATCCATTATGCATCATGTATATTTATACCCTTCACTATGAGTGGCAAGGGTATATATAAATGTGTCATTCCATTTGTAATTTGCGACCCTACAAACAATATATATTCTGGATCGTTATAGATAGCGAAGTCTATATAGCCATGTCCGTCTGTCCGTCTGTATATTGAAATCAACTTTCCGTAGCCCCCAAATAACTTACATACATGATTCATACATTCATATATCGGGAATTCTTCCGGCTCGAGAAAAAATCGAGAAAATCGGCCCACAAATGGCGGATATATAATGAAAAAACCGGGATAACCTCGATTTTTGGCCTATTTTTGATCTATATCTCGATTACTAAGTCAGTATAGATATCTAATGATAGATATTTCAAAGTCCATTGCAACGATGTATATAAGGCTATAGTAAGTTGGACCTACAATGGGTCAAAATCTTGAAAAATATTTTTTAACACAAATTTTTTTCACAAATAAAATTGTTTGTCATAAATTTTTTTTACTGAGGAGTGATATCGTAAAATTCTTTACACACGTTTTTCATTAAAACTTTTAACCCAAGTATTATTTGATTTTTTTTTTTTTTTTTGATCAAGTTACCTTTGTAAAACATGTCAGTTATTATGTGTAATGTCCATTATGTTCATTTGTTGTTAACCTGATTAAAATAAGTTACGAGAAAGAAGTGCATACTAAAATTATTAAATATTTTCAACAAAGGTCAATCAAAGGTCTGCCTTCAAACTGATTCCATTGTTATTAAACAGTATCGGGAGAAATTGTTCGTTGATAGAAAACTTGGTTCATGTAGTTTTAATGAAAAATGTGTGTTAAGGTTTTTTTCGATCTCAGTCCTTATGTGGCGTTTGTTAGTTATATAAAGAGGTCATCTTTGTTTGATTTTTAAATATTTGCATAAAATATTTTAAAATTTGAATCCCTAATTGTTGAAAATATTACAAAGAAACATCTTTAGTTTTGTTTTTATACATTTTATTTTAAATATAAGTTTTATTTAATAAATTTTCTTTTGGATTATATAATTTAGTTTATTTTGTTTTTAATATATATTTAAATATATTTTTGTAATATAATTATAATAATTGTTTACATATAAATTTGATTATATAGTTTTTTTTTTATATATATTTTTGTAATTTTTTTAAATAATTTTTTAATGATGTTTTTCTGGTTTTATTTTTATATATTTTTTAATTAACTATTATTAAGAGTTAATTGTTTTATTTATTAATTATTTGTTTTTATCATTTATATTTATTTGTTTATTACATTTTTATATTCAAAATATAAAGTAATTATTATACAATACATTTTAAAATTAATTTTTGAAATAATTATAAGTATTAAGTTTATAATATATATTATATCTAAGAATATATTGTTTATTACTATTTTATGTACAATTTTTGTAATTTTTATTTTTTGTTTATAATATTAACGATTTATATCAGGTTTGCTTTAGACATGCTCTTTAATTTCATTTTTGTTTTTAATTTTAATTAAAATAATATTTTCATTTGTTCTTTGGTTTAATTTTAATGATGAAGTGTACTTGAAGACAAGACCAATTTTAAGAAATTATCAATTTAAACTTTTTACGAAAAGATAAACGATAACAAAACTCCAAGCACACATTTCATTCGGTGACACGAACATGCTTCGTTAAAAGCTATGTTCGTGTCACCTTGCCCCAGATTCAAGGACCCTGAGTCATAGATAAATACATACAGATTGGAAACTCTACTGTCAAAGACCTAACTCAGTTGTCATAAACCTAAATGGAGAGAATGTATTAGTAAAAAAAACTATGTGGAGATAAAAACAGCACTCGTACATGTGATTATGTTGAGTAATTTTAGTTTCACTCTATGTGTAAAAAGATATATTCATATCTACTTACACATTCTAAAAGATCCGATACTCATTCCACTCTGCCTGCTCTTAGAAGTTGTTCAAGAAGCTCTATGAATTGCCTTCTAATAACAAGTGATTAAATAAAAATAGTCTACATGAACAATTAAAATACTCTGCATCTCTTTGATTAACTCTCTTTACAAATTCACAACAAAAAATTGCTCGTTGACTTCATATTTTTCCCGCTGGCTATGTTTATTCATAAAACGAATCGAACCTGCTAGAGTCCTACCGACTGAAATTGGGAGAGTTTTGTTGGCGTTCGTTTTGTTGGTGTTCGTGTCCCGGAGCTGTGTTTGGTTTTCATTGCTTTACTCAATGTTAAAAGATTTTTTTCTGCTGGAAATTGGAGTTTTGGAAAAAGAATGTTGGATTTAGAAGAAGTATGGAGGTATAAGGAATGAGATCGAAAAAACCTTAACACACGTTTTTCCTTAAAAATTTTAACCCAAGTATTATTTGATTTTTTTTTGATCAAGTTACCTTTCAAAAATATGTCAGTTATTATGTTTAATATCAATTATGTTCATTTGTTGTTAATCTGATTAAAACGAGTGACAAGCAGAAGTGCGTACTAAAATTATTAAATATTTTCAACAAAACCCAACTTGGTTCTACAGAAAGTTGGACAAACAATCAAAGGTCTGCCGTCAAACTGGTTCCAATGTTATTAAACAGTATCGGGAGAACTTGTCTGTTGATAGAAAACCTGGTTCATGTAGAAGGAATGGTTTACATGATGTTTCTAAAGCCAATAAATAGAAAGCATTTTCAAAAGAGCTCCCAACACATCTGGTAGGAAAGCAGACCGGTTAGCTAAGTACACGGACTATTTGTTACAAAAAGTTAAATCCAATGCAGGCAGGTTTAAAAACATACGAGGCTCAAAATGTTTCTGACAGGGACATTGCTAAAAATTTTGACGTCAAAGACACAGCACGGAAATTGAAGTCAAATTTTATTCAACAAATATACCTGTTGTATTATGGATAACGAAACTTATGTTCTGGAAATTTTTTGTAGCTTCTGGGTTAATATTTTTATGCAGCTGTTGCTCGAGACAATGTTGTAGAAAAGTTTAGGACCCAAAAATCAGAAAATTTTCCCAAAAATTTATGGTATGGCAAGCAATATGCAGTTGCAGCAAAAGAAGCCAATCATTTGTTACAACGGGCTCTATAAATACCGAAATTTACATGAAGGTATGTTTACAAAAGAGGATGCTTCCATTCATAAGACTTCTTAATGTGTCCGCTTATTTTTGCCCGGATTTGGCATCCTGTCACTAAGAACAATAATGTGGTATTTATATCAAGATAGGCAAATCCTCCGCCAGTGGAGAGATATGGGATCTTGTTAAAAGAGAATTCAAGAGCACAAAAAAGGTTGGAAACCTACGTATTCGAACAAACGTTTATGTATGTTAATATTTTTTCGATCTTTTCGACCAAATTGCATTATCAATTTGAATTTAACAGTTTGTAATGGCTGCTTGCAGCATTCAGCATGTTTGTAAACAATTCCAACAATTCCATTTACTGTTAAAGCTTAACATTTAAGCTGCTAATCGTTCTAGCTGATCATTGTGGAAATATAACATTTTTGGCTTGACTGTTAGATAATTAATGAAAGAATTATATAAATAGTAAAAGTGAGTCTGATCAACACAAAGCATAATACCCTCACCACTATGGTGGTGTAGGGTATAGCTATAGCGAATGAGATTTACAGACACTCAAAAATTTACATGAAAAAATATCATAGCTTAGACAAACACCAAAAATAAACATTAATGCAAAAGCATTCTACAAATCCAAAATCAATGCTATTCAATTATATATATTACTAGCTTAACCCGTTAGGCTTTGCTACCCCTACGTAGTAAAATAAAATATGTGAAAGGATTTTATAAAAAAATTAAATGAATATAACTAATTCAATACCGATCATTTTTCGACAAACTATCTAAATGATAAGAGAGCTATTCGGACAAAGTTTGAAGAATTTTGAAATTATAGATCTCATGATATTTAGAAATAAATATTCGTATGATAGGTGACTCACCCACTTTTCCGACCCCTCCAATTTTCGGTTAAACCTCATGCAGTGATATGAAATTGACAATTATAGTTTTCCAGATGTTCGCAATTAACTATTAACTTTGTATGGGAGGTGCCACGCCCACTAATCCAATCCAGACCATTTTCAGACAAACTATGTAGAATAATAAGAGAGCTATTCGAACAAAGTTTGAAGAATCTCGCATTTATACTTAGTTCTCATGATATTTAGAAATACCTATGTATTAACTTTGTATGAGAGCAGACTAAATCCCTGTTTCGACTTCATGTCGTGATATGAAATTGATTCATCTAAAGTTTGAAGACATTCACAATTATAGTACTTCAGATATTCGAAAATAACTATGTACTTTGTATGATAGGTGCCACGCCTACTAATCCAATCCCGCCTATTTTCAGCCAAACTCCGTACAGTGGTAAGAAATTAATTCATACAAAGTTTAGATACTTTTACGATAATAGTTCTCCAGATATTCGAAAAAAGCTATTTACTTTATATGGGAGGATTTCGTCCGATTTTTGGTTAGACTTCATGCACTGATAACAAATTAATTCCTATAAAGTTTGAAGACTGCCTGCAGATGTTCTATAACTATTTACATAGTTTGAGAAATGTCCTATTGTTCCTTCTAGATATAGAGAAACATACAGTTAAAATTTCAAGAGGATCGGTCCAGGGGGTTAGGCTCCTATAGGTCACAGACAAACAAGCAAATAAATAATTAAACAGACATACATTAATTTGTATATACTTAATAGATAATTGAGTGCTTTAAGGATATCTTTGACATTGGACGAACCATATCTGAGGTGCTCTTCTTTGGCGTCCGTCCTAAAAGCTTAAATTCAAATGCCTATATAAAATTTCATATCAATCGGATCAGCCATGATGCAGGCTATTAATAAAGATCATTTCACCAGCTAATCTACTGTATTCCGCACTTCAAGTACACATTTTCTTTTTTTAATTTTATAAATTTAGTTTGAACATATTTCCATTTAATTGAAAGCTTAAGCTTTATTATTATTTATTTTATTTAATGTTATATTTTTTAAATTATTTTTAATTTTCTTTAAATAATGGCACATATTTTTATTGTTTTTTTTTTTTTTAAATATTCTTTTTTATATAATTCTTAAATACAAACATCATATTATGTAAATTTTGTAAATTAATACTAAGTATTGGTAACAGTTTTATTTAATATTAAGTTAATTTTTAGCTATATTTTATTTCGATTTTTTCTTAAATTTTTAATTATATAATTTAACTATATTTTGTTTTATATACAATATTTGAAAAAGTGTTTAATCTTATATAAACTATTGTAATAAAATAAATCAAAATGAATTTAATAATAATAGAAATGAACATGATAAATAAGGTTAACTCAGTAACTAAAAACTATTAAAAATTATTGAGAAATTTTGATGTTTTTCAGCTTGTTCTGAACATTAACAGAAGGAACTATAAATTACACAGTGATACAAAAGTAAACGACAAAAATATGCAGGGGTTCTCATGTAGCAATTCTGTATTGCACAGTGGTTTAGAAACTTTTTTTTGAAAATAGTTCGGTATCTCGGGAACTGTTGAATATATTGTTACAAAATTTCACACGGTTGGAGATGAGGTGATTTTGACTATTTATATTCTAGATATCAGCTCATTTGGATCATAAATGGATTTTTGGCGATTTTTGTAAAAATTTTGAGCCCCGAGGTGACCAACTTTGAGGGGCCACACACTAGCCCCTGTTAGTGCTAGAAAGCTGAACAAATGCGGATTAACTCAAAAACGCCTCAGCTCCAACCGTAACAATATCTTCAATAGTTCCCGAGATACCGAATAATTTCCCAAAAAAAAAAAAAAAAAACGTTTCTAAGCCACTGTGTATTGTTGCAGTTCATAGATTACTGAAGTATTTATAGTTTTTATCGATCACTTCGTTTTAGTGAAACAACTTTTAGCTGTGTAAAATCTAATCAAGTTTGTACTTTTCTCTATTGAGATAAGTTTTTTAATAATTTCTTTTAGCTTAACTTTAATTTCTAAATAATTTGTTTTAGTTACTGAACAATTGTGTAAAATGGGAAAGCATTTTCAAGTGTCATAATTTGTTAAAAATTTAGTTTGTTAAATTTGTTTATATTTATAAATTTAATTTGTATGATTTTCTTTATGTGGTTGTATTTTTATTGTCATCTTAAATGCTGGTTTTTGGTTGTGAAATTTTGAATATTTATTTTAAGTTTAGTTTTAAATATTTAAATAAATTATTGGAAAATTAAAATTTTTCTCAAAATTAGTAATTGTAATACGTATCTCAAAACATGGTATTATGTTTTTGGAAATGTTAAGCAAATATTTGATTTATTTAAAAACAAGTAAGCAAGTATAGTCGGTCAAGAACTACCATATAATACACTACACTGGGTATATGAGCAAATCATTGTTCTGTACAAATTTCAATAATCTTTTCTTGGCGAGTGATTTTTGGAAGTGGGCTTTATATGGGAGCTATGACCAATTAAAGACCGATCTTCATGAAATTAGGTCGAGTGATATATGTCTATATACAACTTATTTCTATTGAATTTTGAATTTTGTGGATGCTAATATTTTTAAGAAATTTCTCCTCGTTAAAGCGATTTTCGAAAGTGGGCCTTATATGGGAGCTATGGTAAATTGAATCATTTATTTCAAAAATTCAAAATTTAGTTATTGGGCGATTACTATTTTGTAAAGGAAAATGCATCGTTTAATGCCAAAAATTTAAATACTGACCCCCCCCCCCCTTTTATGGTAAAGCAAAGCCGATAAATCCGTGTTTAGTGCAGAAAAATGTCAAAAAATGGTTGAATGTGAATAGTTTTATGGGAATATTTTTCAATGGTCTGCAAAGGAAGCAGAAACACATTGCAGAATCGTGTGTTTGATGACGAATAGTTATTTCAGTTTAAATGAATATGACATTAAACTCTTTAAAAAGTTAATTTGTCATTCTACATTTAAAGTTCCTAATAAAATTTGTTTCAGAAACCAGTCAAGTGCAAACTTTATATTATTTTTTAAATATTTCTTAATATAGATAGAAACCAGTTTTATGTTTATCAAACAGTTACACAAATGGATACCTTGCATAGGAAAAAAAATTTGTAAAAGTAATTTTTAGATTGACAGGAAGTTTTCTTTGATTTACTCAAAATCAATAATATGCTGCTTGTCAGGTTTTTGAAATAAACGACTTCATTATGGATTGATCTAAAACAAATGTTTAGATGTCCTTGGAAAAGAAAATACATATTATATATCAACGTGTAGGAAATTATGTTCTCTTTTCAAAAATGTACAACATTTTTCAAAATTAAAAAAATTATAGAAGAGTTTTTTCAAAAATATGGGAATAAAAAATGGTAGCTGATTTTTCTCTAAAATTTTAGTTTTTAAAATGCAATAAAAGTTTTGTTTATGAATCGTTTTTAATAAAATTTTACACTTATATGAAAACTTTTAATCGAAATACAAAAGTGAAAAATAAATAAGTGAATTGTTTTTGACAATCCCACAATTCCCAAACAACTTTTAAAACCTCCCAAAATTTTGATTTTTTTTAAATTTGGATCTATTGAAGGCACCAAGCTTGGGGCTATAAAATCTATTTGCACAGTATGGAACAACATATTGGGAGATACAAAACAGGTTTTAGTTTTTTGAAAGCAGCTATGCTATTTGAGAAACTGTTGTCTAAAGTTGAAACTTACATAAAAAATAAGTCGAATTCGGAAGGCTCTAGACTATGCAATAATATGAATTTTGATATTATTTTATTTTTATAATACTTCCCGTAATGTTATCTTTCAGAAAAATATAAAGTCATTAATTATGTTTATTTTTATTTGCTGAATAATTTAAAAATAATGTAAGTACTTTTTTCGAAAAAAAAAAAATGTGTAATGTAAGAAAAGATAAAATCACTGTTTATTGTTGGTGTTTTGTTTAAGCTTTGATATTTTTACAAATAAAGCTTGAGTGTCTGTAATTCTCATTCACTCTATAGTTTTATTTGTATAATATCTTTAGATTTTCTAAAGCCTTTTGGGAAAAGGTTTCCTGATGATCTGGCCTAAGCAACCAGTGAAATGCGCATAGGAACTAGCTTATCCCCCAACAATAAATTTCAATGAATTCATCAATAAATTTGGGAATTTAGCATAAGAAAATCTTACTAAAATATTAATTTTGTATTCCCGAACAACCTTTTAATGAAAATAAGTTTGATTGCACATAACTTTCGACTCACTAAAGGTTTTGAAACTATATTTTCTTACTATTATTTATAAATTTGTTGTTAATTAAGAAAAATATATTTCAAGAAAATCGGTAAAGAATTGGATCCGTTATTAGCGAAGAAGCAGACAAAGGAAGGTATATAAAATGTTGCTTTTCAAACGGGAATGACTCGTAAACTATAAGAGATAATATATGGCTAAAGCAATGTTTTTTTGTAGATCCCGTTGAGTAGATTCCACATGTATAAAAGTCTTTCAAATCGGATCGTAAACAAAAATTTGGCATCATTTTTAATTTTTGATATACCCGTGGTGCCCCAATTTGGGGAATTGTGGCTCGGTCCCCCCTTAGTGTTATAAGTCCAAGTTCAAAACTTAAACTTATCAACACCTCGTCTATAGCCCTGAAAAATTTTATTAAAATCGGGCTATTCGTTTAGAAGTTACAGATTTATTTCCACTTTTTTTTTTAATTCCCCCCACTGTGTGCTGATGCTCATAGACGTATGATTAATATTATTTATTACCAACATCACATTCATATTTATCATACGCCCTATGAACAAAATTTATACACAATACCTACATCACACAGTGGGGGAAATGAAAAAAAAAAAAATGTGGAAATAAATCTATAACTTCTAAACGAATAACTCGATTTTAATAAAATTTCCCATGGCTATAGAGGAGGTGTTGATATAATCAAGTTTTGAATTTGGGTGTATACCACCAAGGGAGGACCGAGCCACAGTCCACCAAAGTGGGGCACCTCGGGTATATCACAAATTAAAAGTGATGCCAAATTGTTGTTTGCTATCCGATTTGAAAGATTTTAATATATGTGGATTCTACTGAACGAGATCTATACAAAACATTGCTTTGGCTATATATTATCTCTTATAGTTAACGAGTTATTCGCATTTGAAAAGTAAAATTTTATTTTTGTAACCTACCTTTGTCTGATTTTTTACTAATAACGGATCCAATTCTTTCTTGAAATATCTTTTTTTGAATTAACAACAAATTTATTAATAATAATAGAAAAATATAGTTTAAAAACCTTTACTGAGTCAAAAGTTATTTGCATTCAAATTTAAAAAAATAAAAAGTCGAATTTTATTGAAATTAGTTGGAATCACTTTTTGTTACAAAAAGTTGGTATTAAGACTTTCTAGAGCCAGGACACCAGTTTTAGTTATTTTGTTATTTCATTCAATCTACATTTATTACTTGCATAGACAAGGCAGTAATATAAACAAATTCTTCATTTAAGTAATATGTCTTTTAATATACATTGAAATATAAAATTTAAATAATAACCAATTCCATTTATTAATTAAATTCAAAATTAAGTTTTATACACTTAATTTCCTTCAATAATAATAAAAACTAAATTCATTCATTCAATTCATTTAGAAAACAATTTAAAATAATCTCTGATTATATTGTCTCTTTATAATGGTTGGTCTTTATAATACATTATTATTACTATTATAACTTACAACTTCATGTAAATATCTGTGTACGAGTATCTAAATATGTAAGTAGTCATTTGTGTATCTGACACTTGACAATTTATACACAGGTAATGTGATAATTTATTCTATTTTAAATTACAACTTTTTGTTATTACGAGTATTATTTACAATACATATATGTATGAATGAATTTAAATAGATTTTAGATACATATGCTTACATATGTAACAGATATGTAAGTGTAATTAATCTGGATATAGACATTATATATATGGTTTATGTTAATAAAATAAAAAAAACTATTTATATTTGTTTATATAAAATTTACAGAAATTAAGGAAAATTTTAAATGGCCTCAAAAAAATTTTATTACAAATGCAGAATAGGCATATTAGGTAATTGCAAATACTTAATCCACCTTTACTCTATTAATAAAACTCGATTTGATTTGATTTGTCTGCACTTTATTACGGATTTTATTTTCTGAATAAGCTCATAAACATATACACTGCTTAGTTGTTCAACTCAATTGAGAGCTCAGATAAGCTAAGACAACTTTGTTAATCCAGAAAATTTTTAGAACTTGTTCTAAAATAATTAGTTCTAGAACGAGTGTAATCGAAAACAAATAATAAAATATTGCAATCAGCACAAAATTTGGGAATATGGTCTAATAATAAAAAAGTTAAAAATTATGCATGAGATTTTTTTTTGGCGCAACAACGATGTGTGTGTGTTATGGATGTCATTCGAATAAAAATTATTCGAATAATCGAGGAAAAAAAAGAATACAAAAACAATTGGATGAATAATTGTCGTATAATCGAATACTCGATTAAGTTTATTTCCAAATATTGCCTCAAAAATAAATATTTTCTACATGAGAAGTCACACCCCTTAAAAGCCTTATACTTTGGAATAGTATAAAAAAAAAACGGTTTTGCTCATTAAAGACTTCTTCGCCCAGTTAATAATTCTTTTACTGCAGATATGTATTGAAATACTTCAGAAAATCTTTTCGGCCGGCAATGCAAGAAAACTTTACTAACCGAAGCCGGAGTTTTTATATTATGGATATTCACACCATGGAAAATTTCAAACCCTCCCCAAAGTTTATGAACGAACTTAAATAATGTGCAGTAAATTAACATATTAGAAGCTGACATAACTCCACAGTCGAAAGAACGACCAACATTCCAAGAGAATACCAAATAGATCATAAACCTATATAAATAGACAAATACTCAAACTACTAGTTTATGTATTTACTGGACATACAGAGCTGAATTATCATCTGACAATAATGAGTATATCAAATAATACGTTCTATAGAACGTACGAAGAGGAGAACTAAGCGCTGGAACTCTACATATGCCAATGTACTGCATTTAGCCAAATTAGAGACGCACCACTCTACTCAACCGAACCTAAATATCGTCGTAATTTGAACGAAAAATACACCCAAGCGATAAAGAATATAGCTATCAATGAGTTTATATAATCTACAGCTGCTAAACCTATATATGAAGAATAGTAATGGAACCGCAACATTTGCATAACAACAATATATGGTTTTAGAAACCAATTTAACTCAGTAACTTAGTTGAATATAAATAGATTTTAAGTTTCTCACCGGATTAATAAAGAAATAACTGAGGCCTTTTGAATGTTGTATGTACAGATTTTTAAATTTTTTAAATTTGGAAAATTATAAAAAAATCCTTTTAAAATCAGTTGATATTTAACTAATTTACTGGATTATAAGTGCATAAAGGTACGTTTTTGGGGTTGTTTGGAAAATTTCAAAAAATGATTCTTGTTGTAATCGAAAAAACCTACAAGAAAACTACTATCACTTCCCAGGTATTTCATTCTTTTTTGTATCACTATGTTATCACATGATATATAATTTAATATATTTTCTAAAGAAATTAAGACTTTGTACAAAAAGATGAAATTATAAATAAGTTTTCTGCCAAGGTCTCAAAATATATTGCAGTTAATTTAACCTTTTAATTAATTGTTTTATGTTTTAACACAACTAGTTCGCTTCGCTACACCAATAAAACAAAAAGTACTATTAAGTCTGCCTTTGTGTATTCTCACTCATTCAGGATAACACGTCTCTAGTTTCATGTTTATTGGTTCATTGTAATATAAATTCTAACTCATTCGAAACGTATCATTAGAATAAAGAAAAAAGTACCATAAAATAATAAAAAAATTACCATTAAGAAGTAAAAAGGTACCACTAAAGTCACCATTTGAAAATTCTAACTCATTCAGGATCATGTGTGACTAGTTTCAATACTTTAGGTTCACTATTATAAAATATAAAAAAAAAAACTGTCTTTTTAATAGAGTAATATTATCATTCAAATTATCCCTTTTGAATTCTAATTCACTCAGAACCATATTCATAAAGTACTATTACTTAGAAAAAAGTAAGTCTCTTACTTGTAGATTCTAACTCAATCAGCATCATGTGCGTTTATTTTTCTGATTCTAGGTTCATTATTATATAAAATTCAAAAAGTACAATTTGAAGAAAGAAAAGGTACCAATAGTTCCCCTCTTTTTGGTACCACAATACTAAACATAATTCTTTCTTCAAAAGTATCTTTAGAAGAAAAATAAAAAAATGTTCTTTTCCTTGTTGAATACAAATCAAGTTTGAAATTTCAAAATACAAGATTTTTTTTGACCATATGAACAACGACTCAAATCGGTGTTCATATGGTCAAGAAAAAATATGTTTTAAAAAAATACCATAGTAACCAGTATGGTACTTTTGACCCAATTAAAACATTTGCATTCGAGTTTCAAATAAAACCATAATAGTTAATTTCTATATGCCTATAGGAACAAATGTTTTAAATTTTATTAAAATTGGTTTAGTAAACGGTTCGAAAGTACCAAATTCATATTTAGTATTTTTTTAAGTATATAATGCGGCTTAAAATTTATTTATATATTAATAGGTTTTAAAGAAACATTGGTTGCCAAAAAAGTACCAATACATAGTTTTTACCCGTTTTCTCCCCGAAAGGATTCGAATTTCAAATAAATACCAAACACTTGACTGCTAATTTGTTTTAGTAGATAAAGATGCATTTAAAATTTTGTTTGTATTAGATATTCGGTTACCTAATTTACCCCCTGAACCTAAGAATTGCCCATAGAGTGAGGTGAATCTGTAGTCCAAATTTCATGTCTCTACTTTTGGACTGGGCGTTTGGACTGGGCGATGTTGAATCAGTCAGACACTTAGTGCTCCAAAATTGTATGGACGAAAAAAAAATTTCAAGTGCTATTAAGGGTTAATTTCCATTTTTGTGATGTTATTGTAAATATTGGACTTATGTTATATTTTTCTCAAGTTTCATTAAAATCGTCCCAAAAATGAGTAGATAACATTTCGCTATCTTCCCGTTAGAAATTCCAAATATTGAAAAATTGACCATTGACCTTCATCATTTAAGGGTTAATGTTTTCCGATCTTGGTAAAACTTTCACAGTATATTTAGAATTAGCTGGACTATAATATTCTGAATAGGTTTTACTTAAAAAAATTCTGAAATTAATTTTAAAAAATTTTTAAAAATTTGAAAATAGAGCTTTGAAACTGTCGTTAAAAAAATTAAATTTTTTTGGTCATACCTGCCAATAGGTTGATGGTATCGGTATCGGAACGAAGACAGAAACTCATATACAAATAAATATGGATATATTTTAAGTAAAAATTAGTTTTTATTTTAATATTTCTCAAAATATGTTAATTTTTTCCCTACATTTCTTGTTCAAGTGACCTGGGGTAAATTCTCTGCTAGTTGTTAAGTTTTCCCTAATTAATTTTCCATGTTTATTTTTCAAAAATATATATACCTTTTGACAATGAAATAATTTATGGAATATTTTTTGGAAAAATATGACAAAAAATGCTTTTTATTGAGTTTTTACAAAGATACAAATTTTTAAAATTTAAATTAAGTTTTTATTTATGAATAGTTTTTAATGAAATTTTACAGTTATATAGATTTTTCTATTGCAAATAGAAAAAACTAAAACAAATGTTGAAATTTGTAATCAGGAATCCCACAATTGCCAAAAAAGTGTTGAAAAATCCCAAAAATGGAATTTTTTAGTTTTTTTGCTATTATATCCATACCTTTCTAAGATAATCAGTAACATATCTGGCCATCTAAAATGTATTACTGTATTTTGATATCGACTATGTGATTTAAGAATTTGTGCCCTAAAGTTGAATTTTACTTGGAAAATAGGAGTTCTTTAGATGGACCTGGTCCCCTCGGTATCAAAAACTAAAAAAAATTTTTAATTTAAAATATTTTATGTAGAGCTAGCTTTTCAAAAAGTATAAAGTCTTTATACATCTTCTTAGAATTTTTTTGCGATAACTTAAAAAGAAAAGCTTTATGAGATAACTGCTAAATACGAGGATGTTTTTTGAAATCGGAACACAAACTAAGAAACAAACATACCCGCGGTGTCCTACTTTGGGGACCCCTGGCCGCACCCCTGGTGGATTCATGATATCCAAATTCAAACTTAAACTTGGTAACACTTCCTCTTTACGCATGTGAAATTTCATTCAAACCATTTTTTTTTTTTAAATCGAAACACAAACGAAGAAATAGGATCGTTTTAAAATTGTAGCATACCCGTGGTGTCCTACTTTGGGGACCCTTGACCGCTCCCCTGGTGAGTTTATGAGGTCAAAATTCAAAACTTAAACTCGGTAACACTTTCTCTTTGCGCATGTGAAAGTTCATTCAAACCAAGCTAACGGTTTAGAAGTTACAGATTTATTTCCCTCTATTTTTCTTTCTATACCACTGTGCAACGTGTTTCTAAGATACATAGAACAATTCCAGTGGGAGGGACGGTCAAAATTTATATGTGTATAACAATTTTAAAGAACTTTAAGCACTTTTACAGCTTTGTAAAGAGCTTCATCTGAGCATTAAAATACAAATTAGAAATTCAGAAAACAGAGTAAGTCTATTTGGCAAATGAGACATTTATTTTAAACTTGCAAATATGTATTATACATATTTCAGTATGCCATGCTGCATGAAGATAATTCTTTAATATTCCTATTTATTTATTTTCTTAATTATTCTACCACTCTTTAAATTTCAATTGTGCTTTAATTGTGCATTTACTACTAAATTAAAGTTAAATTAAATTCATTTGTATTTTCCACACTAAATAAATACATATGTATGTACATAAGTAATATCTGCATTGAAATAGTATCTTTAAATGATACTTATTATTGTAAATATTTTAATTTAATTAAACAATAAGATAAAATTGAGAAATTAGAAATTTTTGTATAGAAAATCTTTAATGAATGCTTTAATGAAGTGTTGCATTTAAATTGATTACAATTTGTATGGCAGTGACAATATGGTTTTTATGTTGCAGTTTAATTAAATTAAATAAAATAAAATTTGTATTCTTTTTAATATTTGGCTTTAACAGTTAAGTTTCTCTATTATTGTGAGGGTGATTATAAATCTCTAGTTAAGGAGAAATTTCAAAGGACTGGATACATTCTTTATTTATTTTACATTTCGGCGAAGGAGTAGTAGTAATTTTTCAAAAATTCTTGCTGTCAAGGTTAAAGTGAGAATTTATGTCCATAAAGCTTTTTAACACCCTTCAATATGATGACTTAGACTTATCGTTATAAATCATTATTTTTTATTGAAATAATATATACAATTGTCAATAATGAACAAAAAGTAATAAAAAACTCCTTGACATTGTTAAGAAAATGAAATGAAAATTAACCTAAATTCTCCAAAAAAAAAATCTAATTTAAATTGAAATTAATCATAATTTTTGGGTCAACAAATCAAACACAACAAATACACCAACGAAAATAAACAAATTATACTTCAATGAACAATACACTACAAAAAATATACTGACAACCCTTTTATATTAATCTTATTTAAGTAATTTCCGTGTTTTTTCCCATTTTTCTTAATCGCAAACAACATCAAAATAACTTTTCATTTTCTTATTTCATTAAAAAGTTGTAAAAAAACCAAAAAAAAAAAAATTGTATTTATGTTCCCTTAAAAACCATCTGTCATTTAACAACAGCAAATGTCAAACAACCGCTCGAAAAAATTCAAAAAAAAAAAAAAGAAATTCAAACAAACTTTAACGAATTTCTTTTCATTTAATTTATGCAAATTAAATGTTGCTGTACGGTGAAACACATACAAGTATATTTGTATGTATGCTACAATACATGTATTGAAATATGTGGAATGTAGTTGTGTGCAAACACTTACCAATACATACATAAGTACAAATAAAACGACTCTGGGAGATAAACAAACTTTACTTACACTTGTCACTCAAAGTTGACATATCAAATGCAACAATTTGTTGTTGCTGAATTCTTGTTTTTTTTTCTTTTTCTGAAAAAGTTATTTTTTTTTGTTTACACACACTTCCCAGCAGGTATTAGTGACTGTCCCGAACTAAAGATTTTACCTATTACTTAGGGTGTTACATAAGTAGTTAAGTGACTAGTTATATGGATTACAAAGAGAATGTTTGACAGCTGGTCCGAAGTATTCAACGCTTTGGATTCACATTCCGGTTATATGGAGTCAGTTACCGTACTAGCTACTTAACTGGGTACTTGATCAGCTGTATAACTGGTTATTTTAACCTCAAATAGTGAGTTCAAAAGACATCTCATACACTGAGAAAACATATGCGTTGTTATGAGCAAATTTGTAGCCAATCGAATGAATCGATTATATTCAAAGATTTTTTCGGTTATAGCTAAAGAAAGAATAATTACGATTGAAAAATTTGCCACCCCAACTTAAATTTGTCAACCACAACAGAAAAATTTGGTCATTAACACTGAATGATTCGATTAGCTACAAATTTGATTATATTTTTTCTCTGTGTAGACAGTCCTATAACCGATTGCTTGTAAACAAAACTTCCTCCAACAACTCTTCAATACATTACTTCAGGCGGGTAAAGTGCAGTACCTTCTAAAGTGCAGTACAAAATAAATTTTTAAAGTGACTACACTTTAGGTTACTTAGAGACACTAAAGTGATAATTGACTTCACGCTAGGTTACATGGGATGTCAGAGAATTATATCAATATAATTTGTTTAAAACCAGTTTGTACGAATTACTCACAAAAAGAACTCTAGATTACTTAGAGACACTTAAGTGGCAATTGTCTTTACGCTAGATTACCTGGGATGTATAAAGTAACCAATTGACCGGTCTCTGCACTACAAAAAGCACAGAAGTTTCCAGTGGAATAAAATATATATAAATTGGAGTCAGCCAAGTGATCAGACATTATAAACGTTTAAAGTGACTAACCTCTAGATTACTTTGAGACACTTAAGTGGCAATTGTTTTTAACGCTAGCTTACATGTGATATAAAAAGTAACCGATTGAATTCTCTTTGTACTACAAAGAGCACATGAGTGCTCAAAATATATAAATTGGAGTCAGCTAAGTGATCAGACATTTGTGACAATTAATGTTTATAGGGATACATTGACTGCTGGGTTGTATCTAGCATATGGAAATGTGTGTAACAAAGTACTACTTTCAAGTTGTTTGCTTGTTGGAAGAAAGCATTGTACTTCATATTGGCAAACACAATTTTACTTTCTTCTCTTGTTTGCAGTATATTTAGTTAGTTTTTCATAAATATTCAGTTTTAAAAATAAGTTTGGATTAAAACGGTTTAGATAACACAGTGCTACAGTGAAATTAAAGGGTGGCAAATTTTTAAGATATTTTGTTGCCCAAAATAAATCATTTTTAGGGCGCATATAATTATTTACTCCATCAACACTCGTGGTGATATCCCAGATAAATTAAGAAAATAATTTCTAAATTAGCGAATTTTAATAAATTATATTTAAATTATCGCTTTAACGACACACAGTAGTTTAGTAGTTTAGAAACGTTCTTTTTTTTTGGAAATAATTCGGTATCTCGGGAACTATTAGAGATATTGTTACAAAATTTCACATGGTTTTGCATGCAATATATAAAAAAACGTATGAATTTTTCAAAGTGGTCAAGGTTTGTAGAACATCTGAGAAGTAAATAAAGGCTATTTATATAAGTATGTGATATTAGTAAAAACCTTAGGACTTGAAGATGGATATTTTAGTAAAATTAACTAATTTTATGAATTTTTGGGATGTCATTTACCTTAAAAACTAAACAAATTATAATATAGTGATTAAAATTATATAGTGATATAAAATTTGAATTAATGTAAAATTTTAACGATTAAAGATATCATAACAAAATTTGGAACTAATATTGATTCAAATGTCTTAAAATCAATGGCATTATATTTTTTGCGATTTTTTATTTTTAAATACCGAAATTCCCAAAATGGGGAAAATGTGTTCCAAAAACTGAGTTTTTTTTAGAAAAGTACCTACTGTGACATTATTTACAGTGTGATAGTAAAACAAACTTTGTTAGTATTTAAAAAACATATAGGGTTATACAAATATGGAGTTTTTCGAGGATCGCTGCTTTGCCTTTTTAAATTTTTTTACTCATACCGAATTTTTTTTTTTTTAAATTGGTAAAGTTTGGATAGGTCTGGTGGGTGTCAGCTTAAGTGAGCCAAATTTTACTTAACAAGCTTTTGCATTAAGTTCTCTTTTCGGTTCATATCAAAATTGTATATAGTTCCGAAGAAAATTTTTTCCTACAAAAGAAAAAATATATGGGCTTTTTTGGCAAAAAAAAAACCTACAAAATACGACCATTTTTAGATGTTTCAACTTTGGATGCGGGTAACTTTTTATAGGGACGAAATAACTGTTAGCAGGTTGTTTTATTACATTGAGATTTTTTTCACCAATATTGCTGATATTTTAAAAATAAATTTGTCAATTTGAGGCTTAATAAACTATGAAAGGTAACTCAATATTCTGTATTTATCTTCAAAATTCTTAGAATATTTTTTTTAGAATGTGTAGGGATATTTATAAATAACCAATGTCAACGCTGTGTGAGACACATTGTAATAACAAAAGGGACTACATAAGTATGTAGGGGAATCAAACAGGGTGGTAATTTATCCCCATTGCAATAAACAAGGACGTTATCCAAAAAGTGATGAAGCGATACTAAAAAGGGAAACACACTTTTGTCCTGGTTAGAGAAAGTAAACACGAAATAAGTCTGTTCACAAGAAAGAGGTAGGAAACGTCAAATATCATGTAAGAACTACATTGAAAACAGAAAACCTATCGAATATGGCCTTTTTGTAAAAGAACAATTGGCTCTAAATGGGACATGAAGAGAGTGCCATTGATCTCGTGGTACAAACTTGACATTATTGTTTGAATATCACTCAAGGGCCTTTTTTTCATAGTGCCATGATGCCAAATCGGTCCAATCGTTTGCTGTTGTTTTGAAAGTCCATATTGGATTTGTTTGAAAAGTTTTAATTATTTGTTCACGTACTTTTTTCGGAGAACCATTTTGACCGAAATTACAGTTGTAAATATATGCTTTAGAAAATATAGTATCTGACATATTTTTAAAAGCTAATATGATTAAAAAAATAATAATTTGTTGTACCAAGGATAAGTTTTGGTTGTAATATGATTATGAGTACTTAGCTTTCTTAGTATTGTTCGTTAAGAGACTGTACTGGAGAAACCATTTTGAAAAAAGTGCATCGAATATAGTTTTTTTTTGTGGCATAAATCCAAATATGACTAATTGTCTCTTCACCATCGTTTAAAGTTCAATTCCATTATAGCGTTACTTCTAAGGTGGTCATCATTGTAGAAGAAATGTACCACTATGCTGTTTAGGAATCTCTTTAACAAAGTTTATTAAAAACTAACAGCAATTAATGAATTGATAGTTGATTACTATAAAGCCAAACACCAGCTGATGCTGAATATCCAGAGCCATATTACAGCTGTGACATGATTTCGGGAATTTAAGTGAATATTATCTTGAAAGAGAGACATGGTTCGATCAATCGATTTAATGAAAAATCTACTAGCTTATCTTGAAATTAGGCGACCGTACGGGGCTGGGTTTTTATAACGTAAATCATGTTAATTTTCCTTTCCAACTCACAACAAAATAATCGGAATGTCCTGGGTTATACTAAGGATAATTATAATAAATTTCTACATTACATAAGAAAATTTAAAGGTTATGTGGGTTCCTTGGGTTCCTTGGGATCATAAAGCCATTTTGGATGTTCATGAATTGACTCTAAGAATGGGCATTTTATGAATTATAGAAAACTATTTTTTGGAAATATTTGAGAATACCCCCAAGCACTGTATCGGGAGATCTTGGGATGGTTATCCCATTTAAGATTCTTCGACGTTTTGATGTAACCTATTGAAGGAGGTGGAAAAGTCTGTGAGATGTCGTGTATTTAAAATTGGCTGACTAGAGTCAGCTGAATACAGACCTACATACAGAGAAAACAGATTCGTTTTGGCAACCGGATTTGTTGCAAATCGATAGATTCAGTGTTTATGATAGATTTTCTTATTGTGAATGCAAATTTTAAGATAGGGTGACAATAATTTTGATGTTTAAGTACTTAGTAATTCTTCCTTATCAACTGACTTTCTGTCAATCTGTTTTCTCTGTGTTGTCTATAAAAGTGAAGCATAATGAAGTATTATGACGATCGATCTATAAGTAGTCATAGCTCCCATATAAGGCTCACTTCCGAAAATCATTATAACGACCATAAATCTCTTAAAAATTCAACAAAAAAAAGGTACTTAATTTCATGGCGATCGCTCCATATTTGGGCTGCTTCCGAAAATCACTCATAAAAAAATGATTGGAATTTAAAAAGAAAAATGCTTTTGCTCATGTTCTCTGTGTATATATATAAAGAATCCACTTCGCAATAACCCAGTTTTTAGGGAATGTGAGACTCTGCAACGTTGCCTTGCATTTTGTTGTTAAATGCTAAAATACCGTCTTTTAAAATCGCTAACAAATTAAATTTGTTGATTTTTTCCAAAGATTTCTTTTACGAGTGATAGTAAAAGACATCATAACATCTTAATATTCTATTATTTTAAGTTTTGTGAGAAATATGTTATGCAAAACTTTAACCAAATGAATTGCTGGAAAAACTTTTACTAAAGAAGTTTTTTTTTTCTCTCCAAATAACACAACAAATTATTTACTTCATGTGTTTCCTTGAGGTTATAAAACAAACATGTTGCCAACACCAATTTTTTTACCGCCCCCAACCAACACAGCGGCTTGCAGAACAAAATTTAAATTGTTAAGTAAAAATGCTATTAAACTTAAAAAAAAACATTACAAACAAGTGAATTATTAAAATAATGGAAACTTAAGAGATAGACTACATCATTTTCAGATCAGGACTGATTTATGCTCGTGCTTTAATATAAAGAACTTCTAATCATAGATGACAACTAGATAAGTAACTGAGAGCTAAAAACATAGAATAATCGAATATAACGGAGGGAGAGAGAAATGGCAATGGAAAAAATTACTCTCTTTTCACACATTACGGGTGGTACAATAACAAAATACATGTAATACATTCTCATGAATTAGATATTTGACAACAGACTTAGGTTTTTGGCTCTCAGTTACCTATCTAGTTCTCAAAATTCATGAGATTGTATTGCTATGTATAGATCCATTATATTCATTTATAGGAATGACACCATGCAAGGAGAAAGAGTTGGCGGAGGCGTCTAAATACCGGAATTTTGGATTAGGATGTCCTTTAGACTCCCAAGTGGATGTAGTATTTTAGAGGCTGTGGAATCGGTTATTAAAAGAGTGGCTAACTGGTTCTGGTAAAACAGAATAGCTGGTAGGAATATTCGTGTATTTACTGACTGCCATACTACGATTAAATACCTGACAGGTGTTTATACGATAACCAGTTTAGTCCAGGAATGCCAGGCATCCCTGAATGGGAAGACGAAACATTCAACAGTTGTAATCATATGAGTGCGTGGATACAAGGATACAAGGGCGAAGAGAAGCGCCTTGTTGGCTGAAGGTGGCATAGACTTCCTAATTGAATTTCGTTGTCCACTTGTCAACAACTGATAAATGATGCTGACTATGATCTTGCTTAAACTCGATGAATGCATGAATCTACTTGCGCTATCACATGAATGATATGGTCTGTGATTGACTGTAAATGAACCTCAGGAAAACAACGCTTACAACTTAGTAACATGGTGGCCGTTGCACTTTTGGCACATATGCTGGAAAACATGGGCTGCCTCATTATGGAAAGAAGAGAAAAGAGCTAGAGGAAGAGGTAGGTGTTGGATAATCGCAAAGAAGATACAAAAAATAGAGAAGAGAGTAAGTGAGCGTTTCCCTCGTGCCGGACAGTTACATAAAAAGTGAAGAATTTTGTATTCATCTGCTTCATTTTAACAATTCCTACATAAGAATTGTTAAAATGAAGAAGATGAATATCTTCTTCTCCCTTCTTCCGTTCTTTGAATCTATTTTATGCTACTAATGATCAATTAATTTATTTTTGCTGACATTTGACAAAAAGTATAAGAAATTCAACCCCAGTATTTTTAAGATTCATAAGAGAGCATGAGACATGAAATTTTCCGCCATTATTTTGATAAAATTAGAGTTCCATCTTTTCAATACATAAATCTAGGTTTTAACATAATCTAGGTTTAAACTGTTCATTATACAGAAAAATGTGAATAATTTTCAACAGAAATTTTTTGCTGGGTAAAAGTTAAAAATCTCAAGACATGTAAAAGTGAAAAAAAATATAAAGTAAAAAGAAGTAAATTTACTTTAAAAGTAATTAAGGTTTTACAGGCACGTTCAAATTTCAAACGACCCTCTTTCTCTCTCTCTCTCTCTCTTTCAACTCATTTGTAAGATAAAATTATTATACACTTCTGTTACAAGACAACAAAAACAATAACAACAACAGCAATACAACTCAACACAACAATATCAACCACAATTACAATAGCAACAATAATAATAATTGTAATAAGCATTTTACATACCACAATGTGTTTAACAAAAAAAAAAAAAAAAATAAGAAAATTACCAAAATAAAATTGTAGGAAATACTTATTTACAAGAAGTTTCAATTACAAAGTTGTAAAAATAAATTTGGTAATGTTGTAGGTGGAGTTTAAAAAGCACTACAGCTCAAATTTTAGCGTGAGATCGTGCTAAATATATATTATAAGATCTTATTGAAACTATAAGGATTCTTACAGATATTAAAATTTTTGTGAGAATATTTGCTGTAATTAATAAGAAATTGTGAAGGATTTTATATTGTTTTTGTTTTTCAATATGTCTCATATAAATGATCAAATTAAATATACCTTAATAGCAATTTACGTTACATACTACAAGATTTTCTTGGTAAATACGAAAATTACACAAAACAACCGGAAGTATGTTGTAAAATAATGCATGTCTCATATGCCATCTGCAAAAGTATACATATAAACATTAGGGTGGCCCTTATATTGAATGTTCTGTTAAAAATTGTAAGTATCCGTGACTCGATTAAAAAAATCAAAGTGATTTTGTTAATGGCTTTAAAAAAAATCAAAGTGATTCTGTTATTGGCTTTGGAAACCGAAAAGCTTTAAAAACTGCTGTTTAAGAATGGTTCCAGAAGAAACGATTTAAAGGAACTCCAATTTCTGGATTAAGGTCTAAAATATTCCACTCAAAATTTAAGAAAAAAACGACATGGATTCGCAAACTTAATACTGCAGGAGAAAAATATTCATCTGATTAGCTGGCACATTTTTTTGTGGAAAAATTAAATGAATTAAAATCAATGAAAAAACTCACCAATGAGATAATAGAGAATGGAAGGCGTTTACTTGAGAGAAGTTTGGCTTTCCATAATGAAAATTTCATAGAATGACACAAGGTCTCAAAGGAGAGACTAACCTCATTAGTTTGCGTTAATGCTGATGGTACACACAAGTTCAAAGCATTATTGGCATTATTGGAAAGAGCTTTAAAAAATGTCCATAACTACAGTAACTTAGTACCAGAAGTGAGAGAGAATTTTAAGAAAATCGGTCTAAAAGATGATGGTAAAATCATTCTGCTATTGGACAACATCCAGACGAGAAGGATTTCAATGCTGAAAACGTTATTGTGAAATTTTTTCCACCAAATTGAAAGACTTTGATCCAACCGATGGATCAGTTTGCAGTATAGAGCTTTAAATGTCATTATCGAAAAACTGTCATTAAAAAACTACTAAAAATTGATACTCAATTAACCGGGAAAATTGATTATCCAGAATGCTCCCGTTCCCGACCATTACGGATAATCGAGGTCTCACTGTATTTCATTTATCTTGATTCTAATAAACACTAAAAGAGAATTTAAAATACAAACATAGAGAATTATAACTAGAGACGATACACTCCGTTTTGTCAATCTAAAATAAAACAAATCATATATCTGTTACGAAAACTAAATAGATTTAATTTAAAATTTAGGATTTACATGAAAGTTTTGTTTAACGATGTTAGATATTTCGGAAGTCTCCATTGGCAGTTATCAACGGCCATATTGTTGAAGCTACATCTGTCGAATTGGCTTTCATTTATTCAGTTTGTTTTGCCAAATCACCATGGACGGATATAGCGTTTAACAAGACGTGCAAATGATAAAATTGTTTTATCAAAATGGGTGATCAGTCCAGGCAACGTTCCGCCCGCTTCGTCTATTTTAAGTTGAGGCCCATTTCTGCATAACAAACAAAATTGTCGAATTTGGACAGATACCAATCCACATGAGGTCCAAGAGCGTCCAGTGCATCCCGAATAAGTCACTGCTGGCGCTGGCGGCGTCATCGTCCATATTCCATATATCTTTGGAAACGTCGTTGGCCATAGGTCGACGTTCACCGTAGGTCAATGACAACCAACTTTGTTTGGTATGCATTGGATGATATAGACACCGACGACATGTGGTTTCAACAGGACGGCGCTACGTGCCACACAGCTCATGCCCCATCGGACATTCTGCACGTGGGATTTGAGGGCATGGTCATCTCACGTGGAGGTTATGTGAACTGGCCAGCGAGATCATGCGATTTGACCTCGCCAGTGTGATGGGAAATTGGACATTGGACCCAGTGAAGCCGCGGCGGACATTTTCCCATGAGATCATGCGATTTGATCTCGCCAGAGTCATGGAAAATCGAACATTGAACCCAGTGAAGCCGCGGTGGGCAATTGCACGATGTTATGATAAATAAAAAATGTCCATGATATTTCACATGCACATTGTTTTATTTGAATTTGAACATATGAAGTGCTTAATGAAAGATCCTTCTGTGCACCGTAACATTACGTTTGGTTCATCCTGAAGCGCTAGTTCTGCTTACCAAAAGTGAGACACAGGATAAAAAAAACTATTTGTAATTGAAATTTGTTTTCAAATTGTTGTTAAGTATATAGATGATTGAAATATTTAATCTTTAAATAAAATTTTTAGCCTCTAAACGATATCCGATTTTGTTCAAATTTTCTGTTTTGGTTTTTAGATGACGGAGAATGTAGACGCTTGGGCCACCCTAATAAATATAACGGTGTGTAAATATGTACATATGTATATGTGTTAGTTAGTAGTACAGCATGTGTTAGTGTAAAAAAGTTTTGTTAAATTTTCCTTGCTTTATGTCTGTCTATGTCTTGTTTAAGTACTTCTCATATAGTACTTTTTTATTTTTTTTACTCATACTCAAACATTTACTAATATGTATATACTACATTCGTTTATTCATTTAAATTTATGTTCATTTTCATGTCTTTGTCGTTTGCTGGATGTTCTTTCTTCGAGGACTATAAAATTGTTGTGTCTCCGGCCATGTAATTTTAAACACTTGTGTCATTTTCAATGAAGACGTAACACACAATATTTTGTCTTGTGGCTGATGATCAACATTGATGTCAGAAAAAGTATGATTTTATTATAGTTCTTGTTGCTGTTGTTGTTCGTTTTTTTTTAATAGACATAATAGTAGAAAATTAATAGGACTTTTTATGTTTGGCTGAGGCCAATAACAAGGGAAAATTGTAAAAATGTGTGGTTAGTTGTATAAAGTTTGGAAAATGGTGGTAGCAGGAACTATATTTAATTCATTTAATATTGAAGTGTATTTCAAATACGGGGTAATATTAATTTTGCAAAAGTATTCTGGTTTATTATAAAATTATCAGACGATGTTGATATAGCCGTCCAGTCTGGTAAGGGCACGATGGCTGAAATGTTTAATAAATATTCTTTGTTGATGAGAAATGTTTGACATAATATTTTGTATGGGTAAATACCTGAAAAACCCGAAAATCGCAAACCTGTTCACTAACTAATAAATAGAATACGCCTAGCAGTGAAACCAGAACATGAGCGGAAGTCAGGGAAATCTTCACTAAGGCAGCAGAGAATATCTGGGGTTCAAAACTACTACTAGAAAAGAATGGATTTGCTATATTACTTGGAACTAATGCAGCAGAGGAAGGTTTCAAAAACGATATTAACACCAGCAAAGCTCGCTTGAATAAAGCCATACAACAGAAACTATTCCACCATCTTAATTCTGATACAATTCAGTACAAGTCAGTGCCCGGAGAGATAAACGCAAATGGGTCAACAACATAGTAAAAGTACTTCAAGCAGCGGTTGAAGCCCATCGTATAAAGGACCTGTATATGTTTGTCAACAAGCTTAATTAAACTCAACAAGTTACACTATGGGAAAGCTTTTATTCCGGTGTGCTATCAACATCTACTGCTCAATGTCAATCCATTTTCGAATGTGCTTCACATACACCAAATGGTGACATCTCAAGCGATAAGATTTCTCAAACCAAACAAATTTCTTGGTTTGTATAATATCTCTCCAAAACTGCTTACAGCCAACAGAATATCCATTTTGGGCTCATGAATCTTTGCCTGCCGATCTCTCTGATGGAGCCATCATAAATTTACCCAAAAAAGGTGATTTGACCAATAGACAGAATTGGAGAGGCATAACTTTGTAAAGCATGGTAAATAAGGTAATTGCACATATTATAAAAAATATACTCTCGACAAAAATTTTCCAATGAGCAACTTGGCTTACGCTCCGGAAAATCTTGTGCTGACCAAGTAAATAGTCTTAGGATTATCGTTGAGTAATCAGTGGAATGGCTATCACCATTAGGCTTTTGACAAAGTCAACCATAATTGTATATGAAACTCGCTGGTATGCAAATGTGTTCCCGAAAAAATAACACAGCTAATCAAAGCCCTATATAAGAATACCACTTGCCGTGTGTTACATAAAAAACAGCTGAGCAGCAAGATCATAGTTGACACTGGAGTTACACAAGGCTGTTTTTTATCACTTCTACTTTTTAACTCCGTCCTCGATGCTGTGATGCAGAAGGCAACAATACATCATAAGAGTGGTATTATGCCAGGCCGATGACATATGTCTACTAAGCCACTCATTATCAGAGATGCAGTCGAGCATTTCCACTATCAGTGAGATCGAAAAACTGGTTGGGCTGAAAATAAATATAAACAAAATAAAATTGCTCCCAATCAATTGTAACACAGATCACCGTTTCTTCGTATTCGACCAAAATATTGAAGATGTTATACAACTGGTGACTCAGTCGCAGATATTTTTTGAACCCACGGAGTGCATTTGCCCAGTTAAATCCGGTTTGGAAATCGTCTAATATTTCGAAACCAACCAAAGCCAAATTATTTAATTCCAACAAATTCATAGACTGTAACGCGCAGAGAAATTGAAGAGTTGGGAGACCAGTTTATAAAAGGAAACGACAACTAACAACAGAGCTTTCGAGATTGCGGATGAAGGAGAACGAGTCAAGTATCGTGCCAACGATCGAGATTATTAGAACCACCTTATTATGGCCCTATGCTCCTTCGAGGAGTGAAATGAAAGAACAGTACAGTAGAGTACAACAATGTATATTAACCCTCTAAACCGTGCATTTTTTAAAGTATGATATTCTTCTTTCATTTGAAATGTTAAAAAATTAAAAAAGTGTGTTGAGAACGCAAAAACTGAGGGGTGCCTAAAGGCACTGTTGCGCGTTGTTAAATTTATCAGCGTGTTATATTTCATAGTTTTACTTTTTTGTTATACTATTATTTTGCATATTTTATAAAGAAAATGTTAGGAATGGCAGATACAGACCGCAGATGGATTAAACTATCCGCCTTGATGTCTACTTGGTAGAGTTTATGGATGCTATAGAAACATACGAAGACAATTTCTACATGTCGCTTCTATTGTTGGTTTATTTGCGTGCAAAGAGAATATACAAAACTGCAAACTTCCATCGAATAATGCCGTCAAAAACGAACCAGGAGGTTTTTTGGCCTTCGATGTTGAAATAAACACTGTCTTGTGAAAAGACAACAAGTGTGTGCGATTGGCTTCAACATATGTTGGCATTGTGCCATTTGCAAGAACAAATACCGAATTGCAAGGAGCAGAGGCTCCACGTTACGACCGAAAAGCAAAGAAATACATGGAAGTTGATTGTCCACAAACGATATGGGAGGCGTAGAATTGATGGATGGACTTATGGGCCGTTACCATGTTCGAGCAAAGACTCACGATGCGATGATACGCCTTTTTATCATTTTATCGACATGGTAACTACGAACATACAAAAATAAAACGTGCGGCTAGTCGTCCAGACAGTAGGCCAAGAACACCATGTCAAGAAACTCCACAAGAAGATCCACAGCCACGAAGTTCAAAAGTTGGCGAAAGAGCGAAACATCCTGCTGATGACGTCCGTTATGACAATATCGACCACTTTCCAATCTAGTTAGACAAAGAAGATAAAGAAAATGGTGCAAACTATGCAAAAAGTCGCAAACACAGTGTGTTTGCTCAAAATGCGATCTTTATTTGTGCTGCTCAAATGACAAAAATTGTTTTTATAAGTATCGTCGTAGAAAGTAAAATATATTTTCTTATTTTTATATATTTTTCATTAGTTTTTCAATAAAATCGTATCGTAATTAAAAGTTTACATCTTGTTGTTTTTTTCACCTATGTTGGCAACAGTACCCTGAGGCACTCTTCACCTTTTTGCACCTGGCTCCTAAACTTAATTTGCAAATTTATTTCTGATGGCTGTTTTGAGTTTATTGGGTCATAATTTCCAAAAAAGATTATTTGACAACTTTTTTTTAGCTTTTTAAAGTTTGCGACTTAGAGGGTTAACAAAAGATGTAATATTTTTTATATTCTTAATATGATTTAAGAAATAAGTTTAACAAAATTGTCCTTTCATTTAAATGTGATTATTCTGACTGAAGTTTTATTTTGCGACGTGTATCAAACTATAATAATCTTTAACTTCAGATAGCGCTTTGGCTTTTTTATAAAATTGTTTATTTCTCATATCCTGTAGAAATAAAGCTAGAGAACAATAAATTCGGATAACAGATGATAAATCAGTGTGAAAAATTTGCCAATTTCAGATCGTTTCCCATGCTAACTTATATTAGGTACAACCGTTAAAATTTGTGTTTTAATACCCATTTGACATTAAGTAGAATCAAAAACAAATCGTTTATTTTTTTCGAAATTTCTTTAAAAAAAAAATTTTAAATTTATATATTTTATTTATGGGTAAATGAAATAAAAAAACTAGTTTTATTGGCAATTTTTGTTCAATATTTAGTTTTTTCTCAAAATTTGAAACTTCAAATAAAAAGTGCAACCTCTAAACGTTATCTGATTTTGCACAAATTTTCAGCATTTGCTGTTTACATGACAAGAGCATCGAAAATCTCTGTAGTGTAAAATACGGGCCAAACTATTGTTTAATTTACATGTTTTGAAAACCAGAGGTGGTCAACTTTGTCAGCCTGTATCTCACCTTATAGTTCAACAAAGTAGTCATAAATAACATATTCTCAAAGCCTATGTCCTCTTCTATGATTTGTTTTAATATCATTTTATAATCGGATCAGTAGTTTAGAAGATACAGATATATTACCATTATTTTTGTGATCGGCTTCACTGTTTGTGTTTGACTCTTAATGCCCAACTATGCGTATGAGTGTTAGTTATTAATTAAATAATTATCATACGCCATGTGTCACTTGTATTACGTATTTCTTATTAAATGGTTTGAAAATCATAAGTTATTGAGCTATAATATGAAATATTTGTTTCTTTACACATGCTTGAGATACGTCTTAAACAATTATTTAACTTTAACTAATTTTAAAATAAAGAATAACTCAACATAAATGTAAATATGTACCTAAAAATATTTATTTTTACTTAATATTTTCTATATTTTATATACAATTTGAAGAGTTTTTTTTTTTCTAATTCAAAAAGAATACTCCTCTAATGCTTAAATCATAAAATGATTGTTTATTACGAAACTTTAGTTTGTATTTATATTCATACATTTTATGTTATTATTATTAAGTATATTTATTTGTATGTATGTACTTAAAATTTACTCTGATTGCTGGATTTTTATTATTTTTTTTTTTTTTGAAGATATAGATCTTAGTTTTACATAATTTATAAATATTATTTTATACGAAATTAGATTACATTTAAATTTTGTTTATTTGTTTTAATATGTACCAGTATTTCAATTGGTTTTTTTCACTGCATGGCAGAAAAATTTTGAAAGTTATAATACAGTTTTTTGTTGTTCATATTATGTTTAGATTTAAGGAATTTAAATATAAATTTAACTAATATTTTAATTTGTTAAGTTTTTATTAAAAGAGGAAAGAATGGTAGAAGTTATTAAATTTTGCCGTTAGAAATAAAACAAATCTTAAGGCTACGGTGTTTAAAAACTTTCAATTAATGGTTTTTGAACTTTTATGTCTTTTATGTGTTTTATAATAATTCTCCATGTCCTTTTAATTTAATGCATTCATCGAATATTATAATGCGGAATTAACAATTGAACGCTGGTTTGTGTCATATATTCTCACTTAGTTATTGAACATTGAAGTGAAAACATTTTTTTTTGCTTAGAAATTTGTGCCAACAAAGCGTCATATGGGGGAAGTTTTGCTTTGGTTCCTTAATTTGAAAAAAGTGCTGCTGAAGCACATTGCTTGCTCACCAAGGCTGTGTTCTATCGGTTTCAACGTGCGAGAGATGGATAATTTTGACACAGACGACAAAGATGGCTTAGGCCAGCCAAAAGAATTTGAAAGCATTACTCCATGCAGGTTGTTGTAAAACTCAACAAGAGCTTACAAAATCATTGAGAGCTACTCAATCAGCAATTTCAAAGTGTTTGTGAGCAGCAGGATTTATCAAAAAGCTAGGAAATTGTGTACCACACGAATTGAAGTCGAGAGACCTTGAAAGAAGAGTTTGCATATCCGAAATGATGCTTGAATGCAATAAAAGAAAATCATTTTTGCACCGAATCATTAATTGCGATGAAAAATGGATACATTACGATAACCCGAAATATAAGAGATCGAAAGTGAAGCCCGGCAACTAGCCGAATCGAAAGCAAAGCCAAATATTCATGTCTCTAAGGTAATTCTCTGTATTTGGTGGGAGAAAAAGTGTCCTATCTATTAAGAGCTGCTGAAATCTGACAAGACCATTACAGGGAACATGTACCGAATGCAACTGATTCGTTTCCATCATGACAACACTTGGCCACATTTTGCAAAACCTGTTAAAAAGTATTCAGATTGAAGTGGTTGCCTCACCCGCTTTATAGTCCAGATTTGTTTCAATCGATGCAGAACGCTCTCTCTGGGTTACGCTGCACTTTGGTACGGAGTATCTTATATTGGCTTGATTTGTTTTTGGTCCCAAATGAGCAAAACTCTTGGCTCGAAATCCATATGATGCCAGAAAGATGGGAAAAGGTTATGGCTAATAATGGCTAATATTTTGAATAAATTTATGTTGCACAAATGTTTCAAAATAAAAGCTAAATATTTGAAAAATACCGCATTTTTAAGTAGCTATAATCTTGTTTAAAAACTTTATAAAGTGCTGAAAAAATTACAGTAAACATCTATAAACCTACTTAATTAAAAAAGTAAAAAAAGACTGGATTTTTTTAATTAAAAATTGACTAATAAAACTAAAAATATATTCAAAGTGAAACTAAAATATCGACTTTTAGTGGCCAGCTTTTTGTTGTGAAACAATGGAAATGTACCTCAGACATCAGATTATGGAAATATTTATTGAAATTTTTCAAATATTTTTAAATCAGTCAGTGAGTGTATAATATGAGAAATGATCGTTAATTTATTTGCAAATAAATTGTTAGATTAAAAGTTTTGAGCAGAAGATTTGAAAGAGAGAATTTTTGCGGCATTGGAACATGAATAAAATCAAATGAAAAATTTACCATTAATCGAGTTTGTTAAAGCTCTTTTAATATTTGTATAACAATAATACTGATAGCAAACCGTGATTTTTAAGTACAAGAACGCGACATTTAAAAATGAACAAATTCAAATGAAAAAACTCCCTTTTATCAAGCATTGTTCGGCCTCATTTATTAAAATGTACATCATCTTGATTAGAACAATAGCGGAGTAGTTATAAGTAACAAACGATGTTTGGAACAAGAACGCGACATAAAAGTATGAACAAAATCAAATGAAAAATTTACCGTTAATCGCGCTTTGTGAGTAATGGAAAGGTATTTATTTGCAAAACTAATGTTAGATAAGAGGTTTTGAGTTTAAGAGAGAAATGTTGCTATATATTGCAGAATAAATGGTTTCAAATAAAAGATGACTGAACCAAAACTAATGTTAGATTAGACTGTGACTAATAGAGTATCTTTTTGGCTGTTTTAAATATCTCTGTACAGATAAAAATATTTGAAATTATCTTACAGAACATTTTCATATTTTAAGGACTTCAAAAATATTTATTTGAACTTTTAAAAAAAAGTCTACATATTTATAAACCATTAAGTTTGAAAAAATAATTTCTCACGAATTGAAAATATATAAATAATTAGTGTATTTATTACTTTTAATATTTAATATTTTAATAAATATCAATCATTTTGTAGGTATTTATTTCAGGATTATATAAAAACAACATTTTATTATACTTATAAATAGTTTTTGTTTAATTTTATTTATGTAACATGTAACTAGCAACATTTGTTTTTATATCATTTATCTATTAAAGGACTTATTTATAACCAAATTTTAAATTTATTGCAGGTTTATAAAACAAGTTTTGTAAGGAAATTCTGTTTTAAAAACCTTTTATAAAATTAAAAAATGATTATGAATAAGCCCTTAAATGTGTTTTATAACCTCCATCATAACTTACGAGTTTAATTTCAATGGTTTGGAAATTAATCGTATTTCTCAACAATATTATACAAAATATAGAAATTTTAATGTTACAGATTTCCGAAAAATCTGTAGTTGAAGTTATCTAACTGGATTTACTGTTTTTCCATCAAAAGGAAATCCAAAAAATAATTATTTCATTTTTTGCAACGATTCATATTTTTGGATAAAAGTCTACGTTAACAAGCAATATTGGCATAAATGAGAGAACACCATGTTCATATAAGTAGATTAGAAAGGGTATATACTATAGAAGTACATTTCCACTCTGATGCTTTAGCATGCCTCAAGGCACTCATCGCTAAATGCCAATAAATGCAAGTATAACTGATATTTCATTTCAAAAACTTTGAAAGCTTTTTAACATAAATTAAGTACGTTTTTTAGCAACTGTTGCATGAGTTTTTGAAATGAAAAATCAGTTATATTTGCATTTATTGGCATTTATGCGATGAGGGCCTTGGGTATGCTTAAGCATTAGAGGGTTAAGATATATGTTTTCAAGTTTTTTAATAATATTATGGTCACTGTAATTATTTATATGATTGCGGTAATCATATTAAATTAAAGTTATGATTCACATGATTGTCGCAATCATATATATGTATTAGTAAATAAATATATGTTTATGGCAAGCATGTTTTAGATGATTTATTGTATAATTTTCTATAATGTTCTCAGATTATGATAATCATAATCCGAGAACAACATAATATGGTAAATCTTTCATCATAAAAATGGTTTAAACAAATATATACTTATATTCTACAATCACATATATTATTGGTATAATCATGTGAATCGTTACTTTAACATGTTATGGTTGTCGCATATAAATAATAATGGTGAATATTGTTAAAAATCTTGTAAAAATTTTGATATGGTTACAACTATATTTTTTGATTGTTTGTTGCGTATTATAGGCCGGCGTCATTCATACTTCTTCAAAACGACAGAGTTTTTTTTTTGGATGACTTGTGGTTCCAGTATAAAGCGCTTCGTTCCAAAGTCCGAACGCCACAAGAGACAATCTGCATGAACGATTTGAAGGTATGGTTATCTCTCATTCCCATCAAAGTCAATATAATCTTTGAAAATTTATATTTTTAGATCTGGGGCAGTGTGAGAAGCTGCGGAGTACACTTGAATCGCATCGTATCCTATACACAATGGCATACATGGGCCTTTCAAATTAAAAAAGGAATGTTATTAATACTTCTCAGCTTGTTTATTCCAACACAACATTAATATGGTCATATTAACTGTCTTATTAGACCCAATATCGAAGAATTTATTTCTTAACTTATTCTTTTATAATCTTTAAACATTTTTTAAATAAATGCCAATTTGGTATTTATTTACTGTAAATCTTTTAATACTATTAAAACACTTCTTTCCTTTTTTTATATTAACCACTGAAAATATGGTGGTTATATTGACTTGGTTTTTCCTTTTTTAACATATCGATTTATTGGTCGTAGAACCAAATAGAATATATCGTTAACTTAATATAGAAAGGCCCTAACTCGTGTTTTTTCTGTTAGCCAAGATTTTCGTTTCGTGTCGTTTTCGAGAAAAAATGTTTCAATATCAGCAGCGATTTTTCGATCAAAAGTCAGTAAGAAAGTTCGTACGTAAGTACAACAGAAAGTGGCCTTGTAAAACGTTGCACCATAAAGAAGGCTAAGTACCCAAGAATGGAAAAAATATGGAAATTATAAGTTGTTTGTAAAACAAAGGGAAACAAACTTTCTAATATCAGTAGCGATTTTACGATCAAAAATTTATCAAACCAATTCATGTTTCAATGCCAGTGAAGGATGGTTGAAGAAATTTATGCGTCGACATGGATTTAGATTTTTAAAAATAACGGGCGAGAAATTGTCTTCGAAACCTCATCTTATTGATTCATTTGAGAAAGAGTTTAAGGATTACTTTGATCTGGTTTATATTATAGGATGCTTCCAAATTACACTCTTGTCACATGTAATGAGAAAACGCCTGCCGGAAGAAAAATAGGTAAGGAGCGAATAACTTGTTTGCCCTGTTCAAATGCGAATGGCACAGACAAACTGAAATTGTTGGTTGTTAGAAAATCGAAAAATCCACGCGCCTTTAAATGCTTTTTCAATAATTCTGTAATAGACAACACCAGTAATTACGCCTGGATGACATCATTTATATTCCACACTAATTTTTTCCACATGTAAGTTAATTTTCACCAATTAGTAAAAGTATGTTGTTTATAAGTAAAAATTGTTTAGGTCCAAGAATCTTTAGATTCAAAAGGTCTGCCTCAAAAAGCAGTTTTGCTGTTAGATAATGCGACGTGTCACCCAGTTGAGGAACTAGAAAGTGATGACGGTTTAATTACAGAAATGATTGTACCACTCAATTGCACAGCGCTAATTCAAACGTTAGATCAAAACATTATCATCTTGGTTAAATTAAATTATAGAAAGCAAACACTTGCTTTGTGAGAAGGAATCAAATTTGGAGCTCAAACAAAAAAACTTCAGTCTCAAAAATGCAGTTCAGATTCTAGCTACGTCCTGGGATAAAATATCAGTGTTCAATATCTGAAAATCCTGGAATGCCTTGTTCGAATTCGGTACTGAAGTGAAGAGGATAACATGCCCTTAAATATTTTACAAAATATAGTTCAGGAAGAAAACGAAAATCTTTCAACTATTGATACACTTTTAGCTCAAAATGGTACGGAACATCTTTATACGAAAGCTGGCATAAACAACTGGATTGAAGAAGAATATCATGCGGAAAGTAATGAGGAGCAAATGGAATTATCATATATTTATTCGATAGTGGTCATGAATTTACAACTTTGGTATATTTTAATCATTAAATGTCCTTTTAAAAGGACATTGTGAACCCTAAAGAGAGGAGCTAGAGGGTTAAGATCCTCCACAAAAATTATCCCCATAAAATTCCACAATATAACTCTGACAAGTAGAATTCTCTCTCTTACTACATTTTTATACCCTTCACCTTCGTGAGAAGGGTTATAAGTATATAAGATTGTAATTTCGTTTGTAACTTCTACAATATAATCCGTTCGTCAGCAATTAAATGTAAAAGTTTTAAAAGTTTTCTTGATATATTTAGGATGCTATACGCTGAAAGTGGGCAATTAATGCATCCACAACAAAGCTGAAGGGTATATAAAATTCGGCATAGCCGAATATAGCACTCTTACTTCTTTTCATTAGTATAATGCTTCCTTCGATCAAAAAATTAAAACTTTGACCCACTGTAAGAAAAACTCAGACCAGATGAAAATGATCTACTCAACATGTCCTTTCAGAATTATGGGGTCGCTATTCTGTTCCAAGAATGCTGATGGACAGTGAACTTAATTTGTTTACACATTGCGTCCTCAAATCAATTACGTTTCTTTAAATAATCAATTTTAAGGCCAAGTTATTTTTTTGGTTTTTCAAAAACTTATTTAATTTAAGAGCCATTCACTGATGCTTTTCAAAAAAATTACCAACAATTAAAAATGTATAAATATAATGTTCCATTTCCAGTAAAATTTGTGAGTTTTTAATCTTTAAAAAGTACGCTATTTAAATAGGAGCGTTTTAGTTGGCACTTTTATAAAATTTATATTCTTTATAGAGTTTTCTTTTAAACTCCTGAACATAAAGAAATTATTCGTTATAAAATTCTATAAATTATTAGATATTTCTTGAGTTTAAAAATTTATCTACGAGCATGATGGAGGTTATAAAAGATGCGGCCTGGCCGAATATTTCATTTTCCTCTCGGGTTTATTTTTATCAATATTTCATTTTATGTTTTGTAATTTGCAACTTTACGTTCTACGTAAAATTTATTTTACTATATAATTTTTTTGTTATATTTTTGTTATTTATTTTTCTTACTGCGGTGCAAAACTGTACATTGTCGATGTTGTTGACATAGTTGATGGTATTGTCGTTGTTGCTGTTATTGCTGGTGCTTGTGCAATTGTTGCTGTTGCTGCTGCTGTCGTCGTTGTTGCTATTATTGTTGTAGTTGTTGTTGTGTATTATAATAAATTCCAACAAAATGTTGTGATTAAACTGTACAATACTGACAATAAAACTATTAAATACGGCCAATGACGTTGAAAATACCAATATGAAAAGCAACAACAATGGCAACACCATAAAGGCCAGTTGGCCAATGTTATAGACAATTTTTGCACTGGCTGGTGATAAAAGCGGCCAGAGGCTGTAGCAGACGACGATGACGATGTGATGTCATTATTGTCCATGGCCCCACTGCGTACTTCCGTTTTACTATAATATGTGGGTTTACGCGTAACAACATTGCTGTTGCTTATAACACCAGGTAGGCCATTAATACCGCCACCAGCAGCCCCACCATTCGCACCGAATTCAAAAGAGTTACCCATGGTGTTGTAGTGATGTCGTCCACCATTAACAGCATCCAGACTGTGAGGTTTATGAGTGCCATGTTTATGATGGTGACTGTTGGAATTTCCTGCATTATTGGCAGTGCCACCAGCACCACCGCCACCATTTGAGGTGTAATAAACATTTGGCGTTAAGGGTGGCAATGGTAAATCGCTGTCATCAAAATCCTCCGCCGAGCCATAAAGATCTTCATCATCGGGTTGATATGTGACGCGTAATTGTTTTTGTTTTAAAATGTCATTGGTGTCGGCATCTGCGTTACTGCCATGTTTATTAACTGGCGTTTTACGACTTGGTCCAGGGATTTCTATTAAAAATACACAAAAACACTCATTCATTCATCCATTCGTTTATACAACAAAATAAAGTTATTCTTTTTGTATTATGTCATTGTGTCTCTAACAAGATTGATTGAATCTGACTGAACTGATTTAATTGTGAATGTTGGTTGTAGGAGTAAGTTAACTGTTTTTATTGTTTGTTTTCCACTTACCATAGAGTCTTATGCTGCTGTCCACTTCTCCCAGTGAATTTTTGGCAATGCATCGGTATGAGCCAACATCTTCTTTTTGGAATTTCCTCACAATCAGTGTCATTTTGGTTTCATACATTGATTTCGAGTTTTCCTGTACATGATATTTGGATGAGGAGACAATCATTTCACCTGTTGATTAAACAGAAATTCAAAGGGGATATATTATTTATGCAAAAATTAACAATGATGTGTTTATTATTATGTTAAGCTAGCTAAATATTATACTTTGGGCTATTATTTAAGAGCTTCCAGTAATGATCAGCAATTACTGAATAGTTTACAATGACTACTACATACCATCTGCTTTACCTAGAAGTAGTTTAATAATAAAACCGTCTACCCCATGTCAGAGTGCTTTATTTGGCTGTGATAAATCTTCACCAATATATACTTTAAAATAAATATTGAAAAAAAAGTTGGATTTTTTAAAATTTTCTGGTCTTATTTTGAATTATTTGTATAAATTATAAATTTTTTCAAGGTATTGTCCATTGTTACCTATGAGCTTTTCCAATCTTTCCGACAACATATGGATTCCCAGCCAAAATAACTGCTCATCTATTGATAATCTAGAACGAATTAACCCAATATCGAATACTCTAGTCCAAAGTGAAGCGTATGAAAGAGAGAGCGTTCTGCATTGATCGAGACAAATAGTATTTGGAAGGGGCACGGGTGAGGCAAAACTTCCCAACCAATTCATTCTAAATGCTTTGTAGCAGGTATTGCAACATATGGCCTAGTGTTGTCATGATGGAATATTACGGATTCATGTCTGACCGCATATTCTTGGCGTTTTCCGGCCAATGATCGTTTTAAATGAATCTATTGCATTCGATACAGGTTCCCAGTGATGGTCTGGGCAGGTTTCAGCAGCTCATAATACTTATATAGTACATTTTTGTTACTACCAAATACGGAGCATTAACATAGCGCCATAGATATTTGGCTTTGGTGTCTATTCGGCTGGTTGGACGGGCTTCACATATGATCTCTTATGCTTCGGGTTCTTGTAATGGATCCATTTTTCATCGCCAGCAGTGATTTGGTGCAAAAATTATTTTTTTTATAGCATTCAAGCAGCATTTCAGACGTACGAAATCGTCTTTCAAGGTCTCTCAACTTCAATTCGTTTGAATGAATCCAGCAGCTTGGAAACATTTTGAAATTGCTGATTAGCTCCAATGATTTTGCAAGCTCTTGTTCAGTTTGACAACAATCTTCATACAGCAATGCCTTCAATTCTTAAACTTTTTTGGCTGGCCTTGGCGATTTTTGTCTTCCATGTCAAAATTGCTTACTAAAGCTTATGATGAATGTGTTCCATCGGTTTCAATGTGCGAGTGATGGTTTGTGCGTTTCAGAAGTAGAGATTTTGACACGGAAGACAAAGATCGACCAAGTTTGAAGACCAAGAATTGAAGACATTAGTCCATGAAGATAGTTATCAAACTCAAACTCAAACTCAAACAAGAGCTTGCAATGTCATTAGGAGCTACTCAATCAGCAATTTTAAAGCGTTTGCAAGCAGCTGGATTCATCCAGAAACAGGGGATTTTGGTACTATACTAGTTAAAGCTGAGAGACCTTGAAAGAAAATCAGTTTTGCACTGAGTCATTACTCTCGATAACCCAAAGTGTAAGAGATCGTATGTGAAGCCCAACACAAAAGCCAAATATCCTGGAGCAAATTTAATACTCTGCATTTGGTGGGACCAAAATGATCCCAATAATTACCAACAAATATACAAATTATAAGAAAAAATGCTGTACAAAATACAGCAAATAGCGCTATATTTAATAATTTTGACAAATTCCTGGTTAATAAGCAGAGTTTGGTGAAGGAGACCATAGATGACAACTAGATAGGTGACTGAGAGCCAAAATCCTAAGTCTGTTGTCAAAAACCTTATTAATGAGAATGAATTGCCATGTATTTTGTTATTGTATCATACATATGTGTGTAAAGAGAGAAAATTTTGTTTGAGTGTCTTCATTGGCAATTCTCTCTCCTTCCGTTCTATGAAGGAGACTATGAAGAAAATGATTGAGGATATGATGATATTTATGAAGATGAGGACTTAGATAATGAAGACATAGTTCATAAAGACATAGGTCTTTAGGTCGTCGGCTTACTACAACTTATTGGCTATGACTAGATAATGATTACAATCTGACGAGATAAATGGTCTTTTGGTCGGCTAACTACAAATTAGTACGAACAAATATTTTTTGCCTCGCCAAATTATGCTTTGTTATCCGGGAGCAAAGTATAACTAGATCGCGATTTCAATGCTTCGTTTTCTTACATATTTTACAGTGGCATTAATTATGTTATGTAAGATTTTGTAACTAATCGTTACATGATTCGTGTAGTTAAAAAGAGAGAGATTTAATAGCAGTTGCATTGCATATCCTGTAATACTTCTGACTTCTTGATGGCCGAAATTTCTGATTAGATAAAGCTCTATTGATCTTGCAGCCTGAAGCAGTCCCCCTTCAGAAAACTTGAAATATAAAAGCCACCACTCACACCAGCTGTAAATTTAGTTAGATTCTTCTGTATAGATCTTGAACGTGTTCCCTAATTATGGTGACTATCCCGTGATTGATACAAAACATCTGTCTGTCAGGCAAGAATGTGGGTGTCCAATATTTAATATTCGATGCGATGTTATGTAAACATCCTAGAATGGTCGAATGGCCAGATATTCGTTCTCCCGCAGAACTGAGTATAATCGTCTAATTCAAAGCCAACTGTTTGGCCATGACATCGTCAGACAGCTAGTACATAATAACAAACAAACGACGCGATGGAGTAACTCGTAGACCACTAACAAACGACAGTGCAGAAGTCCGCATGACATTTCGATAGTCTCGCAATACATGGATTTACATAGTGCCGTTCAACACGTCAGTGCTCCATACATTATTATGGGTTTAATCACATGATATGTCTAAAAGCCATTTAACCATCTGCATACATGTATGCCATCGACTAGATGTGCAGGTTTCATGACAATTTTGAGTCCAGAATGATTTCCAGTTACTGGCTGAAAATTCTCGAATTTTACAGCATTAAGGGCCGGAATTGAGGAATAAGGTTCCGGCCCAATTTGGGTCTCCTGCATGCGTATATTCCAACATTTCTTTTCGTTGCCCTCGTTTAGATGTGCAGGTTCCAGGACCATTTTAAATCCAAATTTTACAACATTAAGGGCCGGTAGTGAAGAATAAGGTTCCGGCCCATTTTGGATATCCTGCATGCGTATATTCCAATAGTTCTTTTCGCTGCCCTCGTTTAGATGTGTAGGTTCCAAGACCATTTTAAATCCAGAATGATTTCTGTATACTTCAGACCGTTTAAGAGCCCATATTTTACTTCATTAAAATACGATTGTGGGAAAGGAGGTATTGTACATTATCGAAAGAGTCGTTATGTGTTTCCCAGAAATCTCCACTGCAACATCATCTGTATTCGTAACAGTTTGACACATCATGGATTCTAGATTCATGAGCAAGATATATATCAATATTCTAGAAGAGTGACAATAAAACCACTATCTGCGGAGGGCTCCGCTTTGTGAATCTTAGGGCTCGTAGTTAAGATTGACTCCGGTTTCACATTGTTTCAATACCCAAAAATGACGCCAATGAAAAGTGTTCGAGTGATTTTTCTATTCTAGAAAAGTTTTGGATATGATATGAAAATAATGACTAAATATTAGTAGGCGATCGTGACAATTATTGTTTCAATGTTGATTTCAATGCGTAAGTAGCGAAGAGGCTTTATATTAATATTTTAACTCATTACTTGATAATGAAAGCTTTTGCTTGGCTAGTTTTAATAAACCTAGTAATCCTGCAAAATTCTTTCCGTTACTAGCCTATAGTTAATAAACAATATTACATTTAAACTAATTTAGGAATATTTAAAAACTATATGTTTGCCTTCTTAAATAAGTGTATGTATTTTTAAATATGTATCTATTTAAAGTATCTTTAGCTCATTTAAACACACATCATCATTGACACATCAGGCATAATAAATATAAATTGATAATGCTGCTTTTCTTTGCGTAAATGAAAATAAATGTCAATAAACATTAAATTTTGTCTAGTTTGTGGAAAAACTTATTTCCTTAAAAGCAACCAGCCAACCAACCAACTTAGACATTCATTCTTACAGTTGTTATTTTACAGGGTTTTCCCCCCTTCTTCACAACATTCCATTTATAGTTGTACAGATATAATTTTATTATTGTTGTTTCTGTAATTTTACTACTACATAGATACATTCACTCATACATTTAACATTATTGTTTACACACATATTTTTCCTCTTATTTTGTTTTGTTTCTTATTGTTTTTCACTTACATTTTGTGTAATTTTCTTTTAAACATTTTGTTTTTCCCATTCATTATAATTTAAGTCTGGTTCATTTGTTTTGAATGCTGGAAGATACATATATAAAAATACACTTACAGTATATGTGTACCTTAGGGTGGCACGATCTCATGAAGAAATTTTAAATCCTACACAATATTGGTATTAAAATAGTCAGCGAATAAGCTTTCTGTGACAACTCCGAATATAAATGGACTTATTGTTTAAAGCTATTCGATATGCCAAAGTTTCTTATCCTTTGTTCCATAAAAATCATAAAAACTTGATTCGTGTCTAAAAATATTGAAATTTGAAAAACTTTACCAAAACTATAAAATTGTATTCATCAAAAGTATTGTAATAACTTTTAAGCTCGTACTAACACGTAATTTCTGTCGACTTTTTTTTAGAACAGGGCTGCTAGTATTTATCAATGAACCAAATGCAATGTGGCATTTCAAGGCTTCAGCAAATGCATCCAATTGCATCTTCATCAAGTGCTGCAGAGACACCTCAACAGTATATCGAAAGTCTAGAAGCCAATCGCTTCTGAATGGCTCGATCAAGAGAAAGAATCGATTTATAGTTGCCGGCATTTTATTACAATAAGTATGATGACTACAGGAATCACAAGGACGTACTGATTGGCGCAATAAACAAACATTACTAAAATTTCAGCGTTTTGAAGTTTCCTAAGGAATAACGGTAAAGTTATTCTGCCACCAGTTCTTGAGCTGCTTCTAAGTTACATTTCCAGCGCCAATTCTATTTCCAAGCACTTCCTTCAAAATATCCAAAAGTGCAACTCATGCTTTCAAATGACGTCGGCTTCATGCCCACCTTTAAACTTCAAGGCCAAATATACCACAGAATTGGATCATTGCTCCCACTTCCCAATGATGATGCAAAGTTCCTTCAAATTTATTTCGCCGGAAATGAAGCTACAGAAGCCGAACGCTATCAACGAACATGCGTGTTCATTTGCAGCAATACCATTCTGCCGAAACCTTCTCAAAACAATTGTTGGACATTGGAAATGGTCAAATTTCAATTAGATTTCGTTCAGAACTTCTGCTAAATGCAAATTAATATTCAAGCTGTTGTCGACAAGGTATTCCCAAGTCTTACAATTAACTCCAAAAACTTGAATTAGCTGTGGGAAATGCAACTTTGGCTTCAACAAATAATGATGTTAACAAGCTCAATGACCAAATTCAATTGAAACTGCCTGGCGAAACAATGAAATACAAATTCATTGACACAATAATAAACGAAGAACAAGCCGTCAATAATCCTACTGAATTTTTGAATTCATTAGAACCAGCCGTAATGCCAGCACATGTATTAACATTGAAGATTGGATCACCGAATTTGTCCGACACTTTATATTAAAATTGAGACTGAGATGCAATACAAAACAGGTGTTTTCTAAGAGCCAGCAATGCGGAAAAAAAATAACTTGAGTCGAAACTTCAGTTGTTGGTTTGATAAATCAACAGATTGTCTGAGCTTAGTAAATTTACACTTATATCCTGTTTGGATATACTTAGAAGGAACAATGTGGAATCGGAATTCATCGACTAACATTAAACCTGCTGGGATTAGAACAATTATAAAGTTTGTCATGGACCAGCTCATCTATACGCTTATTCCTTCAGAAATCGAAACGGCTTCAGTCTCCATATTACCCGAAAGGAGCACATCCCATGAAACTTGGCTTTTAAAAGTCATCTCAGAAAAGTGGATTAAGCCGATGGAGTATCCACAGTGTATAGCGTAAATCCAAGCGAAACTGAGCTTGTATTATTCTCAAGGATATAAAAACTCTCTATTCTCATGCAACCACAATTAAACAGTATTGAACTTGAAGTTTCAAACAGCACAAAGACCATTGGCATGCTACCAATATTTTATATGTTTCTTTGCGAAAAATATAAAAAACAAGTAAGAAAGTACGGTCGGTCAAGCCCGACCCTATAATACCCTACACTAAGTAAATGTGAAAAAACATTTTTCTTTCAAAATTTCAATATTTCAATTTATATTCTTGAGTGATTTTCGGGAGTGGGCCTTATATGGGAGCTATGACAGATTATGGACCGATCACCATGGTCATGTGATTAATGTCTATATGGAAGTTATTTATGTTGAATTTTATGTGTATACCAACATTTTTAGGAGATTTATGCTCGTTAAAGTGATTATCGGATGCAGATCTTATATGGGAGCTAATTATGGACCGATCATAATAGAATTTGTTGACATGAATTCCGTATATATAAAAAGTCCAATTTCGGGAGGACATTTGTATGGGGGCTAGATGAAATAATGAACCGATTTCAGCCAGTTTCAATAGGCTTGGTCCTTAGGCCGAAAAAATTATATGTGCTAAATTTTATCGAAATATCTTCAAAATTGCGATCTGTACTCTGCGCACAAGGTTTACATGAACAACCAGCCAGCCAGACGGACGGACGGAGGGACATCGTTTAATCGACTCAGAAAGTGATTCTGAGTCGATCGGTATACTTTAAGGTGGGTGTTATAAACATCTGAACAAATCCAATCTACAATCCCCACTATGGTGGTGTAGTGTATAATAAAAACCTTAAAAAAAGGTTTTCACCCAGCTCTCCAAATACTGACGGCAATCAACTCCTTAAAAATGCTAACGTTTAATTTCCGTTGGAAACATCGAACAACATCTCACTTTTCCTTCATATAAACGGAGCCACCCTAATATACAAGTTTATTTACAAAATACGAGAAAATGAGCAAGTTTGAGTAGACAATTCATATAATTTTCTACCAAATCATTAAGTGGTTTTGTTTTACTTATATGACTACTCGTAATACGACTGCTACAACAACAACTTTTTATTAGTATCGTAACAATAATAGAAACAACAATAATAATAGTTACAATAACAAAGACAAGAACATCAGTAATAATAGCAACACTAATAATATTCGCATAATACATGTATTTATTTCTATGTATATTCGTGAATGTCTGCATGTTTGTGTACTCTTGATATATGTATATGTAATAACCCAGCAGTTCTAGGAGACTGTCCCGAACTAGTGATTTTACATATATTTTAGGGTGACAACTAGTTACATAACTAGCTATGTGATTTATTATTTTAACACGTGGATGTCCTGATGACTATGAGACTGCTGGTCCAAAGATGTATGCTGGTTCAAAATAGTATGTCCAAAGTAGTATGTGGTATGTGAATCCAATGCATTACATTCTCATACCTGTTACATAGAGTCAGTTACCTTACTAGGTACCTAACTTGTTACTTGAATTACTCACATAAAAGTGCAGTACAAAATAAACGTTTAAAGTGACTATATTCTAGATTACTTAGATACACTTAAGTGATAATTGACTTCAGGCTAGATTACCTGGGATGTATAAAGTAACCAATTGAGCCAAGTGATCAGATATTAGTGAAAATTACTTTTTATAAGGGATACATTGACTACTTGCTTAACTGCTGGGGTGTGTACTCTCCATCTGTAATTATTAAATATTTACTTAGAGTATAGGGGTGAGTGCATTTTTATATGGAAGTGTTTGTATAGAAATATATATTTAAGTACACACAGACTATACAGATTTTATACTCTTGCAGAACTTTAAAGATATTTATTTGATAAAATTGATAATTTTTTTTGAAGAAATCTAAAGAGTGTTAATTTGCAAAATAGTGTTACGAATTTGCAAAAGCGATTTGAATTTAACGGTCTGTAACGACTGCCTGCAGCACTCATCATGTTTATTAACACGTCCATCAGTAGAAGCTTCTACTTATCAACAATGTTGATAGCATGCGGTTATTAGGATTGTTTATAAGTATTGCAACACTAAATGTTGAAACTGCTGACATTGACATCGAATGCTCTAGAATACGAACATACTAGTTTGTCCGTTAAGAGTATTGTAGAACATTTCCGAAAGATGGGGTGTGTATAAATAGTGGCAGAGGTTGCAGTCGTGAGTTGAGTTGATCATAGGCGCTGTTAGAGTTAACATCAACTGTCTTGTATATTATAAAGTGTGTGTGCATTTTTGCGAATTGAAAAACGTTCAAATAGACACTGAGTGTCTATTTAGTCTGTTGTACATTTGAATAAATAAAGAGTTTTTACAAATTTGAAACTACTAAAACTGCTTTTTATTTGCAATCAAAAGTATCTGGTTTATTTAAAGGAAATAAACCAACGTTTTAAACAAGTTGAAACGTAACAATAGTGTATTAGAGTTTAATAGTTTAATCTTGTCGCACCATGAAACTTTTTACAATAACTTTTTTTACAACTCAAAGATCTTGTGGGTTATCGATCCTTATACAGTCATTAGAAATATCGACCGACGTTATATATAGAAACGGTTTAACATAAAGCAGGACTCTTAGTGCCATGCGGTGACAATAATGGAAGGAAATTTCTACGACATCTGCTCACAAATATTTATGGGAGCTACAATCACCACTTGTGGTTAACTAAACTGAATTTTGTCTTCAATTTATTTTGTAGTTAAATAAATCATTTCATATTTTACAGCTCTGTTTGTTGTTCATACGTGTTGATATCTCGTTTTAAGTCTACTAAAGTATGATTGGACGTCTCATTGTAATTATTATATTACAGCAATTTTGTTAATATAATTTTCTTTAATACACAAGTTGTAGTAACGTTTTAATGAAGACAATTCTATTTTCATATATTTGTGTGAAATTATTGTAATGAAACATGAATGATGGTTATTATTTATTAAAAGAGTAACTACAAACTTATGGACTACAAATTGAATTGACTTAAATATGTATGTGGGAAAGATTAATATAATTTAATACAAATACTTAAATTTTTAAGACACAAAGTGTGGTATATATTATCAGTTTTTAGAAATACGATGATCCCAAGATCTAAAATTGTTCTATATCACCCATAAATATAGATAAAGCGACGTGGTGTGTCATTCGTTTTTGTGTCAACATGCAACACTGAGTCTTGCGAGCGTTGAAAGCGACCCTACACACAGAGAAAAAATATAGTTGTGCATGTTTACAGTAACCATTTCAACATTTTTCAAACATTTTTAACAATATTATTGTCACAGTAACTATTTACATGATTGTGGTAACCATAATATGGTTAAATTACGATTCACATGATTATATCAATCATATATATAGTAACATTAAACAAGTATATGTTTGTGACAACCATTGTTATGATGAATCTTTATATAATATGTTGTTCTCAGATTCAATTAGCCGAGAGCAACATATTAATATGGTAAAGCCTTAATCATAAAAATGGTTGTCATAAACATATACTTACTTACTGTAACCATTATTATGGTTACCAAAATCATGTGAATCGTAAGTTAACCATATTATGGTTACCATAATCATGTAAATAGTTACTGTGACTATAATATTGTTAAAAAACTTTTAAAAATGTTGAAATTGTTGCTTTAAACATGCACAACTATATTTTTTTTTCTCTGCGTGTATTCGCATGAAACCATTTAGAGATTGTCACAAGGTCCCGATTAAGGGATTCATTCATGTTTTGCTTCATTGTCCCAATCTCCACCAGGCTTGGTCTATAACTGAATGAATACGAATAGAAAATGTTGCTGTCATCTGAAAATAGGTCGTTTAGAAAAATATGGAATAGAGTAGGAGAAAGATCGGAATCTTGCGGTACCCCTGAAATTATCTTGAACTCGTTTTATGAGATCCCATCTATAACAACTAGTATAGTATGATCTCTGATACGCCGGCACGAAATTGAAACTGTGGAAAACGCATTTGTATAATTGAAAATTTTTGCAGAAATTATAGAATAAAAACCTGAAAAATCTCTTTATAAAACCAGGACAAATATAAGGACTGAGATCGAAAAATTCTTAACATACATAGTAAATGTTAATAAAAATTAAACCACTAAACTTAAAGTTTTGATTTTTTTCCGGAAACATTTCCATTAAGGTTTTTATTGAGCTTTCTGTCACTTTGTTCGAACAGGTAGTCCATGTCCGTTTAAAATCTACCACACTTTTGGACACCTTTTTTGTGCTCTTTAATTTTCTTTTAACAAGAGCCCAAAATCTTTCCACTGGCATTAGCTCCAGGCAGTTTGGATTATTGGCCTCTCCTGGTACAAATAGCGCATTATTGTTCTTTTACCACTCATAGTGATGGATGCCAAATCAGGCCAAAAAGAAGTGGACACATTAAGAAGTCTTATGAATGGAAGTATCATCTTTTGTAAACATTCCTTGATGTAAATTTCGGTATTTATAGAACCTTTTGTATCAAGTGTTTGGCTTATTTAGCCGCAACTGCATATTGCTTGCCATACCTAGATTTTTTTGGGAACATTTTCTGTTTTTGGTTCCTAAACTTTTCTACAACATTCCCTCGAGCATAAGCAACATAAAAATATTGACCCGGAAGCTGCGAAAAATTGTCCATACGTACGTTTCGTTATCAATTATGCAGCAGGTATATTTTTTGTATACAATTTGACTTCAATTTCCGTGGTCTGTCTTTGGCCTCTAAAGTTTAAGCAGAGTTCCTGTCAGGAAATTTGTGAGCCATGTATGATTTTAAACCTGCATTGGCTTTAACTTTTCGTACCAAATAATCCGAGTACTGAGCTAAACGGACTTACCGGATGTGTTTAGAGTTCTTTTGAAAATGCTTTCTATTTGTGGGCTTTAGAAACATCATGTGGACCATTCCTTCTACCTGAGCGGACAAGATCTCCCGATACTGTTTAATGACATTGGAATCAGTTTGAAGGCACACCTTTGATTGTTTGGATAATCTTTTGTGGGACCAAGTTGGGTTTTTTTGAAAATATTTAATAATTTTAGTACGCACATTTTTCTTGTCACTCATTTTAATCAGATTAGGAACAAGTTAACATAATTGACATTAAACATAATAACTGACATGCCCGTATATGATGCCAGCAGGACGAATCTACTTATAGATTACCGTCGTGAGCAAATAAGGCAATTACAGGACACTGTTTAATCGGGACACATGCTAGATGAATGGACCTACGGTACAATGATTACTGTAGAAGCTGCCATAATGAAGAATCGGAAGAGACTGTGTATCACCGTTTCTGCCAATGTCCGGCTCTGACAAACCTGAGTGAACGCATCCTCGGATTTCCATTCCTATCCTATTTGGACGAGCTATCAAGGATGAATCTGAGACGAATTTATGTTGGTTTAATTTGAAGTCAACGGAAGTACTGTAAATACCCTGATGACTTCCCCTTGGGTATCACAATGGGATCAGATTTGAATGGACCCAAGTGAGCTGTTTTAGGAGCGGCTGCCCATGGAACCTAACCTAACTGACATGCTTTACAAAGGTAACTTGATAAAAAATAACAAATTATACTTGCGTTAAAAGTTTTAATGAAAAGCGTATGTTAAGAACTTTTTGATCTCAATACATTCAATAATTTCAGAATTGTTTGAAATTTGAAATTTAATTGCAATAAAATTTTGTTATAATTTTTAAGGTCTCTGTTTTACAACTATGTATGTGTGTTACCAAATGTTACCAAAACATTCTTAGAGTTAGGTTTTTTCAGCGTTTCATTTCTTGTTCAAAAGAAGAAAAACTCTAATGGACATATATTAAAATATTAAAACAGAATCAGTGATCTTTATGAATTTTAAATTCGTTCTCAGAAAAATTTAGAAAGAATTTTAGAAATCTTAACTCTAAACTTTAAATAAATAAAATAAAAATACGATTTACTGGCGTTCTTCACAATGAATGTTCTTTGTTTTCAAAGAGTAATGATAAGATGTTTTCAAATTAATATTGTTTTTACAGTAAAGCCAACGTCTTGCAATTTTGAATAAAATTATGATAAAGAATAAACACTTTTATGACTTTAGAAAAATATCCACCCCAAATTACCAATTTTCCTCAAAAAATTTGACTAATGACTGTGCTCGTGAATGTAACAAAAAAAAACAACGAAGATGTAAAACTATTATAAAATTTTACATATTGCAGCACCTTCTGTTGTAAATGTCTATAAAATTTAAAAATAACTACGAAATAACATTGGCTGCCCATAAAACGTTTCATGTTGCTATTGTTACACTCAAAACATAAAACATTTTAAAGTGTTGCTGTTTCCGTTTGTACTCGTGCAAATGTACAACATGTGTGTAAGTATGTGAGAGAGTAAATCTGTTATGGGTGTATGTATGATGTTCATGAACACATTTAAAATCCTTACCCATATACACTTAAACACTCAGACGCTGGCTCACACTGTTACATATATTCGTACATACATACATAGATACATAGTTTTGACACACAAACTTACCAGTGTCCTTAATCCAGTAGTTAATTGATTTTGGTGAAGCCTCTACGTGACATTCAATTTGAACATCAGTACCAAGTGGTGCACCGACTAATTGATTTGGTACTTGAATAACTGGATGAACTATATAAAGAGAGAAAAAAATATATATGTATATAACAAAGAACATTAAACAGATATAGACATTAAAAAATTTTGTTTGCAACAAAAGTATGTGTAAGTAGTGGTGAAGATTATAAATCATTGTTAATGTTTATGAGCTAAATTGTTTATGATGGAAATAAATTGTGAAATTATTAAGGTCAGAAAATGCAGAAAAAAAAAAATTATAAAGAAGTAATCAATTAAGTAAGCTTTATGTAGTTTTCATCAAAAGCGTGATTTACAATGCTTCATTGAAGAAATGTCACAATGATAGTTGATAACTCAGTCAATACAAGAATATAGCGCCTTTAAACAAATATTCGGTTTGTATCAAATGCTGATGAAACCTACTTAGATCAACGGTGCTTTGGGGGGCAGAAAAAAATATTTTGGTTAACTTACGATTCACATGATTGCATCAATCACGGAATCATAAAAATGGTTGTCACAAACATATACTGGTTTACTCTAACCATATATATGATATATACTATAATAATATAATGTAAATCGTAAGTTAACCATATTATGGTTACCACAATCGTATAAATAGTTACTGTGACTATAATACTGTTAAACAACATTTAAAAATGTGGAAATGGTTACTGTAAACATGCACAACTATATTTTTTCTCTGCGTGTGCCTGATCCGATTGACTTGATATTTCACATAGTCGTAGCAGAGGAGTATTTGACTTAACAGGCTTCTCAGGAGCGGGGCTGTGGTGTCTAAAAGTATTCTTAAAGCCCTCAACCCGCCCTACACACGTGTTTGCGTGTCGTATGTATCTGTTAATATCAAAATTTCGGCATACGCTGGACCGATTTTTCACAATATTTAAAATACTCGTACTTCAACTCAATAACTATTAGAGGAAATGCAACTATGCAACTTTCAAGCCTTTGAAATACACTCAATTATCTTTGGATGAAAATTCTCAATCGTTTATAAATTGTGCATGCTTGACGACCACTAATTTGATGACCGCAATACGATAAGATCACTATAGGAGAAGGAATTGCCATGGTATAATCCAGCAAATCAATCTTGGTCAATTGGTGTAGCATTGAATATTACCTTTAGTCACTGATGACTTTTGGTAACGACCGCTCGTCCAAAGTGTTGATTACTACATAATATTCCAATTAAATATTTGAAACATCAATCAACCTTAAAAATATATAGGTATTGTTGAGTTTTCTATACAGAAAATATTTAAAATTTTAAAAGCTCAAAAGCCTTTAAATTAAAATTTTAAACAAATTAAAGTTTAAAATCAATTTAATACTGTTTTATAGCAAAAACATTTAGTAAAGTGTCAAAGTTTTAAGACTTCTTGTTGGCTTTAAATTAATTTTTATTTTTTACAAATTAAATTTTCTAAAAAGAAAGAAAAAATAATAATACATGATGCCTAGGACTATTGAAATTGAATTTCAACAACTTTTATAGATTAATTTTTAACAAATTTACACACATACACATAAATATAAACCACATTGTAAATGGATATACATACATACACATACATATGTATATTAGGGTGGCAATTATTTAGCTTTATGGGATTTTTTTAATACTTCCAAGATCTAAAATTGTTCTGCAGAAAATTTCAGAAAAAATTTAGAGGTTGCACATATTTTTTTTTTAAATTTCAAGATTTCGTTCAAAGTAAAAATATTTTCGAACAAAATTTAAAAATTAAATATTAAAAAATTCAATTAAAAATAGTTTTCCCAAGATGTTTAAATATAAACATTTCCTAGCATCGATAACCTGTTATAATACGATTCTAAACTAAATCCCAAATTTTAAATTTTCCAAATTTTTGTAAACGTAATTTTAAAAAATTAAACAAATTATATTTTTATTCCAATAAATACAAAATGTTCCTTGTAGTTCATTGAACTAGTTCCGCTACTTTGAATTAGTTAAGCACTGAGAACTACTACTAGTGACTCTTCAACACAAGAGTAGCGTTAGTAACTGGTGAATTTAACATGGCACTGTGGTTTAGAATCGTTTTTTGGAAATAAATGAGTATCTCTGAAACTATTAGAGGTGTTGTTAGAGAATTGTACATGGTTGGAGTTGAGGTGTGTTCGAGTTGATGTACAGATGTTCAGCTTCCTACGGGTCATGTGAAATATTTTTGAAGAACGGAGATTTAAAGTAGGATATTTTTGAATCTAATTGAGATATTGACTTGAAATTTTTTTTGTAAGACCAAAAATTAACTTGTCTAAACAAAAAACTTAGTTCGGAATAAATGTGGATCAAATTGTTCCTAATATTTGCAATCCTATTAAAATGTTGATACAATTTTTAGTTTTAGAAACTCAGTAAATATGTAGTATGCAATTAAATCTTTATTTACTAACAAACCGCAATGAAATTTTCAACGTTTTTTAAACTTGTCATTCTTAATTAAAAGGTGTAAAAAAACTTGATAGAAGGTCAAAAGGCAACCTAAAAATTGGAGCAAAAATCCAAAAAATGGTATTATTTACAAATTTGCCCATATGATGCACATTTCCTTTGGAGCTGGGAAAATACTTTGGAAATAAATAGGGATCACATCAAGGTTTCCAAACCTGCTTTCCGTTTTCTGATCCCAGCTTTGGGATTTTAGAACATGTGGCCCAAATTTTAAATTTTGATAAAAATAGGTCGAATTCCGAAGGAGGTAGGGCCGATACATTCGAAAAACGAGACATGTTTTTTATACCAAAATGTTCTCCGTAAAGATACCTTACGAAAACACATACAATTTTTATATAAAAGGTTTTTTTTAATGAAAAAAGAGTTAAGTCACATTTTCGTACAAAAAACTGCAAAAATTTACTTTTTTTTTTTAATTTTAAATTGAAAATCGTTTATTTTTGGATCCATAATTGATATTGCCCTGAAATCTTTTGCATATTATTGGTAATTTAGTTGTCTAACTAACAAAAGAAATTCGAGTTCATTCGGTCCAAAAGTAAGCCCTATATTCTTAAAAAAGCGGACCAAGGTATGGCAAAATTTTAAAAGTTAAATTTTGAAATGCCTATAACTCGGTTATTATAAGAGATAAATAGCCCACGCAAGCAAGCGCTTTCCAAAAATATACAAATCTTTGAAATCGGATGGGAATCAAAAAAATGGCACGCGTTTAAATATTTTACATGTCGAAGGTACCCTAATTTGAGCCCCCATAGCGCCGCCCCTGGAGCATTTTGTAGCAATCAAATGCTCCTTGGCTACACCCACGTCAAATTTTATTCCGATTGGACAAGCCGTTTAGAAATGGCAGATTTATTTCCAAAAAATGTTGATTCTGCCCCACTGTGCAATGGTTGCCTCAAACATATATTTGTTTACTGATTCTATATAAATGATTGATACAATCATATGAATCGTAAGTTAACCATATTATGGTTACCAGAATCCTGTAAATAGTTATTGTGACTATAATATTGTTAAAAAACTTTCAAAAATGTGGAAATGTTTACTTTATTTTTTCTCTGCGTGTAAGAAAAATATAAATTTGGAGCTAATATCTGATGAACAATTTATTGAGTTCATCGATTCTGTAGAGTTCTGTAGACAGCACAGATGAAAGTATTGATCGCGATGACAGTGTTGCTAATTCCACTTATGTCTTAAAGACGAAACACCATCTCCGAAAATTCATGACCAATATGCCGCATAAAAGGGGAATCACAGTTTTACCCACCGTTTTTAAAACTACAATGGGTCCGGCGATAATATCATTTTACCTGTTACCACGGACATTGGAGCTACCTTTAATGTTTGGAGATTCCTAATTTCGTACATCACATCCTGTATTTTGATAACTTTTACAAATCAAAGCCGCTGTTAGTCTATCTACGATCCAGAGGAAGTTATGGTTTGGACACAATGAGAGGTAATAATAAATGAATAATTTTATCATAATATGTTGTTCTCAGATTATGATATCCATAATTAGAGAGCAACATAGTATGGTAAGTCTTTCATCATATAAATGGTTGCCACAAACATATTCATGTTTATTGTAACCATATATATGGTTGATACAATCAGGAGACTCGTAAATTAACCATATTATTGTTACCACAATCATATAAATAGTTACTGTGACTATAATATTGTTAAAAAAGTTGAAATGGTTACAGTAAACATGCACAAATGTTGAAATGGTTACAGTAACCATGCACAATTTCAGTAGAACCAATCCTGGTGAACAACAATCAAAGGTTCCTCGGTATGATAGAAAGCAGATGAAATTCATCGAAATCAATTGCCCTTAAATTATTTGAGAATACAAATCGCATGGGTGGAGTAGATCTCATGGATGGTCTTCAGGGTCGATACCATATTTGAGCTAAGACTCGTAATATTATGATTAGGTTGTTCTACCATTTTGTGCACATGGTCTTTACAAATGCATTAATTTTATGCAAACGTCTGCAGGCCGATGAGGCCAATTCTTCCAATAATGAACTGCTTTTACAGCTGCCAGATTTGCGTGAGGAAATAGGAGATGGACTTGTTTCCATCAAAAATATACCATCTGTTCCAAATCTTGGTGAGCCTTTATGACTACAGCCTGGCATACCAGGAAAAGAGCTGCTCATCAAGTTTTCGATTGTTCCAAATGAGATCTGGCTTTATGCGGTCAATTTTCTTAATACAATTTGTTTACAGTGTTTAGAATGTTCTTTACGCTTGAATATTAAAACTTACGGTTTAATTTTCGGCCAATAATTTGGCTTCATCGAATAATTCTTACAGTTTTGCCAGTGAGAGGTTTAAATGTTCAGCTTTTTTTTTTTAGATGACGCAGATCAATTTTAGTCCTTTGGAGCAAAAAGTTCAAAATAAGGGCCATCCTAATATATATATACACACGTACATACATTTGAGTGCATTGTATATGCAATATAAAGTTGCAGAAAGTTTTGTTTCCTAGTACTACAAGTAAATAATTTATTGTCAATTTATATATAGATGCATACTCCTCTAAAAATCAGAAATTAATACATAGATGTACAGGTTTTTACAAGAAAACAAGTAAAAAAAGTCAAGATCGACCATGGTATACCCTACACTGAGTCTATTAAGAGACTTATTTTAAAGTAATTTTTGGAAGTGGGCCTTATATGTAACTGTGACCAATTAAGGACCGATGGCCATGAAATTAGGTCACGAGATATTGTTCTATATGATCCTTTTTTTGTTCTTAAATTCATTTTAATTATATTTAAGATAGTTAAATTGATTTTCGGATGCACATGACATTTTTAAATGTGATTTATTTTACTTTGTGGAGAAATTTGTTTGGATATCTATATAAATCAGAAGTTTATTGCAAAATGCCCTATTTCAGAAGGAAGTCTGCACGGGCCCTAGGTGAAATAATTATAAAGATTGGGTGCACCGACAGACTAGATGAACTATCAATCTGTGGGTTGCAGGTTCGATTCCCGCCAAAGACTATGGGTGTATCTGCAGACAAACAAAATGCTTCTCAGTTTGTGTTTGTTTAAGAAAAAATATATATGGATAGCTAGACAGACGGATGGACGGACCGACGTATATCTTTAATCAGTGGATGTTAGACTAATAGTTTTACAGCACAAACGCAATAAAGCATCTCCACTATGGTGGCGTAGGGTATGAAAACAACACATGCACTAGAGGCCAACTACCTGAATACATTAGTTCAAATTTAATTTAGTAACCAGGCAAATGTTTTTAACATTCAAATCTGAATGTGGAACACGAGATATGATTATATAAGATTCATCGCTTATGATTTGTGATTATCATTTTCACTTTAAAAGGTGTAGATGTTTTGGAACTAAAATTTGTAATTTTACTGGGATGCCTTCATATTTGCATACATACATATATGTAAGTATAAGGTTTGCTTGTAAATCCATTTGATGTGTTATAAGAGTTTTATATTTTCTCGACTATTTTTGGTTTTGACTCAACTATTCTGTTTTTCTTTTTTCCAACATTTATTTTCTCTTCATTACAATTCACACAGATACACATGCACGCACACAAACTCACATTCTTGGAAAATTTGTGGTTTTAGTTGTCAATAGATTGCATTAGTTGTTTATCAAGTAAAAAAAAGAAAAAAAAAACAGTTTCTTTCATTTAAACCTCATCCAACATTGTATGAGTCTGAAAATGTTTTTAAGGGTCGGATAAGTTATTTTTTGGTTAGAAAAATCTTTTATTCACAAAATTTTCAAAAAATCTTTTGTATTGTTTAGAGACAAAAGCTATTTTTAGATATTGTTCTACAATACATCGATAAAAACACACATACGTACATGGTAAAGTAAAGGTTTCAAGTACTCATGTGTTGCAATATTCTTGCAACAATATTGAGAAAGTTGAAATTTTAAAGTGATGTGATTTTAATTGATTTCTTTGCTTGAGTGCATTTGTCTTCTTCATGCCTGTAGTACTAACTATATGCATGTATGTATATAAATGTTGCATGTTCAAATATGCCTATGAAACAACAGGTGCAGCTCTAATTAAGACAAATTTAAGGAATAAAATAATACGGGCCGCATATTATATAAAAGTCTGTCGTCATTTTGAAACTTTTTTAAAAATAATCTCCATTTAACAATAGTTCAGTATTTTTCATATAAATAATACTATTAAGTTTTCCCATAGAAAGCAGTGTACCGACAGCTCGTTACCTACATAAGTTCATCTGTAGCCGGCTACAAATTACTTATCGAAGGCCATCAATATCCAGCCCTAGATAAATTAGTAGAAAGCCATCTATCTGGATAAAACCATCTTTATCAGACTTCAGATTCGCTATAGAAGGCTATCTATAGCCGTATCATGATTAGCTTGAGAACGCCATCTATAGTTGGCTCTAGATTAGATATTAGAAAGCCATATCTAAATTATCTAGATTAGCTTGAGAAGTCCATCTATAGTCGGCTGCAGTTTAACTATAAAAGGCACCAGATTACCTATAGAAGGCACTCCACAGCTGGCTCCAGAATACTTATAGAAGGCACTCCAAAGCCGGCTCCAGATTACCTATAGGAGGCGGTATAGAACCAGCTTTAGATTGCCTATAGAATACACTCTACAGCCTGCATCAGATTACCCACAGAAGGCAATCTATAGCCTACTTCAGAGCACCTATAGAAGGCACTCTATAGCTGGCTCTACATTACTTATAGAAGGCACTCTATAGCCGGCTCCAGATTATCTATAGAAGGCACTCTAGAGCCTACTTCAGAGCACCTATGGAAGGCACTCTATAGCCGGCTCTAGATTACTTATAGAAGGCACTCTATAGCCGGCTCCAGATTATCCATAGAATGCACTCTAGAGCCGGATTCAGATTACCTACAGTAGACACTCTACAGCATGCATTAGATTACCCACAGAATCTATAGCCTACTTCGGAGCACCTATAGAAGCCACTCTATAGCCGGCTCTAGATTTCTTATAGAAGGCACTCTATAGCCGGCTCCAGATTATCTATAGAAGGCACTATAGAGCCGGCTTCAGATTACCTATAGAAGACACTCTACAGCCTACTTTAGAGCACCTATAGAAGCCACTCCATAGCCTACATCAGGTTACCTATAAAAGGCACTTTACAGCTGGCTTCAGATTTTCTAGAGAAGGCACTCTAGAGCCGGCTTCAGATAACCTACAGTAGACACTCTACAGCATGCATTAGATTACCCACAGAAGGCAATCTATAGCCTACTTCGGAGCACCTATAGAAGCCACTCTATAGCTGGCTCTACATTACTTATAGAAGGCACTCTATAGCCGGCTCCAGATTATATATAGAGGGCACTCTAGAGCCTACTTCAGAGCACCTATGGAAGGCACTCTATAGCCGGCTCTAGATTTCTTATAGAAGGCACTCTATAGCCGGCTCCAGATTACCTATAGAAGGCACTCTAGAGCCGGCTTCAGATTACCTATAGATGACACTCTACAGCCTGCATCAGATTACCCACAGAAGGCAATCAATAGCCTACTTTAGAGAAGCTATAGAAGCCACTCTATATCTGGCTCTAGATTACTTATAGAAGGCACTCTATAGCCGGCTTCAGATTACTTACAGAAGGCACTCCATAGCCTACATCAGGTTACCTATAAAAGGCACTTTACAGCTGGCTTCAGATTTTCTAGAGAAGGCACTCTATAGCCTGTACCAGATTACATAGTGAAGGCAATCTATAGCCTGCATCAGAGAACCTATAGAAGGCAGTCTATTGCCGGTTCCATATTAGCTATAGAAGGCACTCTAACAGCTCTACAGCTCTAGATTACCTGTAGAAGGCACATTTATCTATGGTTGGCACTCAATATTTCCTGTAATGTTACTGTTTACCTTAAAATCTTTGTGGAACAAAATAGACAATCTAACCCTAACTCTGGAACTCCTTCTGAAGTTAGTCCATTTCCTTTACATGCAATTAAGGCCCATTGCAACTTAAAGTTTTACCCTGAATTTTTTCATATTAGAAAAAAAACCCTGTGGTTAAAGGTAGTTGAGAATGATAATGATGCTTGTGTCAATACTGATGATGATGATGATTCATCTTCTTCTTCTTCCACACAGATATTGGATGATACATGTGTGAAATTTTGTGGTCAGTTTGAATTCATAGGCTTAGAACAAAAAACAAGAAAAAAAAACTTTTATTGAGGTTTTTAATTGAAAAGGCAATAGGTTAGTTGTTTTTTTTTTTTTTTTGTCTACAGCTTCTACAATTTCTTTAGATCGTGTTACAAATAGAAACAATTAAATTTAAACTTTTCCTTAAAAACAAAAGTCGAACAGCAGCAATATATAAAATAAAAATGTACACTAATGAATTTTCTATTAAATTCATTTAAAAAGAGGTTAGAAAAATTAATTGATTTAAAAATACTAGAAAAACACTAAAGAGCTCTAGCAAAATACATAATTTAATTAAGAGTGACATTTTATCAAGACAATAATAATTAAAATTTTAAATTTTTCTTTTAGCTTTTTATGTTACTTAAAATTTAAATTCTTTTGTAATTATATTTACTGCCCAGTCCGTTTTGTTTTTCCTCTCTCTGCTTGCTCTGCCTAACAATTCTATTGTCTTTAACATGATTGCATGTTGCGGCTGAGTTGCGGTAAAACAAAACCACAAATATGCAGTAATGATGTCCTAAACATGTTCAGACCTCAATGCAGCCAGTGGAAGCATTGAAGCAGTGACTGCTGTATAAAGAAAATTATGGTCGCTGTACTAGTGGCTTTTGTCCAACGTATCGATACAGCAGAGTTTTTCTTTGGTGATGCATCATCTATGTATATGGTACGTGCTGTATAGACAGTCAAGTTAGTGGTTTTTTGCATTTTTGTTTTTTTTTTGGAGAGATGAGTTATTTTTGGCCACAAATATTAAAGTTAAACATAGAATATATTGTATTTGCTTTAGGAGTAGTTGAGACAGGGTTTAATAATGAAAGTGTCAAAGATGTATTTAATGACATGTGCAAACATGCGTGAAATTTGCTTTAAATTAAACACCTTGTATAAAGCATTTTAATTTTTAAACAACTAAGACCATCAAAAAGATTATATAACTTTGATTATGATAAAGATTACCTTCTATAGGTAATGACAAGCCAGCTATTATTTTTCCTAAGCGGGCTATAGAATATTGTAGATAATATCGAGTCGGATATATTGACTGCATTTTATAGATATGATAGCCTTTTATAGGTAATTTTGAGCCGGCGATTGATTGAATTTTAGAGGTAATCTTGAGCCTTCGATTGATTGCCTTTAATAAGTAATCTTGACCCGGCGATTGATTGCCTTTTATAAGTAAACTTGAGCTGGCGTTTGATTGCCTTTTATAGGTAATCTTAAGCTGGCGATTGATTGCCTGTTATAGGTAATCTTGAGCTGGCGATTGATTGCCTTTTAGAGGAAATCTTGAGCTGGCGATTGATTGCCTTTTATAGGTAATCTTGAGCCGGCGATTGATTGCCTTCTATATGTAATTTTGAGCCTGCGATTGATTCCCTTTTAGAGGTAATGTTGAGCGGGCGATTGATTGCTTTTAAGAGCTAATCTTGAGCTGGCAATTGATTGCCTTTTAGAGGTAATCTTGAGCCGGTGATTGATTGCCTTTTAGAGGTAATCTTGAGCTGGCGATTGATTGCCTTTTAGAGGAAATCTTGATCTGGCGATTGATTGCCTTTTATAGGTAATCTTGAGCTGGCGATTAATTGCCTTTTATAGGTAATCTTGAGCCGGCGATTGATTGCCTTTTATAGGTAATCTTGAGCCAGTGATTGATTGCCTTTTATAGGTAATCTTGAGCAGGTGATTGATTGCCTTTTATAGGTAACCTTGAGCCGGCGATTGATTGCCTTTTATAGGCAAACTTGAGCCTGCATTTGATTGCCTTTTATAGGTTATCTTAAGCCAGCGATTGATTGCCTTTTATAGGCAAACTTGAGCCTGCATTTGATTGCCGTTTATAGGTTATCTTGAGCCAGCGATTGATTGCCTTTTAGAGGTAATCTTGAGCCAGCGATTGATTGCATTTTAGAGGTAATCTTGAGCCGGCGATTGATTGCCTTTTAGAGGTAATCTTGAGCCGGCGATTGATTGCCTTTTATAGATAATCTTGAGCCGGCGATTGATTGCCTTTTATAGGTAATCTTGAGCCGGCGATTGATTGCCTTTTAGAGGTAATCTTGAGCCGGCGATTGATTGCCTTTTAGAGGTAATCTTGAGCCGGCGATTGATTGCCTTTTAGAGGTAATCTTGCGCCGGCGATTGATTGCCTTATATAGGTAATCTTGAGCCGGCGATTGATTGCCTTTTATAGGTAATCTTGAGCCGGCGATTGATTGCCTTTTAGAGGTAATCTTGAGCCGGCGATTGATTGCCTTTTAGAGGTAATCTTGAGCCGGCGATTGATTGCCTTTTAGAGGTAATCTTGAGCCGGCGATTGATTGCCTTTTATAGGTAATCTTGAGCCGGCGATTGATTGCCTTTTATAGGTAATCTTGAGCCGGCGATTGATTGCCTTTTATAGGTAATCTTGAGCCGGCGATTGATTGCCTTTTATAGGTAATCTTGAGCCGGCGATTGATTGCCTTTTATAGGTAATCTTGAGCCGGCGATTGATTGCCTTTTATAGGTAATCTTGAGCCGGCGATTGATTGCCTTTTAGAGGTAATCTTGAGCCGGCGATTGATTGCCTTTTATAGGTAATCTTGAGCCGGCGATTGATTGCCTTATATAGGTAATCTTGAGCCGGCGATTGATTGCCTTTTATAGGTAATCGTGAGCCGGCGATTGATTGCCTTTTAGAGGTAATCTTGAGCCGGCGATTGATTGCCTTTTAGAGGTAATCTTGAGCCGGCGATTGATTGCCTTTTATAGGTAATCTTGAGCCGGCGATTGATTGCCTTTTATAGGTAATCTTGAGCTGGTAATTGATTTCCTTTTATAGGTATTCTTGGGCCGGTGATTAAGTGCCTTTTATAGGTAATCTTGAGCCGGCGATTGATTGCCTTTTATAGGTAATCTTGAGCCGGCGATTGATTGCCTTTTATAGATAATATTGAGCAGTAAATTGAATGCCTTTTATAGGTAATCCTGATTAGACGATTGATTGCCATTTTCAGATATATCAGCTATTGAACAGTTTTAAATATTTCAATTTTAAACTAAGTAAGTAAGTTATCTTTGATACACAAAATGTCTATGAGAAATTATTAATATTCGCACTTATATGTGAAGAAATTTCATCAAAATCCTTTAGGATTTTACCAGACAACAATTACCAACCTCACTTAACCTGTGACCGCAGCATACATACATAACGACAAAGATATTCTCTCAGTTCGCATAATACTCATATAACGTACATCAATGCAGTCAAGTCAACCAACCTTTAAATGACATTACAGCACAAGAAAATTCGTAGTGTGTTAAAGCAGCAACACATTCGTATACACATAAACACTTAAATTATATGAAAAATCGACAAATTTATAGGAAATTCAAATAAGCGCTGGAATTGATGTTGTCTAGTGCATATTTCACACGTATAATAGATGATGCTGCATTTCTGATTGTGTTTCTGTGAATGTAGTTTTGCGTATGTACGTATTTAGCATGATGTAGAAAAAGTGTGGTAAGCCATTAAGAACATGTAACCTTGATGATGTCCAAAAGGACTCAAAAAGTTAACAAGGATTGACAGATACAAAAACTTCCACATAAACACACACACACATAGGCATAGTTACACTCACATGCTATTAAAACATCATGAATATTTGCCGGACAGTTAAAGGAAAAAGTGAACAATGAAAGCAAACAATACTAAACATTATATATGCAGTTGTATTGGCACTCATTTACACAGATACAATTGCACGTGGAAGAGAACAGTGTAAAAGATTTGAAAATATGTTTAAATAAATATTTAGTCATAGTGAAATTTTCATTTTAACAAAGGCTTATAAAAATATGTTACACCATGTAACAATTTTAATATTTTCCATAAACATAGAATAGTCGATATATACGTGAAAGTAGAGATCATACATTGTAACACTGATTAAACAGTTTTTGAACTTTTAAATATCAATGTATACAAATGGCTGTTATATGGTGTTATATGGAAAGTTTGTTTGATAAAATACGAATTTCATTATGAGTATAAACCAGGAAGTAGTCTTGGCAAACATTCTTCAATTGCAGTATCTAATTAGCAATATTCCCTTTCATTTTTTTTGTATTTCAACCCACAGTGCGTACATTCATTTACAGTAAACAAATATACGCACAAATACGCTCACATACACTCATTGTTTTACGTGTGTAAAAACAAAAAGAGAGGGAAAGAGAGAGAGATTTGGAAAGTGGACATTTTAAAACAGTTAAATCATGTGTACAACTAAGTACTAAAGTGAGTTATGTGTATGCAACACCAGTTTTCAATGCCACATTGCGGACAATGTCCTGCTATTGCTGTCAGGCGATATCACCAGTAGTAGCAGCAGCAGCAACAACAAAAAAAAAAAAAAAAATGGATTTTCGTATGAGAGCATGTATATATGTCTGCTATAGAAGACGAACAGGAAATGAATGATGAATACCAAAATGTTGATATATGTCTAAGTGTTAGTACACTCATCTACATACATTTTACTTCCACTATTTATGTATGTGTTCATTTTGACGCATAAAGGTATTGTCAAATTGCTACTACCACTAACACATACAACAATAACAACATCTATAACAAGGCTATGTTGTATATTGTACGTGTTCTTTAAATCTTTCATAGTTTTTATGTTCGTTTAATTTACTTTGGTATATGGTGTACGTGATTTTTTGATTTAAAGTTTTAACATTTTTTTAGTTAGTAATTTTAAATTTCAAAATGAATATTTGTTACAATGTTAGTTAGGAATTTTTACAGTTTGTAGACAAATCAATAAAAACTTTGATAAATATAGAGCAAGTTTGTATTGTATTATTATAGATTGCATATAGGTAATCTGGAAATAGTGACAAATGACCATCTATACGTAATATTTAGCCTCCCATAGATTAAAGATTTAGATTTGCAGTTTATTTGGTCTACTATGAATAATCTTGAGCCGTCTATAGGTAATCTAGGGCCGGTTATAGAGTGACTTTTATAGGTAATATGGAGCCGGCTCTAGAGTACCTTCAATAGCCAATCTGGAGTCGGCCTTAGAGTGCCTTTTGTAGTCAATCTGAAGCCGGCTATGAAGTGTATTCTCTAGGTAATCTGGAGCCTTCGTTATTTAATTTGGAGGCGGCTATAGAGTTCCTTCTATAGATAATCAGAAGCCAGCTGTTAAGTGTCTTCTAAAGGTGATCTAAAGTAAGCTATGGAGTTCCTTCTGTACGTAATGTGAAGACGGCTATAGAGTGGCTTCAATAAGTAATCTGGAGCTGGCTCTAGAGTGCCTTCTGTAGGTAATCTGGAGGTGATCTGAAGTAGCAAATGGAGTGCCTTCTCTAGGTAATCTGAAGCCCGCTCTAGAGTGCCTTCTATAGGTAATCTGGAGCCAACTATAGAGTGCTTCTATATGTTATTTGAAGTAGGCTAAGGAGTGTTTCTACAGGTAATCTGGAGCCGGCACTAGAGTGACTTCTATAGGTTTCTGGAGCCGGTTCTAGAGTGCTTTCTGTAGGTAATCTGAAGACGTCTAATGAGTGCCTTCATTATGTAATATGTACCTTCTATAGGTAATCTGAAGTAGGCTATGGAGTGCCTTCTGTTCGTAATCTGAAGCCGGATAGGGAGTGCCTTCTGTAGGCAATCTGAAGACGGCTATAGAGTGCCTTCATTATGTAGTTTGGAGCCGGCTCTAGAGTGCCTTCTGTAGGTACTCTGGTGCCGGCTCTAGAGTGCTTTCTGTAGGTAATCTGTATACGGCTAATGAGTGCCTTCATTATGTAATATGATGCCGGCTATAGAGTGCCTTCTTTAGATAATCTGAAGCCCGCTGTAATGTGTCTCCTATAGGAGACAGAAGGCGGATCTAGAGTGCCTTCTGCAGGTAATCTGGATAAGGCTACAGAGTGCCTTCATTATGTAATATGGAGCCGGTTTTAGAGTGCCTTCTATAGATAATATGAAGTCAGCTGTAAAGTTCCTTCTATAGATGATCTGAAGTAGGCTATGGAATGTCGTCTCTAAATAATGTGGAGCCGGTTATAGAGCGCCTTCTATAGGAGATCTGGAGCCGGTTATAGATAGCAGCCTATAGTTTTTCTGGAGCCGTAATCATGAGCGAGCTATAAAGTACCTTTTAAAGTTTATATGTGGGTGGCTATAGATGACTTTCTATAGATAACCTGGAGCCGATTATAGAGCGCCTTCTATAAGAAATCTGAGACCGGTTATAGATTGCATTCTATAGTTTGTCTGGAGCTGGCGATTGATGGCTTTCTTTATGTAATATTGAACCGATTATGGAGTGCCTTGAGCCGGCTATAGAGTGCCTTCTATATGTAATCTAGAGGCGGCTATATAGTGCCTGCTGGAGCCGATTATAGAGCGCCTTCTATAAGAAATCTGAGACCGGTTATAGATTGCATTCTATAGTTTGTCTGGAGCTGGCGATTGATGGCTTTCTTTATGTAATATTGAACCGATTATGGAGTGCCTTGAGCCGGCTATATAGTGCCTGCTATATGAATCTAGAACCAGCTATAGAGTGCCTTCTAAAGAAAATTTTGAGCCGGCTATAGAGTGCCTTCTATATGTAATCTTAAGCCGAGTATAGTGTCTTCTATAAATAACCTAGAGCTAAGTATGGGTGGCTGCCCCTTGTTGCTTTTAAATTACATTAATGACTTTTGCAGAAGTTGCCATTTTGAGGACGGGGGATGTTCAAATACCTTATCTATCTTTGTCTTGGGTTCATATATTGTAAAACTTGTTTATGTCCAACTTCATCACGATATTATTTATTATTAGCCAATAATGAATGTTCAAGACATTTTCTGAGGGGGACCTTTTATGGCGGCTAGAGACAAATTTTGTACGACTTTTGCCATACTATACAGTATAAGTTAAGAGTAGAACGAATTTGTATAAAATTTTTTATGGGGACTAGATGAAATCGTGGACTAATATTGCTCATTTTCAGTACCAAGAAACCTTACCAACAGAGAGTATTTGTAGAATTGTGAAGATTCAGCGATTTAGCTCCTTTCGCTAGCTCCCTATCGTGTTTGCAACAGATTGGGGGAGGACAGATGGACGGACATGGATAGATCGTCTTGGAATCTTGTGAGTACCCAGAATGTATATACTTATGTGGGTCTGCGGTAAATATGTGTTACAAGTGGAATGACAAAATCAATATGCTCCCCATCTTTATATTTTGCTTGCGTATACTGGTTATGATTGACATATATTACTCATACGCCCAGATAGATAATGCGAAAAATATAAATTTTGAAAACAAAACTTAACTTAGAAAAATAATATATTTAGTTATTAGGTGTCAACATATAATCGTTTATATGAAGCTTTGTTTTTAATTCCGCTAATTTATCTTAATTAAAGATATTCTTTTAAATATTTTCACCAAATTGCACATTATAATAAAAGTTCAATTTTCATTTTAAGCAATCTTTTACGTAAAAAAAAATCCGACTCACATGCAAGTGCTCTGAAATATACTGTAAAATGTTCTTTAATCAAATTTTATCAGCTATTTGCAAATAATGACATTAAGAATTTCCTGCCATATTACTCACAAAAGAATTTCTTTTGCATAAAGTCGTAAAATATTTCACAGAAACTTTTTGGTGCTTGCTGCAACACACACATGTATGTGTATAAGTATTAATGGTTTGTATTCTTACGGTTAATAAACCAATATGAACATTTGTATATGACTGCCAAACCACAGGTTAATTTATTGTGTGGTTGTTGCTGTTGCAAATAAAAAATATACATTCATGCATATATAAATAAAAAATATGTTTTTTTTGTTATTATTACCCTTTTCTTTAAACCACTTAAAGTAATATTATACACATACACTCCACGTTACATAAACATATGTACGTACACATAAAGTGCATGCATGCCTGAAAATATGCAGCAGGAAATGTAGTAAAATACAGACAGAAGTGTGTATAATACGTAAGACGCAGATGCATAAACATCCGGTTGAAATTTACAAAGGATGTAATTAGTATTATTTATTTGTGAAAATAACTTAAAATATTTATGATATTTTCTTTTTTATATATTTAAATGAATTCCCAGTAATGTTGGTTGGCTTTTGATTGGGGTGGTGTATAAGACAGCTTTATTATGTTGATGGTCTGCACTAGGATGGCCCTTAATTTACGTTGTTGGTACTTATTTAATCTAAAAACTAAATTCTGAAAATTTTAGCAAAATCGGATAACATGTAGAGGTTGTACATTTTATTCGAAAATTCGAGTTTACGTACAGAACGGCTTAAGAACGAATTTTCCCTGTAGTGTGTTGTGCGGCGGGTTTTAGGAACATATTCCCAAATTTCATCAGAACACATTCCATTTTAGTACCGATAGAACAGTGAAACGCAGCCCACATTGCTCCATCGAATCAATAGAGTTGGATACCCTACTGTCACCAATAATCACTTTCGCCCTCTCCTGTACGCGGTCGAGCAGCTCCAAAATAGACTTTGAAACACCGGCCCATACATGGAAGTTGTATTCCATTTTCGGTCGGATATATGTGGTGCAAATAGTGATGAGATCAGATGGAGTGAAGTAATTCCTACATCATTTCAAAAAACCGAGACACTTGAATGCTTCTTTCGACACATGCTATAATTGCAATTGAGAAGCTTTTACATTTTGTCGAATTATCTTTGAAATTGCGACCTGTAAGTTTAATTACAAGGTTTACATGGACGGACAGACGGATGGACATCGCTTAATTGACACAGATAGTGATCCTGAGCTTATTAGTATACTTTAATTGTACCTTTATTTTCCATAGAGCACTTATTTCAGTAAGTTTTTAGTTTACAAATTCTAAAAAATATTACCTTGACTTAACTCTTCAAAGTGAATAAATGCCAATTATGTGTTTCTGTGCAAGAGTTTTTTTGTCCCTCTGAAGTAGTTGATAAATGTAATCTTTATGTTTACACCACGACTAAATGGACAAATGTTTGGAGTATGCTGAAATCTAAGCACAGGATACATTTTTGTTTATTTGTTTATACAAGTACTTGCACGTTATCAGTCAAGTAAACAACACGACAACAACAAAAAAGAACATGCTTACAAACTGGGAATAAAACTACACAGACAAGTTGAAATGCAACATCAGAAAGCACACATACCCGAATGCAACATACACTCAACACACCGGTAGTGTTGCTGTATCCTGTAAGCAACTGTTACAATCATGTAGCAGGCCACAAAAAAAAAAGATGACGAAATCAAATGGTGCAGAATCATGGAAGCACGTGGTTGGGACATTTTTTGCTCTAAACGTCCCAACATCAAGTAGATGGATGCATGTAGTTTCAATAAAAAGTACATCATATTCATGTGAAAAGGTGTGTGAGTGAGTCTATGTGAATATAGTGATATGTTGCTGTATGTTGTGTAGCAAGTATGAATTCTGCAACGTTGAGCAATGTTACACAAAACGAGCAGCCAAAGTGAACAACAATCAAAACACTAAGCTTAACAGGATTTGAAGACATTTATGCACACGAATACTCACACATAAGCGACAATAACCCAAGTATCTCTCAGACCATCAAAACCATGTTCATTATGACTAAAACTTAAGATCATTATGATGTGGTAATTGAGGATAGAAACTGAAGGTAGGAAAAGAAAGAACATAACTGATGATTTATCAAAAGGGTGTATGAACAAAATAATGTTTTCTATGAAATCTTTAAGAAACTGGTGCTTCCAATAATAGAGCTATAGCCGGATAAGGGTGGCTTGGTTTAATCTCAAGTGTCATGATTCCTGTCCTCATGACTCTAGTATGACTACTCATAATATTCTTAAGGATCAATACATCCTTACAAAACCTCCCACATCCTTCAGATTCATAGCTGCCTTACTTATCCAAGCATGATCTATTGGAAAATGTAGATTGGTTCTGTAAACTATATTCATGTTAATAAACAATCCTTGTCATCAATGAATGTAAAAGAGCTAGCAAAGAAATTTGCTAGTGGAATCAAGTGAATTGATTGATATATTATATCAAGCCTTAACCGCGATAATATCTTAACCAACAATGTATCTTAATGATTTTCTTCTGTATTTTGCTTACCGAATGTATCTTTGTAATGTCCAGCAGTAGTCCGCCAGCATTCCCGAACAATACCTATTTAGTTCATATCTCTCTAGTTAGGTGGTTAACTTGTTCAATTTCATGTAGCATCACGGAACAATCCAAACTGATGATCTGGGATTATGTTTTGACTATTTAAAAATGTTAAAATCTTTGCTTGGATTAGTTTCTCAAATAGTTTAGACAAACAAGGCAATAAGCTAATTGGTCTGTAGGAAGATGCCAATGTCAAATCCTTTCCTGCATTGGGTATCATTATAATTTGGGAGATTTTCCAAATATTCGGAAAAACTCCTAGAGCTAAGATTGAATAACACTGTGAGCACAACAATTGCCACATCTGGCAATGGAAGGTGTATTTAAGTCATAACCTGGAAATTTTTTTAGTTTAAGATTTTCTTTTATGATTTTCTGAACATCTTCTAGACTAAAAATTTGCGCTGACTATTTGCGGAAAATTGTTAATATCGATACTCTCAATTAATGAGCTATGATAATATGTCGCACACAATTTGATTATGATTGTTGACTTGATTATTGTTAACAAATAAAGGCTTAAAAATCTTTTATTTATTTCACTAAAATTTTCTTTCAGTGGAGATCTCTTTCGCTCACTAAAACAAAAAGAGTTTTAGCTTTGGACATCCCTGGTTTAGAGTGTGTTACTAGGCGAACAGGTAAGTTTCCTAATACAAAGTTATTTGCTGTAGGGTTTGGCTGGAATACATTACGATACCTATGGTCTTATCCTTTGCACTACGTGACCAGGTACCATCAGATTTTCTTTTCGGACTTTGACCTTCTTCTGGTGGCTTAGTGTTCTTAACTGCCTTCAAAAGGGAGATGTTTGTGTGCTTGGTTTTAAGTTTCTTACTTGAAGTGGACAGCCTCTGCTTAGTAGCATGAGTTCTGTTATGTTGCCAATCTCTTCTACATCTCCTCTTTTCGAGGAGGAGTCTATTAATTTCTGTATTAGAAATAAAGATTTTAGGATTATGATTATTGGACAGCCTCTGCTTTGTAACAGCAGATTTGTTACGTTGCCAATCTCTTCTACATCTCCTCTTTTCGAGAAGGAGTCTTTTAATTTCTGTGTTAGAAATATACATTTTAGAATTAGGAGGAATTTGGCACTTTGAGTGCTCGAAAAGATTAGAGACTTGAAGTCTCTGATACAATTATTGATATCTTCCTCACACTACATGTTAAGTTCAGTGTGGATATTGCTGATTATGTATTATTTTTTTTTTTTTTATATTTCAACCATTCACTCTTGAATAATGAAGGTTTTATATGAGACGATGGATATTGACCGTAATAGTTTAGTATAACGGGAGAATGATCAGAAGATAGTTCGTATGATATTTCTGGAGTAATAGAGTTTCTACTAAAATTCCTTGGTATGGCAAAATCTACTGGAGCAGGAATTTTTCTAGAAAAGTGAAAATAAAAATTCACGATGCTTCAGTGGATCAATATCATCTTCGAACAGTCCAGATAGCGATTAAAAGGCTGTAGAACAGGGGTGCCCAAAAGATCCTTATGGAAGAACAAACACCAATACATTTAAAGAAAAACTAATTTTTATTCAATATTTTTTGTTGTAAAAACCACAACATACAAAGAACAATGAAAAAAATACACACTTTTTTAAACGATACCATACGATAAACAAAAACAAAATCTACATTGATGATCACTGTCGACAATGTTTACCAGCAAAGCATACAAAAGTGTTGTTGCTTTGCACTTGCATGTATAGAGTGAAGATAGACAAAAAAAAACAAACAAGACAAAGTTGTTTGTATATTTCATATTGCTAGTGATGAGTGCTTCATTGAGTATAGCAACACACAGCCTATAGCTAAGAGCATTTACAAAAACAAATGAGCACCAAGAGTATAGGGCTTGGGCACCATTGCTGTAGAATATACCTAGAAGCAACCGTAGACTGTGCCGTTTTTTATTGAATATTGAAGCCCTTAATAATGAGGAGATCAGATCCAGCGGATATCATACAGAATAACTATGTTCAGAATACCTAAAGCGACTAATTAAATACGGGAGAAGCTACACGAACTGTTGAAATTTTCCCTACTTTCATGACCTCCATATTGAATATAAATAGTCGCCTATATATTTTTTGTTGAATTTCTCGGGTTATTGAAAATTTGACTAAGTGATTTAATGGGATGTCTCAAAGACAAAGATTATATATAGTACCTTTTCAAAATGACCTTATGTCTGAATTTTTGGTACAGTAAGAGACGCAAATTTTCTTGCTCAAGCTATGTCAACCCAATGCATCAGTGTAAAAATATAAGTGAGTTAAAGTTTTTCTGTGCCCACACTTTACAATTAAATAGCAAAAAATAAAAAAAATGTTTTTGCACTAAATTAGATAAATATTAAAGAAATGCAACCAACTTAGAGGAACGAAAGAAAAAAAACGTACCAAAAGGTAAATAAGCCAACAAGGAAAAAGAGACTGTGTTGTTAGGAAGGTAACTAACCATCATAATTTTTTCATACTTGCTCTTACTTGTCATTGTCTCCACATCTAGGGGTAATTAATGAGCTGTATTTAACTTTTTTTATTACAGTTTTTGCCTCAAGTAAAGTTTTTTTTTTTGTCTTTTAAACTACATGTATCTTAAATGTGGTTTTTACTGGCTCATAATAAAATGTATATGAATTTTATATATAAGTAAAAATAAAAAATAGTGGCAGTAGCATGTTATACTTACAATGTATACTTAAGGATATCCTTTTGGAAACTGATGGTGGTACACCATTTGATGCTATGCAGAGATATGAACCCATTTCATTGCGAGAAATTTTTGTTAGTTTTAAAACCTCGCCACGAAAAGAAGACACTAGAAATTTGTTTAAAATGAATGAATGAAAGAGAGAGAAAAAGAAAACACATATTTAAAAGTGGTCAAAGTTGGAAAATAGTTTTTAGGGAGTAAATTATATTTTATTTAATTACTTACCCAAAGTTTTGGTGCCAACGTTGTCTTTTAAAATAATTTCATTGCCATCCTCACGACGCCATGTTACAATGGGTTCTGGGTAACCACGGGCTCTGGAAGGGGAATCACACAAATTTTAATTGCAATAAATTAGTTTACATTGTTTGATAATTATTTAATTAAAACGATTATTGAAAAATTATGCCTTAAATGCATTTAAAAGGGAGAAAACCTTAAGTAATTGTCAAATTATTTATAAATTTGAACTTTGAAAGTTTAATAATTTCGTGTGGTGACAAATACAGCCAACATTTATAAATCTTATTACAGTAAGTGTGTTAATTAAATGAAAAGCCTGTAAAATACACAGTACTAAAACAGATTTTTATAGCTGCTAACAAAAATATAAATCAACAGCAATAAAGCTAAGCAGTATAACAGAAACAGTAGCAGAGAAACCACAGTACTGACCCCTGCACAATAAGAGCTATAAGCAAAAAAGGAACAAGAATTTTATTTCTACCCAACCCTAAAAGGAAAAAAATAAATGTTTTTATGACCTTTTTTATTCCACCAGACACACACAAATGAACATTAGGAAGGCACTTATTTTAAACTTTTTATATTTTTGATGCTCCCAAGGTCTAAAGTTGTTCTCCGTCATTTAAAAAACCAAATGCTTACAAGTTGAGCAAAACTGGATAATATTAAGATGTTGCACATTTTATTTGTGCAACCACAGCTAGATCGTCTTGAATCTATATAAATAAAAATCAAATGTCGTTCGTTGGTAATTGCATCAGCTGAGAACGGATGGACCGATTTTGAAATTTTTTCTTTTCTAATGTTCATCATAGTCCAACTTAGGTTTTTGAAAAAGAAAAATTAGCTACGATCACTTTTACGCCCACTTTTTTTTGATTTGTAGAAAATCTGAAAACGACTGCACCGACATGGCTATTTTTTTAAATGTTCGTAGTAATCCAATTAAAGTTTTTACTGAAAGAAAAATTTACCACGCTAAAATAGCAGAACGTCCTAGACCGATTTGGCTGAAAAATTGTCTTTACGCCGAATGAAGTCGATGATGTGGTATCAGCTGAAGGTCCTATTGAAGTACAAGGTGGCGCAAAAGTAAACTTCCGATGTTTTTTGGCTGTAATTAAAAAAAAAAAAAATTAAAAACTTTGATATTTTCTGTGGATTATTTTTATTTGGTCTTTTAGTTTTTTTACATCAAGTCGAGAATATGATGTCATGTAAATGGCCGCCGCCACAGTTGATTGTCATTTGAGCCCTTTTTATGGCATTTTCCGTCACTTTGGCCAAAACTTCCGGCGATAGGTCCTCACATTCTTGGCGGATATTGTCTTTAAGAGCTGCAAGAGTCTAAGGTTTGTTGACATAAACCCGCGACTTCAAAAAGCCCCACAAAAAGAAGTCTGGAGCGGTCAAATCAGGCGATCTTGCTGGCCAGTGCAAATCGCCAAAACGGGAGATTAGGAGCCCGGGAAATGCATCCTTCAGCATATCGGTTGTGGCACGTGCAGTGTGTGCCGTTGCACCGTCCTGTTGGAACCACATGTTTTCCAATCCCAATTCATCAAGTTGCGGCAAAAAGAACTCGTTGCTCATTGCTCTGTAGCGCTCACTATTCACAGTAACCGTTTGGCCCGCGACGTCTTCGAAGAAAAAAGGTCCGATGACTCCTCCAGCGAAAACAGCATACCATACAGTGACTTTGAGCGGGTTTACACCCAAGTTGCACTCTTTGTGGGTTACACGCGGATTTTCAGTGCCCCAGAAGCGTAAATTTTGCTTATTTACGTACCCGCTAAGATGGAAATGGGCCTCATCACTCATGATTATTTTTGATGAAAAATCATCTTCCTCTAGGTTGGCTTGAGCGTATGTTAGACGCGATTGCCGGTCAGCAGCTAACAGCTGATGCACCGTCTGGACTTTGTACGGAAACATCTTCAAATTTTGTACCAAAATTCGCTGTAAAGACCGTTGACTGATACCCATTTGCGTGGCACGTAGTCTGGTCGATGTCGACGGCGCTTCCATGACATCCTTGGCTACAGCAGCAATATTCTCTGCAGAACGGCTACTCCGGGGTCTGTCACGCCTGGCAGCATCTCGTGTTGTGCCAGTCTCTTCGAGGCGAGCGGCTAAACGTCGCAGTGTTTCACCAGTAGGCGTTGGACGGCCAGGAAATCTGCGACGAAATTCACGTTGTGCCAAAGTCACCGACCGATTATTGGTCAAATAAATAGTCAGCAATATTCCGCGTTCTGGAGCAGTGTAGCGTAACATTGTTTATTAACGTGTATTTCGCATGTGTTTACTACACAAATGTCAAAACAGAACTGACATTAGGGGTCAATCGCAAAATTTATAGCATTTTCTGATAGGAGGATTACTTTTGCGCCATCTTGTAGAAGATCCAGGCTTGCATGACGTTGTTACTAAGAACATGATTCATTGCCCCCTGTGGATCATTAAATATCAATTCTCCATGTATGGACGACGGCAAATGTTCGAAGCGTTTTCCACGGCCATTAGTAGCAGAAACAATTTCCGGAACTGCAAACAATGAAAAATCAGCAATGGTGAAATTGTATCAACAGGATACTCAATGTCCTGTTGATCCAATTTCAACATTGTTCATTTAGCCGTACATCTGGAAAATAGTAAAAGAGTGTACTTTACTGAGGAGAATGTAATACAACGAGTTAATCGACCGCCATCAACAACATTAACCAAACTTTTTGAAATGTGCCGGAATGATGAATTTGCCCGAACTCTGCTATACTCCGAACAGCCAAGAATCAATCGTCAAATAAATTTAAACGGCGGAAACAAGGAAATCACGTTCGAGGTTTCTCCCATTTATTTTTAACCGAGACATTAGTTCACATTTAAACAGTCCATCCAAGAAACGATGAGTGTTTCTATATGCGTTTGCTATTAGTTAAAGGTCGTGGCCCAACGTCTTTCCAAAATTTGCGAACTATAAACGTTGAATTGTGTGACACATATAGAGAAGCGTGTTAAAGCTTGCGATTGTTAGAGAATGACACTTATTGGGAATACACCCTCGGAGATGCTGTGATTTTGTCAAATGCTCATCAAATACAAACATTTTTTTTCGGTAATTATCTCAACATGCTTCCCATTAAACCGACTGATTTGAGGAGCAAATACAAAGATGCCATGTGTGATGATATTTTGCATCAGATACCTATTAGAACAATCGTCCGATACACGACGCATTTAATCAAAAGTTGCGACGCGAAAGAATATGATTGGGATGCCTTGAGGGAATCAGTTCGAGCATGATGATTAATTGAGCGAACATTACGAAACATAAACCAACCACGTCTTTGTAATGATATCCGATATAATGATATCACAGCAAATCAAGCGAAAAAAGTATTTCTATATTTTAATTGGTTACCTGAACATCGATCTTTCAAACCTACACGAATAAAAAGTTATCATTCAAAAATAAGTCTTTATTCTCTTTTTAACTATTTTTACACATTTCAGACAGCTTCTCAAAAATTCACAAATCAAACACAAACATTTTTTCTAATTTGGACAGGACGAACATTATAGTGTAAAAAACAAAGTTTTTTTTGGCTTCGAAAATGCCGAATTTTGTATCAACGAATCGTCATATGTAGAAAGTTTTGCCTTACTCCTTTAATTTGAAAAAAAGTGCCGCTGAAGCACACCGATTGCTCACCAAAGTTTCTGGTAAATGTGATCCATCAGTTTCAAGTGGTGATTTTCACATGAAACACAAAGATCGCCCAGGCCAGCCAAAAAAGTTTGGTGCACAAAAAGTGCAAAATAAGGCCCACCCTAATATATACATAAACTCATACAACTCTACATTAATCTACTCAGTTGTATATGTATTTAAACCCCTAACACAAACACAATCTTAATCACTTACTGTTAACCTCTCACTTGTGACAGCAGCAACAGTAAAAGCTCTACTGTTTTATATTTACTTGTATTTGCTGGTGTTGCTGTTGTTGTTGGTAGTCAACAAAACGGAAACGTAAATCAAAAAGAATGAAGTGTCATTTAATTTGTTGACATTAAATGAACTTCCTTAGTTGGTTGCTTGATGATTTCAAATGTTAAGAACAAAACAGTTAAAATACTCGTAGCTACTAGATTACTTAGCGATAATGTTTATACACAGAACGAGAAATAAATATTATTTTTCTTCTTAGATGTTTTAGATGGTGACAAGAAATAAGTGAAGGATTTTGGTATTGAGACAAATATATAAATTATAATAGAAAATGATTAGTATTAGTTAAGTAGATAATATAGTTTAGCTGATGTAACGATTTTAATGGTTTAAGTAAGTGTACGAGTAATTGTTGTAAATTGAACGTAACCAATTCTGATATAGCTTTTGTTGCTGAAGTTAAAGTAATAAATGTTTCTACTTCTCTTACTCTGAAAATAAGATAGATTTTTTGAATGGTTTGTAGAGCAATATAAGCATAAACGAACAGATTATCATAATGTATCACAATCCATATGGACTATATCTAAAACTACTACATATATAGTATATCCAATATGTTCTTCATATCAGAGACTTTTTATTAGAAGCCCATTCCGATGAATAAATATCGTGATTTGATAATTGAAGAAAATGTAAAATTTTCGATGTGATCATTCCTACATTCAATGCAGCAGAAAACACTTCAGCGGGAAGTTTGTTGCACATAGGTACAGTACGGCTAAAGAACTGTAGTATAATGTGCGGTTCCCTGACCAATTGACCACAAAGAAATGTGTTCTTGAAGGAACGAGTTCCCTAATTTCATCAGAACACATTCCATTGTAGTACCGAAAGGAGAGTTATATAGCGAATAAATAGAGTTGAATACCCTACTGTTACCAATAATCACCTTCGCCCTCTCCTGTACGCGATCTAGAAGCTTCAAAATAGACTTTGAAGCACCGGCCCCTGTATGGGAGTTGTATTCCATTTTCGGTCGGATATAGGTGGTGTAAATAGTGAGGAGATCAGATGGAGTGAAGTAATTCCTACACTAGTGGACATCACATTGAAATCTCATGCCGAGAACATCAACTGCATCTGATTCTACAATATTTACACCACACATAAATACAGACGAAGCGACATGGTATGTCGATCGTTTTTGTGTCAACATGCAGCAGAGAGTCTTGCGAGCGTTTAAAGTGATCGTATTCGCACGACCCCATTCAGAGATGGTCAGAAGGTCCCGATTAAGGGAGTCATTCATGTTTCGCCACAATCTCCAACAGGCTTGGTCTGTAACTGAAAGAATATGAATGGCAAATGTTGCTGTCATCTGCAAAAGAATAGATGGGGTTGGAAGTTTGACGTAGAATATCATTTAGAAAAATAAGAAATAGATTAGGAGAAAGAACGGACACTTGCGGTACCCGATATTATGTTGAACTAGTTTGATGAGATCACATCTATAAAAACTCGTTTAGTGCGATCTCTGAGGAAGCTCGATATAAATCGAGATCCTTCTAACGCACAAACTTTCAACACACAGGAAATAAGCTGGCACGGTACTAACTAACAAAAACTTTCAGAGTATATTTAAAATGATCTGAACTATAAGATTCTGTATAGGTTTTACTTAAAATTCGTAACAGTAAGGTTCATTCGCCAAAATATGGCCAAAAAAATATTTTTTCCCGAAAATCACAAAATTTAAATCGTAGGTACGGAAAAACTGTAAGAGATATTAACATAATTTTTTCATATTTTTATTCTCTATTATGATCTCAATAAATCCCAATGTGATGATCAAAAAACTCTGAAATTTTTTTAACAAAATTTTTAAAAATTTGAAAATGGAGGTTTGAAACTGCCGTTAAAAAAAATTAAAAATGTAAATACGGATATATTTTAAGTAAAAATTAGCTTTTATTTTAATATTTCTTAAAATATGTTAATTTTGTTCCTACATTTCTTGTTCAAGTGGCCTGAGACACGTTAATGGTCTGGGGAATTTTTAATAACTTTAAAATTTTTTAACCAATTTTTATCTTTTATATCTCATTAGAACGACAATTATGTACACATTTCGATTCTTATACATTGGATTGCAAAAATAATTATTTAGTAGCAAAATTTTTACAAAAACTGAAAAATTTGCATTTTTTCCGAATTTTAACGATAATACAGTTTGTGGGTCAATTTGACCCAAAGGAGATATAGGTTTAATCTGAAAAATATTTTTTTGACTGTAATTTTCATTAATATAAATAAATCTACATATTTATGTAACATAATGCAGAAAGTTAAGGAGTTTTACAAATTTATTTCATATAAATAGCAAAATTTTACATAAATCTGACCTTTGACCTCGATGCGCGTCCCGAAATTGTTGTCCGATTTGGCTCAAATTTTCAGTACTTTCTTTTAGACCTAGTGTCACAATATTCCACCCGGCACTCTTTGAAATTTAAAAAAAAAAATCGGCTGTCATCCTAATGTACATTGTACAATGGTAACAAAATAACTCATTTCAAGATTTACTTTAACTATTATAATTCTCTAGATATTCAATTAAGTATAAATAAAAATATAAGAAAAAGATTCAGACAATGCATAAAGACTCTCGAATTAACAATTTAAGGGATTTGCCACGCCCACTAATGATGTTTTGTATGAATATTGATGTTTTGTATAAGATAGTTACATACAACTTCCCCGCCAGTTTTGTTTTCCTAAACTTTAAAAATCTATATCTTGGGTTCCAAGCATTTTTTTTAAATTTTCTTTTTGATTGTGAATCTTACGATTTATTTCTATTTTTTGAAAAATAAAAACTTTTAATTTTTCTAAAATTTAAATTTTTTTTTTTTTTTAAATTTGATAAAATCAAAATTTCTATTTCCCTAAATTACAGAAGTAAGAAAAACTAAAAATTAAATTTATCGATTTTGATAATTTTTTTAAGAAATTCCATACAATATGGACTAATATCAACATCTAAATAGATTTTCTATTCAAATTGCACAATATTTCAAAATTATAATAATAAATCACGACAATTTTCAGCCAAACTATGTAAAATGGTAAAAGAGCTATTCGATCAAAGTTTGAAGAATCGTGCAACTATAGTTTTACACGGAAATTGTTAACGATAAAATTCTAAAAATATCTAAATTACTAACACTATCTTTTGGCTGGTTTTTAATAACTGTTTAGCAGATTAATAAATGTGTTCGGCTGAATCTCATTAATGTCGGTTAAACAGATAGATGGATATAACTAAATCGACTTATAAAGGCTGTTTTATAGAGGCTGCGAACTTTAAATTGGCAGCACTGTTTTCTGTGACAGCTGATTTGATAGTTCTCAGTGGTTTTGAATACTTGTGTGAAATTTTATTATATCAAAATTTTTAAGATATTTATGCAAGTTAACGTAATTTTCGAAACTGGGACTTATATGGGAGCTATGGTCAATTAGGGATCAATCAGCAGAAATTGTTTTTATATAAAACTTATTTGTGAATATCTATTTTTGTGAATATGACCGATTAAGTTCAATTACGAGAGGAAATTTGTCTGAATCTTCAATAGGTTTCGTCCTTTGACAGAATTCCATGAACGTACCAAATTTTGCTCTGGTTAGATTAATATATTAATTTTAAAAAGTTGTAAACCGCAGTTTTTCTAAGGAGTTTTCCCACATTCAATCAAAAAAAGGTAAGAGTGTTTATAGTTCATCAAATTCAGTGTTATTTTATTATTTAGTGTTTATCCTAATTTGGATGTTTGAAACTTAAAGAAATGACAAATCGCAATCGTCTTCAAGTTTGGGAATTGAGTGACATTTTATGTAGGTCAAGCAAACACCAATGTGATCAATATGCATTAGGCTATGTATAGACAGTATTGTCAGAACATTTTCAGAAAATGTGTAACAACCGAGTGAACTTACAAATTTGTGTGCTGCAATGTTGTTGGAAAAAGCAAAGTTTATGCATCTGTAGCTTTAGAATACACGGTTTTCAGACCTGATAATGTTGTTAGATCTGGCAATATACTGACAATGAAAAGGATTTAGCAAAATGTAAATTGTCAGTTTAGACTATTGTTAGAAAACCTTACAATTTCATTGCCAGACTGACAATTTACCTTTTGTTAACAATTTTTCATTGAAAGTATATTGCCAGATCTGACAAAATTATCAGGTCTGACAACCGTCTTTAATCATATAGCATTCAAACTGCACTTGTTGGATTTGTTTATAATTAAAAGTAATGAACACACGTTGCTCATTAACTCACTCATAAACTCTGTTCCCCTATCAGATTTCAGTACTTTAAATTGTCCATACTTTAAAATGAATTGTTCAACATTGGGCGTGCAACAACAAATTTTGTAAACTAAGGACTGATATCTTAAAATTCTTAACACACGTTTTTCATTAAAACTTTTAAACCAAGTATTATTTGATTTTTGTTCTGATCAAGTTACCTTTGTAAAGCATGCCAGTTATTATGTTTAATGTAAATTATGTTCTTTTCTTGTTAATCTGATTGAAATGAGTGACCAGAAAAAAGTCCGTACTAAAATTATTAAATATTTTCAACAAAACCCAACTTGGTCCTACTAAAAGTTGGCCAAACAATCAAAGGTCTGCTACCAAACTTTTTCCAATGTTATTAAACAGTACCGGGAGAACTTAACCGTTGATATAAAACCTGGTTTATTTAGAAGGAATGGTCCACATGATGTTTCTAAAGCCAACAAAATAGAAAGCATTTTCAAAAGAGCTCCCAACACCACTGGTAGGAAAGCAACCCGGTTAGGTCAGTGCTCGGATTATTTGGTACAAATATTTATAGCCAATGCTGGTTTAAAAGCATACAAGGCTCAAAAAGTTCCTGACAGGAACTCTGCTAAAATTTTAGAGGCCAAAGACAGAGCACGGAAATTGAAGTCAAATTGTATACAAAAAATATGCGCTGCATAATGGATGACGAAACGTACGTATAGAAAATTTTTCGTAGCATCTGGGTCAGTTTTTTTATGTTGCAGTTGCTCGAGGGAATGTTGAAGAAAAGTTTAGACAAAAAGCAGACAAAATTTCCCAAAAAGTTCATGGTGTGGCGAGCAATATGCAGTTGCGGCAAAAAGCCAAACGTTTGTTACAAAGGGATGTATAAATACCGAAATTTACATCAAGGAATGTTTACAAAAAAGGATGTTTCTATTCATAAGACTTCTTATTTTTGTCTTTATTTGGCATCTGTCACTATGGTAAGAGTGGTCTTGAGTGGTACAAGAACAATAGTGTGTTATTTGTACCAAGAGAGGCAAATCCTCCAAACTGTCTGCAGCTAAGGCCAGTGGAGAGATATTGGGCTCTTGTTAAAATAGAATTGAAGAGCACAAAAAAGGTGTCCAAAAGTGTGGTAGATTTTAAGTGAAGATTTCAAATCTGTTCAAACAAAGTAACAGAAAGCACTATAAAAACCTTATTGGAAGGGTTTTCGAAAATGGTTCAAAATTTCATAAATTTTTTTTTTAAATTGTAATAATAATTTCAGTCAAATAAAAAATGTTTCAAAACTGTAAGTTTAGTGGTTTCATTTTGATTACATATATGTGTATGTTAAACATTTTTTGATCTCAGTCCTTAGAATGTAACTCATCTGAAATACGAAGAGAACCTACAGTGTCGATTTAAATCACTTCCAAACTATTGCTGGTTGTGCCTGTTTGTGTAAGTGGTTCTTTTATGTATTTTGTTTGTTTGTTTTTGTTGCATTTGTTTCAATACGATACAATTTTTTTACCATCCTACCCATATACTTCCATATGTAACGTTGTTTTAATTTTATAATTATTTTTCGTATTCCTAAGTGACCTGAGTATGTTGTATTATGGATTTCTTCAATTAGTTTATACTGCAATACCTCATCTGTTAGTTTTGCATATGCGTTCTTAAAGTCTTCTTTTGTATACACTAAATATTTTACCATCATTGGCTAGCGTTAGTTCTTTAATATTTTCCTTTTTCATTTTTGATATCAGTTTTTTCAATGAATTTTAACTGAATCCGATAACCAAGCAACCGTGAACTGTCATTATGTTTTGTTTATTCTATTCTTATTACGAGGTTCCGATAGGAAACAAAATTTTATATGACACAATTAGCTTAAAGTTAGTCTCTCACATTTTTTATTTCAATTCCGCTTTTTCAATAGTAATTTTAAATACCTAATTATTTCATTTAACCACTTGTGCTAATTAAAAACTTAATTATCGCTATAATGTACTTATACATTGTATTTAGTTATTTTGTGTGATTTTGAGTGTGTATAACTATATAGGCAACGTGTTAATTGTAAAATTTTATTAACTAATTAAAGTGGAAATCAATAGCACAAATTGCGGTTAATGTATTGAGACATTTCAAAACCGCATAAATGTACATATATATCAAATGTGTTTAAAACTTACCGACATGTCAGTTTAACTGAACTACCTTCGGGCACTATGACATCGGAGGAAGTGTCTTCGGATACGAAATCGGGTGGTATGACAACATCCAGGAAACCAATCTGAAAATAGAATAGAAGACATTCATTATATTAGCTAGGGGGCGTATACTTGTTATTTAATTTATATATGGAAATAATTAACAATCATACGTAGTGATGTACAGTTGATCATTTTATGGAAAATATTTTTTTTAACTAAATATTATAACCAAATAAAACAATTTACAGCTAAATTTATTAATTTAATTAAATATTAAAAAAAATTCAAAACTTTTGCTTCCATTCTTTGTTTTGCGCTATAAATTTCACTTTATATTAAGTATATTTTTAAGGAGTGATTTACATTTAATTCTTATTTGAAACTAATTGATTAAAGTTTTTCAGAACTATATGTATATTAGTACTAAAGTTCTTGAATAAAAATAAATTTCATTCTCTATAGCAATTGCTAAACAATACTCCCATAAAATTAAACATTAAATAAAACCATCGAACACCAAAGTATCACACTTATTGAATATATTTCTCCATTGCTTTCACATCTTTTTCTGTTTTGTGTTTGTTTCCTTAACCAGAAAACTTTAAATAAACATAAACACTTCAATGTCCAACCAAGCGAAGTTTATGGCGCCAATAAAATGTATTTCATGCTTCCTTAATTTTTATATCAACATAATGGAATGAAATTCTACAACATTTGTTTTTTTCTTGCTACATGTATGTAAGTTGCCCGTTGTTAGTACTTTGTATGCTACTGACTAGATCCCTTTTCTTTTATGGATGTTTCTCTAACATGTCCAATATAAAAACAAACTTACGTTTCAATGAATTTTTGTATTGTTTTGTTAGGCCAACATACCAAACAACATCTTTGTTGAATTTTTTTCTTACCTTAAGGACGGACAGAGGAAAATGGAAAAAAAAACATAATAATTTGTTATAGACCGAAAGAACATGTATATATTACGGTGGCCTTATTTATATGGAGGAAAAATAAGTGTGTCATTGTTCCCAACTAATGAGGAATTTTTTAAAATTTTTAGCATTTATTTTGAAACATTTGTACAATATAAATTTATTCAAGGTATTGTTCAGTGTTAGCTAGGATCTTTTTCGATCTTTCTGGAAACATATGTATGAGCCAAATGAAATTTCATCATTTGAGACCAAGAACGAATCAAGACAATATCAGATACTCTGTTCTAAAGTGAAGCGTATTCCAAAGAGAGCGTTGTGCATCGATGAAAATAAATAATAGTCAGACAGACCATGTTCTTTGTACCAATCACTTCATTCTAAATAGTTTTTAACAGGCATTACATAATGTGACCGAGCGTTGTCATAATGGAATACTACAGTGTCATGTCTGGTCGCATATTCTGGGCTATTTGCGGTAAATGTTCGCTTCAAACCAATCAGTTGCAATAGATACAGATTGCCTGTTCAGTTGCTCATTACAGAACAGCAAATACAGAGCATTACCATAGCGCCATGGATATTTAGTTTTGGTGTCGATTCGGCTGGTTGGTCAGTCTTCAAATACGATCGCTTACGATTCGGGTTAACGTAGTGGATCCATTTTTTAAAGAAAGTAATGATTCGGTGCAAAAAATGATTTTCTTTTATAGCTTTTAGCAGCATTTCTGACACATAAAATCATCTTTCAAATTCTCTAGGCCCAATTTCCCTGCTTTTGGATGCATCATGCTGCTCGCATACGTTTTGAAATTGCTGCTTGAGTAGCTCCCAATGATTTTGCAAGCTCTTAATGAGTTTTACAACAATCTTAATGGGGTAATGCCTCCAATTCTTGGTCTTCAAACTTTTTTGGCTGGCCGTGACAAAGTCACCACATCTGAACCGCACAAATAGTTTCTCGCACATTGAAACCGATGATACACATTCACCATTTAAATTAAAGAAGTAAAGCAAAACTTCCCGCATATGTCGCTTTTTTGGTACAAAATTCGACAATTTTGAAGCAAAAAAAACTTTGTTGTTTACATTATAATGACATATAAGTTATTCAAAACAAAAACCTTTTTTAAAAACACCCAATTTTTTAGTATAACAGAATTCGTTTTTATTTCAAGTAAATAGTATGGAAATACTTTGAAATAGTGTTTCAGTAAAAGGATGGTAACTATGTGCATACAGACAAAAAGCCGAACTTTTGTTTACAACACGAACTTCTTACACAAATAAACATTCAAAACAACAACTCACAATATAAATTTGTGGCTAAAGATTTTTATTTTGACAACTTCTATTGCTATATCAAATACTACGTCACCTACTACGTCAATTGAATTGTTTATTTCAAAAACCAGTCAAGCAACAAACAATTAAAAATTTGAGTTATTGAGTACTGTTTTGCAAATGATTCATTTAATGCAATAATTAAATACTTCCCCCTATTATGGTGAATCAAAGCCGAGAAATCCATGTTTAGTGCAGAAAGAAGTCAAGTGACAGCACTTGACTGGATTTATGCTATGTAATACTAAGCTTTAATCTATTTTTTTCATAAATGATGTAGGTCTTAAGAAATGTGAACAATTAATTGATTTATGATCTCTAAAACCCTACTTGGTTGGATACAATGGGAGTATTTTTCAATGGCCTTCAACAGCAGCATAATGCTGTATAGAACGAGTGTATGATGACGAATAGTTATTCCAGAACAAATATCTATATATGAATAGAAAGCAGTGCAAACTGTAGATTATTTTTTAAATAAGGACTGAGATCGTAAAATTCTTAACACACGTTTTTCATTAAAACTTTTAACTCAAGTATTATTTGATTTTTTTTTTTTGATACCTTTGTAAAGCATGTCAGTTATTATGTTTAACGTCAATTATGTTAATTTGTTGTTAATCTGATTAAAAAGAGTGACCAGAAAAAAGTGCGTACTAAAATTATTAAATATTTTTAACAAAAACCAACTAGGTCCTACAAAAAGTTGGCCGTACAATCAAAGGTTTGCTATCAAACTTTTTCCAATGTTAATTTACAGCACCGGGAGAACTTGTCCGTTGGGTAGTCCGGTTAGTTCGAAAGGTTAAAGCCAATGAAGGTTTAAAAGCATTCAAAGCTCAAAAAGTTCCTTACTTCTTAATGTGTTCACTTATTTTTGGCCTGATTTGGTATCTGTCACTATTGTAAGAAAAGTATTGAGTGGTACAAGAACAATAATGTGGTATTTATACCAAGATAGGCAATTCCTCCAAACTGCTTGGAGATGAGTCCAGTGGAGAGATATTGGGCTCTTGTTAAAAGAGAATTGAAGATCACAAAAAAGGTGTCCAAAAGTGTGGTAGATTTTAAACGGAGATGGACAACCTGTTCGAAAAATGTGACATAAATCACTATAGAAACCATAATGGAAGGGTTTCCGAAAAAGGTTAAAAATGTCATCATTAGTAATTAGAACTATAAAAATATTTTATTTTGTAAATTGTAACAATAATTTCAATCAAATAAAAAAAGATTCAAACCTGTAAGTTTAGTGGTTTCATTTTTATTAACATATATGTATGTTACAAATTTTTCGATCTCAGTCATTATATGTTAATATAGATAAAAAAGTTACCGTTTCAGAAATGGATAACTTTCATAGGAAATATATCAATTTTATAAAAGTAATTTTTAGGTTGCTACGATATTTTCAACCATCAAATTATTGATTTACTCAAAATCAATAATTTGTTGGTTGACTGATTTTTGAAAAAAACCATTCAATCAATTACTACATCAACTATAACCTCAGCTGCTACTTAAATTACTACTAAATTTTAATAGTTGTAGATGTAATAGAAAACTAATGACTCTGCTACTTTAAAACTTTTTAATGCAGCAATAGAAAATGTTTACTGTGCTACTTTAAAATTTTTTTATTGCTACTATTACAACTACTGCTGTTAAAATCTGAAGGTAGCTGTAGTAGTTGTAATTGCTTGACTCCGAGTATTGCTTCACCATGAGTGGCAAGGGTATATATAAGTTTGTCATTCCGTTTGTAATTTCTACATTTTTCGTTTGCGACCATATAAGATTTTTTTTTGGTGAAAAAAAAAAATCGGGGAAAAAAAGTTTGTTTACCTAAAAATGTTAAAAAAAAAAATTTTGAGTATAATTTGGTGAAGGGTATATAAGATTCGGCACAGCCTAATATAGATCTGTTGCTTGTATTTTAACTAGGTCTAGTTTTTTAAACACAGGTTTTTATAAATTTTGACATAGAATTATATAAATAACTTGCAAATCTCATATAAATTCACCGAAACGGGTTTTTCCATTCTTTAAAATTCAATCTAGTTCGAATTTTATTTGAATTTTTTGAAATCAATGTACTCTCCGATCTGATGAGTTACACGTATATAGAACAAATGCCAACCCGAGCACAAACATTTTGAGAAAAGCCATCATAAAGTGAATTAAATTTGTATTTTAGTTGGGAACCACCCTAATATACATACGTATATGTGTTTGGATATTTTTTGCATCTATGTATGTGTTAGCTTTTTTTTGTATTGGATTTTATTAGTGTGTTGGTTTATGTGTTGTTTTTTTTTTATTTAAGTAATAATAAAAATGTTACAGTATTACTTATATTATTATTTGTTTCTGTTTGAACATTATATTTGACTACTTTGCCCAGCAATATGTTGGTTTTGTAACGAAATAATATTTTGCAAGTGCTTTGCTATCTAAATTTCAAACCAAAGTTTTAGATTGAGATCTTTACTTTATAAAACAAAACGATAAATGCTTATTAATTGAAACTACAACTAATCTGTGATGAAAAATAATGCAAATTTCTTACTTTTCCAAACATTTAGTTTTATATTTGCAAAATTTTTTAAAATTCCAATAAATCAAATATAATTTTGTAGTAGCTAAATTAACATACTTTCTATTGTGTTTGTTACTAGAATTTCCTTTTAATATTTATGCTGGGTTAGCACGTAAAACCTCTATTAGCAAATATTTATGTAGAATCGTATAACATTTATAGAATGTTTTACAACCTATGACACTTGTTTATTTGTACGTTTTTATGTTTCTATGTTGCACTTTTTTTCTAAGATTTGTATTTTAGTGTTATTTTAACGAGATTTTCTATTATCATGAATGTCTGGTGGTTTTATGAGAATGTAAATTTTAATATCATTAAATAAAAGTAAATAAATATTATTTTCTGTTTAGTTTTTGCAATAGTTCTTTCAATTAGATAAATATTAAGATTAATAAGTAAGTATGTTGAATGTTGAAAATTAATGTTTCCAAGTTTTTCCAAAAAAACTTTGAAACCACAATTCTCTTTATATTTAAAACATTTGATAATAAACTAAATGTTTTTAATGGGATTTCAACATGTTATATTCACAAGAAAGTACAAGATTCCTAATTTTTCGCTACCCCGATTAAATGGTGTTGAACTAACACTATCGGATAACGCAAAATACTTGGGAGTTTTTCTGTATAGTAAAGTATCCAGGAAACCCAATACCCTAGCAAGGACATCCAAAGGCTTAACAGCTAGGTATGTCTGCAGGACGGCCATTGGCACATATTGGGGTATTAGACCCCAGTATGTTAATTAGCTATTTGATACGGTCACCAAGCCGATATTATTCTATGGAGTCTCTGTATGGTGGAAGGCACTAGACAAAGGCTCAATTCGCATGATATTCGAGAAGGTTTTAAGGAGAATGGCAATCTTGATAACAACAGCCCTAAGAACGACTGCAACAAAGTTGCTCTTTACAATATTAAACTGGATCCCTGTGAATCTAATGACCAGACTGGCATTCACTATGGCTTTCAGGCTAAACATGTACCATACGGTCACTTCATTATAATCAGAAGTACACAAAATCTTTCAGGTAATATTGATTATTGCATTTCTGGGCCCTTCCTATCGAGCTTCGGTTTCTCAATTCCATACAACATAGAATAAATAAATGAATCTTCACATACTACAACGAGTCTCTTAGTCTCTACAGACGGTTCTAGGAAGGAAGATCGAGTTGGCGGAGGTGTCTACATTCAGGAATACGGAATTTGGTCAGAATTCCAAATGAATGTAGTATTATTCAAGACGAAATATCGGCCATTAAATGGACTGCTAACTGGCTCAGTTATAAGAAGATATTAGGCAGGAATATTCGTTTATATACAGACAGTCAAGGCGCAATAAAATCGTTGATAGGTATGAATACATCATTGAACGTGGTCCAGGAATGCCGAGCATCCTTAAATAGGATGACGAGATATTCAACACTCGTAATCATGTGGGTACGTGGACACGGAAATACTTTGGGCAAATGTGTTGCTAATGATCTGGCAAAAAAGGCGCCATGATAGAGACTTGACATAGACTTCCTATGCGGGATTGCATTATCTAATTGCAAGCAGCAAATAAGTCATGGAGAAAATATACATAAAGTGAAAACTAGAAAAAAAAAATTTCTCAAAATATTTTTTTTACTAATACATTCTCACCACTTAAGTTTAAGACAACTGAGTTAGGTCTTTGACAAGACAGTTTCCGCTCTATGTATAGAAGGCTAACATCTTCTTGGCCTGACACGCTCACAATTAAGCAAGTAGTGGCGGTGATAACCGAACACTGCACTTTTGGCAACCATGCGAAGAGACTTGATCTGCCCTATAATGACTTCTATAGAAGTTTTCAAAATTAAGGGGAGAATGAGACCATTTTTCATCTTCTTTATCATTGTCCGGCATTAGAAGATCTACGCATCAGGTTTCTGGGACATCATTCCATAAATAGTATTTCTGAGCTATCGGCCATGAAGTTAAAATGCATAAATGCCCTTATTAGGAATAGCAATTGGCTACTTAAGCCAGACATGAGAATCACCATGAAGTGACCCAGTATCCGTCAGAAGACTGATGTATACTATCCTCCTCACTTCTCCTCTTCTGACCACCTTCCACTTTATTTCTTCTACTCCTTATTCAATCTGACTTTCCCCTTCTGTTTTCATTCCTATCTGGCCCTATTCTATTTCTATTCTCAGGTTACACAAAGGGACCTAATGTTTGGACCCAAGTGAGCTGCTCTCTTTCCTGTCTCTAACATGCGGCTGCCTGTTAACATAACCTATCCTCAATAAGTTATTGAAGGAATTCTCCAAATTGTTCACGCCAAATTTGTCGATTTTAATATCCAAGATTGTCCAAAAAAGTATTAAAAAATTTACATATTTGAGAAAGGCTAGGTATGGTAGCTGATTAATAATTGTTTGGTTTCCATCTATACGTCACAGTTTGAAAATAATATACAATTTTTGGATTTGACAGCTCAAAATTATTTAGGTACCACGTTTAAGAGCATACGGATAATACAGTTAAACGACCGATCAATTTTCATAAACAGATCAATTTCCACAGTGAAGAAATTTTAAAAACTCAATGGGAAATTTTTTTATCTTATGATAAACTTAGAAAAATTACTATTTGCCATTGACTTATGGCATAAAAATGAAATGGTCCATGTATGTAATGCCATCACGTGAGAACGGCTGATTCGATTTTTATTCGATTCGAAATTTTCAGGAGATTATTTGTAAAGAAAAAACATTCAGAAATTCATGCTAAAACTCGGTTTTTAAAGGTTTTAATATATTTTACTTCTTATTTTCTAACTATGAGAAAATTTTAGAAAAACTCAAAGAACTAAATTTTACTGCCTCCTTTTCACTTCTCATTTTTTCTTAATAAGATACATTTTTCACTACTAATTTTTTTTAATTATCCTACGCTTAAACTTGAGAAAGTTCTTAATTAGCTACCGGGCGTAGCTAGTTTTGTATAAAACTAGATTTTTTCGAAAACAAAATAAAATTTTTCTCACGGTTATATCTCGGAAACCAATTGGAATTTTGTTTTCCTGTCTTTGGCACAATTGTAAATATAGACTAAATATTAGAAAAAAGTGTAATACAAATTAACCCGAAAAAACTGTATTTAGTGCCTCCAAATTGCTAAAATATCGAAAATGTTTAATTTTTTCTATATTTTTTACCATTTTTTGTCGATCACTATCAGTTTGACGCTTGGAGAAAAATACCACTCGAAAACGAAGAACGGTTAAAATTGATCAATGACTCTTTAATAAAGAATATCGCTGATATACTGCTGACGCCACTGCATATAAAATTGGAAAAGACATTTTTCGAAATGGCCGTCAAAGATAATAAGAAAATTGTTGACTGTTTGAAAACCATCTTTCCAAAACTCAGCAACGACAAAATTGAAAACGATATTGTTGCCTATTTAAATATTTCCATATCTATGTTTGTTCACTTCACTCTAATCGCATTGCTATTAATTTTTCTCGAATGCATTTGTTTTCAATGGGCAGGATATAAAAAAAAATTAATGAAAAGCGAAAGATTCGCGAACTTGCTAGCAAACAACTACAGCAGAACCTGGAATGTACTAAAAGCTATAATCGAGGTCATTTTAGAAAAGAATCGTGTAAAGCCAGACAAAGAAAAGAAAGTGGTGAAACCAATGCTCAATTACTTTCATAAAATCAATGCATTTATGACATTGAAATTACATTTTCTGCATCACCACTTTAATGAATTCTAACTCCTAGGGCGAACAAGAAGAGCGTTTCCATCATGATAATGTAAAAACGATACAAAGGAAAAAAGCTGAATGCATTGCTTGAAAAAGTTTGTTGGTGAAGTCATAAGGTATCCCAATATGAAGATGCAGGCACCGAAGTCACAGATGGCGATAGATTTGAAGGCCACACCGAAAGTGATATTCTATTGAGTGAGCTATTAAGCTCAAATGATGCACCAACTTCAATGAATATTGATTTATTCTTTTTTTTTTGCCTTTTGTACAAAATACCTCGATTTTTAATTAGATCAGTAGTAATGTCGATTAAGATACGTTAGTTCAATCATTAAGATAAATTAGTTTACAGTATCGATAAAGTAAATTTCTTTCCTTTCACTCACCTGACTTTTCATAGGATCCGTATTCAATTGACACATATAACCTCCGCGATCATCCTCCGTTACAGCCCGTATATGTAAATTCCAAGTATTTTGATCTAAATGACTGACAGTCACACGAGGATTATGGGTTATGACATTTTCGTGTATGGCTTGTATAGCTTTTGTATCGGCTTTAAGCCAACCAACCTGGAAAAGGAAAACAAATTTATTATTATGAAAAGAAACCAGCAAGCAAATAAAAAAAAATCAGAATTTCAACAAATGAGTTTGTTGAACTTTAAATAAAAAAATCATTGTGCATTGACTATAAATAAACACATACAGATGAATATGTAAACGTATACATGTATATGAACATATATTTATGTGTGTGTATGTTGGTATATTGTATAAAGTCATTTCGTGTTGTTTTTGTTATAAAATTTTTTGAAAAATGTACAAAAATGATTTACTGCTACAACATGTTGTGGACTGACTCCTTTTTTTCACTTCTACACTTGTAACTATGAATTTGTGAGTGTGCCTGTAAACAGCAAGTTTTTGTTTATTGTTTATGTGTGAGAGTACGTATGTATATGTGTATTTGTGTATATGATATAATTGATGTGTTATTAAGTACTTTTTTTGCTGTTGTCGTATATGTATGAATACATAAGTGTGTGTTGTACTAGTAGTAAAGCAATTATTTACAAAAAAATTCATATGAATATTTTATTATTCTGGTTTGTGTGTTAGTGTGTGTGCATATGTGTTCGTGTGTGTGAATGCATTTTGTGTGGCATTACTTACTCGATAACCTCCCAAATGTCGTACATAACATGTAAATGTGGCATCACGTCCCACGGGCACTGAGACATTCGATATGCTTTCAACAAATTCGGGTTGAAATGCAGAAATTTCTAAAATTAAAATTAAACAAAACAAAATTTAAATTATATTAAAGATTGATTGGAATTAAATTGAATGGATGTTAAATATGGTTTAGTAAAACTTTATGTGAAGAAAATCAAAAATTTTTGAAGAATTTGAAAAAAAAAAAAATATTTAAAAATACCATTTTGTAAATGTACATGAGGATAAATTAACATGCTAAAACGTTTTTAATTGAGCGCAAAGGTTGGCTTAAAATTGAAAATTAAAAAAAAATCTTAAAAATACGCGTTTTGTTTAAATCAATTTAAAATTATACAAATTCTTTAAACAATTGAAGTAAAAAATTATTCTAAGGAAATATAAAAAACGTTCGACAAAACAATCACTAATATTAAGGTACAAATTTTAGTTTAGAAAGAGCTGCGATTAAAGTAAAAATTTGAGTATAGAAAGGGCTATGATAGAAGTAACAAAAAAAGAGCCACGATTGAAGTAAAAATTCTAGTGCAGAAAAGGCTTCGATAGAAGTAAAAACTTGAGAATAAAAAGATGATTGAAGCAAAAATTCGAGTATAGAAGAGGCCACGACAGAAGTAAATATTTGTGTATATAAAAGGCCATGATTGAAGTAAAAATTAAAGTATGGAGAGAGCCACGACTGAGACAAAAATTCGAGTATAGAAACAACCACGATAGAGCCACAACTGAGGTAAAAATTTGAGTTTAGAAAAGGCCACGATTGAAGAAAAAATTTGAGTAAAGAAAGAGCCACGATTGAAGAAAAAATTTGAGTAAAGAAAGAGCCACGATAGAGCCACGACTGAGATAAAAATTTAAGTGTATAAAAGCCCACGATTAAAGTAAAACTTTAAGTAAAGAAACCACGATAGAGCCACAACTGAGGTAAAAATTTGAGTTTAGAAAAGGCCACGATTGAAGCAAAAATTTTAGTATAGAAAGAGCCACTATAGAAGTAAAAATTTTAGTAAAGAAAGAGCCACGATTGAAGCAAACATTTGAGTATAGAAAGAGCCACGATTAAAGTTAGAACTTGAGTAAAAAAATAGCCACGATTGAAGTAAAAACTTAAGTGTATAAAAGGCCGCTATTGAAGTAAGAATTTGAGTATAGAAAGAGCCACGATAGAGCGACGATTGAAGTAAAAATTTGTGTATGGAAAGAGTCACGATTTAAGCAAAAACTTAAGTGTATAAAAGGCCACGATTGAAGTAAAAATGTGTGTATAGAAAGAGACACGATTTAAGTAAAAACTTAAGTTTATAAATATTTAAGTGTATAAATGGCCACGACGAAAATAAAAATTTTAGTATAGAAAGAGCCAAGATAGAGCCACAATTGACGTAAAAATGTTAGTGTATAGAAGGCCACGATTGAAGTAAAAATTTGATTATAGATAGAGCGACGATAGAGCCACGATTGAAGTAAAAATTTGAATATAGAAAGAGCAACGATAGACCCACGATTGAAGTAAACATCTAAGTGTATAAAAGGCCACGATTGAAGTCAAAATTTGAGTATAGAAAGAGTCACGACAGAGCCACGATTGAAGTTAAAATTTGAGTATAGAAAGTGCCACGATAGACCCACGATTGAAGTAACAATTTGAGTATAGAAAGAGCAACGAATGAGGTAACAATTTGAGTATGGAAGGAGCCACACTAGAGCCACGATTGAAGTCAAAATATGAGTATAGAAAGAGCCACGATTGAAGTAAAAATGTGAATATAGAAAGAGACACGATAGAGCCACAATTGAAGTAAAAATTTAAGTGTATAAAAGGCCAGGATTGAAGTAAAAATTTGAGCTACGATAGAGCCACGATAGAGCCACGATATACCCACGATTGAGGTAAAAATTTTAATATAGAAAGAGCAACGATAGACCCACGATTGAAGTAAACATCTAAGTGTATAAAAGGCCACGATTGAAGTCAAAATTTGAGTATAGAAAGAGTCACGACAGAGCCACGATTGAAGTTAAAATTTGAGTATAGAAAGAGCCACGATAGACCCACGATTGAAGTAACAATTTGAGTATAGAAAGAGCAACGAATGAGGTAACAATTTGAGTATGGAAGGAGCCACGCTAGAGCCACGATTGAAGTCAAAATATGAGTATAGAAAGAACCACGATTGAAGTAAAAATGTGAATATAGAAAGAGACACGATAGAGCCACAATTGTAGTAAAAATTTAAGTGTATAAAAGGCCAGGATTGAAGTAAAAATTTGAGCCACGATAGACCCACGATTGAGGTAAAAATTTGAGTATAGAAAGAGCCACGATTGAAATAAAAATGTGTGTATAGAAAGAGCCGCGACAGAGCCACGACTGAGATAAAAATTTTAGTATAAAGACAGCCACGATAGAGCCACGATTTAAGTTAAAATTTGTGTATGGAAAGAGCAACGATTTAAGTAAAAACTTAAGTGTATAAAAGGCCACGAGTGAGGTAAGAATTTGAGTATTGAAAGAGCTACGATAGAGCCACGATTGAAGTAAAAAATTGTGTATGGAAAGAGCCACGATTTAAGTAAAAACTTAAGTGTATAAAAGGCCACGATTGAAGTAAAAATGTGTGTATAGAAAGAGCCACGATTGAGGTAAAAATTTATGTATATAAAAGGCCACAATTGAAGTAAAAATATGTGTATAGAAAGAGCCACAACTGAAGTAAAAACTAACGTGTAAGAAAGAGCCACAATTGAAGTAAAAATGTGTGTATAGAAAGAGCCAGGATTGAAGTAAAAAATAAGTATATAAAAGTCCACGATTGAAGTAAAAATGTATGTATAGAAAGAGCCACGATTGAAGTAAAAACTTAAGTGTATAAAAGACCACGATTGAAGTAAAAATTTGAGTAAAAAAAGAGCAAAGTTCGAAGTAAAAATTTAAGTGTATAAAATGCCATAGTATAGAAAAAGCCATGATAGAGCCACGATTGAAATAAAAATTTGAGTAAAGAAAGAGCCACGATTGAAGTATCAATTTGAGTATAGAAAGAGCAACGAATAAGGTAACAATTTGAGTATGGAAGGAGACACGCTAGAGCCACGATTGAAGTCAAAATATGAGTATAGAAAGAGCCACGATTGAAGTAAAAATTTGAGTATAGAAATATTCACGATTGAAGTAAAAATTTAAGTATAGAAAATTGAAAATTTTAGTATAGAAAAAGCCACGATTGAGGTAAAAATTATTTTAAAAATTTGAGTATAGAAAGAGTCACGATTAAATTAGAAATTTGAGTAAAGAGCCACGATTGGGTATAGCAAGAGTAACGATTGAGGTAAAATTTTGAGTATAGAAAAAGCCACGATTGAGGTAAAAATTTGAGTAAAGAAAGAGTCACGATCGAAGTAAAAGTTTGGGTTAAGAAAGATCCACTATTGAAGTAAAAATTCAATGTATAGAAGGCCATTATTGATGTAAAAATTTGAGTATGGAAAGAGCTACAATTGAAGTAAAATTTAGTAAAGGGCCATGATTGCAGTAAAAGTTTGAGTAAGTATATAAAAGGCCATGATTGAAGTAAATATTTAAATATAGAAGAATCCACGATTGAAGTAAAAATTTGAGTATAGAAAAAACCATGATTGAAGTAAAAATTTGAGTATAGAAAAGACAACGATTAAAGTAAAAATTTGAGTTTAGATAGAAGTGAAAAGTGGATGATTGAGTTCGCTTAGATGAATGAAAAAACTATTGCAACCAAAAAAAAAATAAATAAAAAAGTGCAAGCCATCTAATGCAGTTTTAACAATTATGAAATCTTTTGAATTTTCTCCATATAAGCTACAAGATATCAAGCTTGAATTTAATATTTTTAAACTGTTTCATTTTTAATTTAAATGCATCCCAGTTACCTTCGATCCCATAATATTATTGGCACAATCATAACTGCCGCCAACAGAGCAGAAATAAAGAAATGTCATTAACATTAGGAAACACTATAAATCATATTTTTTGGTCAATTGAATTTTCAGAAAAAAATAATCGCACACAAAGATTTTTAATACTTCCTTTAAATATACAAGAGAGAAAAACCAGGCAACGTCTCTATAAATATTTAAATAATGAAAACTAAAATATTTTTTTTTTTTCGTAAAAATTTTCCCAAAATTCACTATTACTCATTCATGGTAAATCGATTGAGTATAGAAAAACTTGTTATATATTTTTTTGTTTTTAACAATTTGGCGGTTGCCAACAAAATGCAAATAAAGTTTTACAAGTGATGAGTGTGAGTACAAAAACATAAACGGAAAATCATTGAAAGAAGCATCAGCAGCTTTAGGGTGTTATGAACTGTAGATACATTGTGTGATAACATGATGATAGTAAATTATTTATGTTTACTTTTGCAGGGCGGAACAAAAAACTTACTCTTTGCATGTATATTGTCTGCCAATTTTTGAGAAAATTGTTTTTTGCCTTTAATATAAAATCAATAAAGAGTGTGTTTTTTTTATTTTATGTTTGGCGGTTTGCAAATTCATGATAGTTTTAATTTTTCAAGGAAGTGCAGTGATTTTTTTCTTATAAAGTAATGAAAGTTTAAAAGATTTAAGAAGAATTTATTGTAATTTCAAAATTTAAAGTTTCCTTTTAAATTCAACTAAAATTCGCTTTTTGAGTAATATTATTTAGGCGTATTAGTATTAGTTACATGGTTTTAATTAAATATTACTCATACGTATTTGAAGTATCTACATTAGATCAAACAATTGATTAAATCAACTAAATTACTAGTTCAATTGAAAAAGAATGTATGCGAAAATTATAGTGGAGGTTTTAGGCTTTCCAAAAATGTTACTCGTAATAATCCTGTTAGAATACATGGTGAACCACAGACTACCAAAATAGTCATATTGTGTAACTAATGGGTTGAACCAATAAATAATTATGGATTCAAGCACATACAAATCGGTTGTAGCATAGATTTGAAATCCTCGTGTCGAAGATCTAACTCAGTTGTCAAAAATCTAAGTGAAGAAAATGTATTAGTAAAAAAACTATGTGTAAACAAAAACAACATTCGTATGTGCGATTATTTTGAGTAATTTTTTGTTTGAGTTTTTTTTTTTTTTAGTTTCCGCTCTATGTGTATTTTTCTATGGTTGGTACCAAAGTATAACAAGTAGTCCTCAAAGGGCCCTAATCATAATAATTGCATTCTTTCTGACAAACATGTTTTTTTTTTTTTTTATAATATATTCGAAGTAAAAACTTTCGAGGATTACAATTAGACTGAGTTAATAAAAATAGCACAATCTATATATATAAAAGAGTAACGTTACTAAGTGGCTGACTGACTCAACTACGCCCAACCCAAACGTTAACAACTAGAGCCATGAAATTTAGAATTTAGGTTTTCCTTGCCCTATGTAGATCCATTAAGATCGTTTAAATTCAGTAACTTTATATCTCCTTAATTAATATATATACAAACACAACTTTAAATTCATATTTTTGTAGTTAAGGTGATTTAGTAGACAGTTTCTTAGTACTTTTTTTGAAATTTGAACCTTTTAGGGGAGAAAACGGATAAAAACTTTATTTTGGTACCATTTTGCTATCCCATGTATCTTTTAAGCCACTAGATATAGAAATACATTTCAAATCATATTCTTTACTTATTGAAAAATAACAAATATGAGTTCGGTAGTTTTAGTAAATTCGAACAATTAAGGGGTAAACAGTTTATTAATTTATGGTACTTTTATAATAAAATATGTTTTCTATAAATTGATTTATGAATACTAGCGGATACCCGGCGTGAGCCACTACACTAATTATTCTTTTTTAATGGAAGGGTTTTATAATAAAAATTTGTTGTACTATATATTAAATAATAAAAAATAGTACCAAAAAGAAGTACGTTCAAATTTCAAAAAAGTGCCAGAGTCCATTTGAAATTTTTTAGAAAAGACCATTTAAATAAAATTTCTGGGATATGGGATACAAAAAAGTACTAAAACTCAGGTTTCGCCCAGTTTATCCTCTTAAGAGTATAAAACGTACACACTCTCAACTTATTTCTTGCATAAATTAAGATTAAGTTGGATTTTTGTTGCTAGCTTTATTAGTTCCAGAGATAAAGAGATACCGATTTTATCCAATTTTATCCCCATAGTGGATCTATACATCGGAAGTGGTGCTTAAATACAAAATTTCAAGATAAACAAATTTTAAAATTGGAAAAAAATTTTGTATGGTAATATTCGAAAATTAGATTCACGAATGGATCTAATGCATTGTTTCTCCATCTCCAGAAAATTTCCTTTCCAATGAAACTAATTTGGAGCTAAGCGGTTGGATAGTTTCAGAGTCTATAACGGACATAGGTAGAAACATTTTTTGTGTTTTATATATATAGATTTTATAATGACCTTCTACTACGATACTGATATATATTTAAATCAAATTTTTATAATTTCAATAGGGATAAAAGGTACCAAAAAAGGGTGAAAACGGGAAAGCATATTTTACTTGAAATAATCAAGTCAATTTAGATAAAATTTTAAACATTGGTTCCTGCAATCATACAAAAATTAACTAACAGAGTGTTATTTGGAACCCGAGTGTGATTGTGAAGATTGAAAGAAATCCGGCTAAACAGTTTTGTATTTATTTAAATTATAAATACGGATTTGAAGCGTAATACAAATTGTGTATTTTGAAAATTTCAACTTGACGGGTGTGTATCGACATAAAAGTTAGCTGATGTGCATCAGAGTAAACACAGGGAGAACTTATGGTAACGTCCAAAAATATTAGTCTAACATCTATTTTAAAGTATACCGATCGACTCAGTATCACTTTCTTGATACATACATTTGTTTTAGCCTATTAAAAACCTATTAAAACTGGCTGAAATCGGTCCATTTTTTCACCTAGTCCCCATACAAATGTCCTCCCGAAATTGGAATTTCTCGATTATAATATATATCGGTATCGACACAAGTTTCACTCAAAATAAGATTTAAATATTCGGAAGTCATGTCACGAAATTTGATGATGATCGGTACATAATTAGTCATGGCTCCCATATAAGGCGAAATCACTTTAACGAGTTAAAATCTCTTAAGAATTCAACAAAAATATGCTTCATACACACATTAATCAGACGGCCTAATTTCATGGCGATCGGTCCATAATTAGTCATAGCTCCTATATAAGGCCAACTTCACGAAAATAAATTATTGAAATTAATCAGTTACTCAGTGTGGTATATTTTATGGTCGGGCTTGACCGACCATACTGTCTTACGTGTTCTTTATTCATCTTTACAGTCTAAAAAAAAAGATCAGAACATAAAGTGTTTCGACGTTTTTGTTTAACACAATAACTACATAGATTATTTTCAAATATGAATTACTTTTCGGGCAAAAATTCTGGCATTTGTAATCGAAATAAATTATAAGAGCTTATTAACATTCGAGTAAAAATTGTTAGCTAGCGAGCACAATCTATACATTTTATATGATATCGAATAAGAAAATCCTAAAAATAAAAGAACTCGTATTAACGCGTATATGAAAGCTAAAATTAGCTACAAAACCTTTTCACATACAAGTAGGTAAACTTTGACAACCTGCAGCTCACCCTGTATTAAAGCAACATGGTTACGAGTAACATTTTTGGGAAGTTTAGAACCTCCTCTATAACTCTGATATAAATAGTTTTTCAATCGCACTAGGCATTAAGAATTGTTTACAAAGTGTTTGATAAGTCATACAGTACGTATGATTAATATTTAATTAAAATAATAACACTCATACGACAGTTTTTATTAATTTCAATTTCAAAATGACACCATTTTTCATATAAATTTGGTTGATACACAATTCAATTTCCTCTTCAGTGCTGGCCTAGATTTTTGACTTAAAATAATTCTTTTGGTGTTAAATCACACCATAGAGAATACACGAACTTATATTATGCTAAATAATTACATACATTCAAAGTATATATAAGTGCATATTTTCTAGTTTTTTGCCTTACTTATAAAAATGACACAAGTTAGCTGCATTTTATCGATTTTTAAAGTAGATAATAAGTTCAAATTGTAATAAGTTTACAGTACCAGCTTTTAGTAAATTTTTTACAGAAATATAGATCTACAAAGTAAACAATTTAAAACTATTTCACAAAGAATTTCGCTTATTTGAAAGTACTTAAAATAGTTACCACATTATTAGTTCTCAAATGGAAACGAACTATTGTTTAAGAAATAACTCAAACATTTCTAAAACAGTGAGGATTTCTCTAGTAAGTTATTTTTTTATTAAAGATTTTTCCTTCTTTAAAGATTTCTTAAACATTTATTTAAATTTAAAAATAAATATAAAATCTTCTAATTGTTTTATCTTACTTCTAACAGACAATTCATTTCTCTCAACAGAAATAGAAAACTTTACATCCTGTTTTCAAAAAAAATAGTTTGATGTTAAGAAATCTGTGACTTGCAGTAGGTTCTGTAAAATATTCTTATTGTTGTCTTCATTTGTTTTTAATAATGTTTGTCAATCTGTGCATTGTTTACAACTGCATTCTCAAAATTTTCACAAAATTTTTGTTAAACATAGTAGTTGGCCCCTGCTCTGTAAATTCTTCTACAAAATTTGTAAACTCAAAAGTATGTACGTCCTTTAAAATCCTTTTTTCATTTTGTTTATATTTTGTACACAATACGAATAAGATTTTGTCAGCATGTTTTATTTTTGTAGATTTGTAGGTGCAGAGGTTAGTTTACTTATCAAATTGTTGCAACAACAATAGCAAAAATACTAACAGCCACAACTTAAATATCTTGTCAATATATGTTGAAGTATGTTGTTTTGTTTATTTTACAGAAGATTCACAAAATCATCTGTATGTATGTTGACATACTCATGTACATTAAGGTGGTCTTGTTTGTATCTATAAAATATTAGTCCATTAAAATTGTTGTAAAACTCAACAAACAATTGCAAAATCATTGGGAGCTACTTAAGCAATAAAATGTTTGAGAGCAGCAGAATTAATATAGAAGCAGGGATATTATGTACCATATGAATTGAAGCAAGAGAAATGTTGCCGGGATGATATAAAAGGAATAATTTTTGCACTGAATCATTACATGCGATAAAAAATGAATTCATTACAATAACCCGAAGCGTAAGAGATCGTATGTGAAGCCCGACCAACCAGCCTAATCGACACCAAAGCCAAATATCTATGGCGCTAAGGTAATTCTCTGTGTTTGGTGGTAGCAAGAGGGTCCTATCTATTATGAGTTGATGAAATCTGGCCAGACCATCTCAAGGAACCAGACATAATATTCCATCATGAAAAGGCTCGGCCACATGTTGCAATACCTGTTAAAAAGTACAAAGTGGTTCGGAAGTACCCCGTCCGCCTGCTATTTGTTTCGATCGATGCAGAATGTTCTCTCGGGGATACGCGAGATAGAGGTATATAACATTTTAATATTAAATTTGAACAATGTTAATGAACACTTTAATTTAATTAAAATAAAGGGTCTTTCTTTAACCTTCTAACCGGTAAGGCTACATCTTGTCTTTAAACAACACTTTTTTACATTTTCTTTATACCTTCCAATATATTTTGACAAAAAGTCATCAAATTAGCATCGAAAATTATTTCGCAAATTTAACTATTAAAAAATGACATTTAGAATAAAATGATCGACATAGAAATTTTACGGTAAGTAGATAACATTTAATATTTAAGTTTTAAAACGTATTTGAAGTGAAACAAAAATAAAAAGTTTGATTTAAAAACGAAATAGCGAAGGCCTCCTCAAGGCGGTTTTGCCGGTTTGCGTGTACAAAAATGTCCTCCTCTCTAACATTGTAGTTTTCACCTTTTGTTCATAAAACTCTATTATTTGCTTATGGTTCTATTATTTTTCCTTTTATTTTACTATTTTGTTAAAGATGGATATTACTAAACGTCCTTATACGAAAAATTTCAATTTGGAGCAAATGCCTAATGAAGAATTTCTCGAGTTCATCGATTCTGTAGAGTTCTGTAGACAGCACATATGAAAGTATTGATAGCGATGACAGTGTTGCTGATTCCACTTATGTTCCAAAGACCAAACACCATTTTCGAAAATACATGCCCAATAAGCCGCATAAAAGAGGGATAAAATTGTTCGTGCTTTGTGATTCAAACGGTTTGCCTACCGGTTTTAAATCTACAATGGGTCCGAAAATAATATCATTTTACCTGTTATAACGGACAATGAAGCTACCTTAAATCTTTGGAGTTTCCTAATTTGATGCATCACATCCTGTATTTTGTTGACTTTTACAAATCGAAGCCGATGTTAGTCTATTTACGAGCCAGAGGAATTTATGGTTAGGCACATTAAGAGGTACTAATTTTGTTTTGTCATATTTCTTGCTGATCATGATTTGCTTTTTTGTAAACTGTGAAATGAACCAAGAGAAGAGATGATTTTGCGTAGAATACATGATCACAATACATGTAGCCGATGTGAATACTGTATTATGGAAGGATAACAAAGAACAATCAAAGTTTCCTCGGTATGACAGAAAGCAGAAGAAATTCATCGAAATCAACTGCCCTCAAATTATTCGAGAATACAATGAACGCATGGATGGAGTAGATCTCATGGATGGTCTTCAGGGTCGATACCATATTTGAGCAAAGGCTCGTAATATTATTATTAGGTTGTTCTACCATTTTGTGCACATGGTCTTTACAAATGCATTCATTTTATACAAACGTCCGCAGCCGATGAGGCCAATGCTTCCAACAATGTGTCCGATTTGTGTGAGGAACTAGCTGCTGGCTTTGTTTCCTTCAAATATATACGGTCTGAAGGACGACCATCTTTTCTAAATGTCTTTATAACTACAGCCTGGCATATCAGGTATTGGGAAAAGAGCTGCTCATAAAGTTGCTGATGTTCAGTTCGATGCTGACGATCATTTTCTTGTTTGGGTGTAGAGAAAACCCCCCCAAAAAAAAACGGTGTAAACATTTCCAAAAATGTAACACCCAAGTTGTTTGTTCCAAACGAGACCTGGCTTTCTGGAAGTACCACCATCGAAAATAATGTGTATTTTAACTTTGTTTCTTTCTCTTAATAAAATTTGTTTATATATAAAATTTACCTTTGGTGTCATATTACACGCAAACCGGCAAGACTGTGTACAGGTAGCCTTCACAATTTTTTACTTTTACAGTCTTGCCAGTTAGAGGGTTAAGCATTCCTGCATAGGGTAACATATAGACGAGACGGAATTGTCAAAAACCTAAGTCTGTTGTCAAAAACCTATCTCTTGCAACAACAAAATACATGTTAGTCAATGTATTTTGTTGTTGTATCAAACATATGATTTGTTTTATTTTTGTTTGACAAAGCAGAGTGTCTCGTCTCTATGTATAATTCTCTATGCATTCCTGTCTATAATTTTAACCCCCTGTCTATAGCTGATAAATTTACATCATGATAAACGTCAAAATGGTTGTCAAGATAAAAAGTTATCAGGTATAGTCTTTATTTATTAGTATTATTGCTTCGTTATGACAAAATTGTTAGTGCTTTTGCTCAGACAACTTTGTCTTGACAACAAACGTCATTAATTGTCATAATAAATATTTGTCAAGTACAGACAGGGTTACCCCCTGTCGATAGACCTTTTAAACAAATTTTATATTTGTTTAAAAGGTCTATCGATGCCATTATGTATGGCATATAATATCGTGATTATGTCCGCCGCGAAATATCTTATTTTACATGAATTTGGCGAATTTGGTTATGTTTTGTTACGCTTTGAGGGCAGCTGTGAATTGTGGCTTTTTCGCATAGAGCAGCGACTTAAGAAAATTCAACAAGAAAAAGTCTAACGGCGTCAAATCGCACGATGTAGGTTGTAAGTTCTCATCACCTCCACGTGAGATGACCATTCTCTCAAATTGCTCGTGCCGAATGTTCAATGTGGTATGAGCTGAGTGGCACTAAGCGCCGTTCTGTTGAAACCACATGTCGTTGGCGTGCATATCATCCAACTCAGGCTAAAAGAAGTTGGTAATCATCGAACTATAGCGCTCGCCGTTGACGATGATGGCCTGGCCAACATTCTCATAGACGTATGGACCGGCGTCATCGCTATATATTTCTTTGATAGCCAAAAATCCATACCAAACAGTGACTTTTTCGAGATGCATTGGGCGCTCCTAGATGTCATGTGGCTTAATATGGTTCCAAATTCGACAGAAATGAGCTTCACGTACGGAACTTCGACCGAACAGAACACCCATTTTGATAAAACAATTTCATCATTTACACGTATTGTTGAACGCTATATCCGTTCATGGAGATTTGGCAAAACAAACTGAAAAAATTACAGCCAATTTGGCAGACGTTACTTCAATAGTATTGATTCTAGCAACTTTCAAATTTTAGAAGTCCCTATTGGAAGACCCTTTATAAGGTGTCGATATTCCCAACTAAAAGGAGACAGTTTCTCTACTAAAATAAATTTTATTTTATTCTCCTCAGCACGCTTTTGTGTCGATGTTAGTGTCAATTGGGAACATTATCTATTTAACTCACCAGTTTACAGAAATATAATAAAGAACTTTTATTAACAAAGCTTTCTTTAATCTTGTTTCTGTTTTTACATTGATTGACTTATGCGAAGTTTACGAAGTTTTTCAGCGTTGTATTCTTTGGTATTATTACTTATTTTGGTTGGTTTTGCCTTAGTCAACTGTCCGCTAACAATTGCTTCTTTGTTTTTTGAGGGACCACCCTAATGTACATACTTTCATACATATATTTTGTAAGTTCTGCAGAAGAGTCATCTCTGGTAAAGTGCTGATATTTTATTGTATATTTTGGTATCACCAACATGACCTTTTCTTTGCAATGTATTGCATTTGTTTTCATTTGTACGTTGAAGAGGATGCATTCATTAACAAACATACTGAAATACTTTTGCACTATGGGCATGAAATCTATAAACGATAGATTTTTAAATAATTACTTTTGTTTACATTTTAAAGACAAAGGACAGAACAAGTCCCTTTGCTTAATGTTGAAATTGGTAGAATTGTGAAATTTTTAATTAATTTAACTGGTAAAGTTAATTATTAAACTATAAGACAAGTGAGCTGTGCCAAGTTTTTAGTATTTTTTTTCTGGGAAGTATATTCACCAACACTTTCAAATTTTATTCTCTGGTATCTTAGGGAAAATTCTGTATTCCTTAATTTTTACTTAATGCCCCATTGTGCTTGTTATTTTGTTAAACTTTAGCAAATATGTACTCATATGTTTATATACTTAGTCTTGTAACATTTATCTCTTGGTAAACATATGTATTCCACTTTGATGCTCCTTGTTCTTTGCTGTATGTTTTATAGTTTATATTCTTGTTGTTTTAAGTTTATTTCTTGTTTTTTTTTATTTTTTTTGTTGTGGTAGAAATTGTTTTATTTTCTTTAAAATATTTTCAGTTTTTAGGTGTCAAAGGTTGTTTATTAAATTAACGTTTAAATAAAGTACACAATGAAAATTTATTAGAATAGAATACAAAGATTATTACAGACCAAAAAAGTAATATCGAACTGTATGGTTATTTTGACGTTTTACAACAATTTGTTAATGGTTGTGGTTTACAGAGTGAGAGCAAAAATAACATTGCCAATAGGCAACTATACGACAATGTTGTTATAAACATAAGGTCAAGACTACGGAATCAAAAATACCAGATTTTCAGGGCATGACTCTAACAACTTTTCAAATATGTCAGATTCTGACAACTATGGAGAAATGTGTGGCAAAATCTGACAAATTTTCTATGAAAATAGTGAGTCAGATTCTGACAACTTTTCTATGGAAAAAAAGTGTCAGATTCTGACAACTTTTCTATGGAAAAAGTGTGTCAGATTCTGACAACTTTTATATGGAAAAAGTGTGTCAGATTCTGACAACTTTTATATGGAAAAAGTGTGTCATATTCTGACAACTTTTCCATGGAAAAAGTGTGTCAGATTTTGACAAATTTTCTATGGAATAATTGTGTCAAATTCTGACAAATTTTCTATGAAAAAATTGTGTCAGATTCTGACAACTTTTCTATGGAAAAAGTGTGTCAGATTCTGACAACTTTTCTATGGAAAAAGTGTGTCAGATTCTGACAACTTTTCTATAGAAAAGTTATGTCAGATTCTGACAAATTTTCTATAGAAAAGTTATGTCAGATTCTGACAAATTTTCTATAGAAAAGTTATGTCAGATTCTGACAAATTTTCTATAGAAAAGTTATGTCAGATTCTGACAAATTTTCTATAGAAGTTATGTCAGATTCTGACAAATTTTCTATAGAAAAGTTATGTCAGATTCTGACAAATTTTCTATAGAAAAGTTATGTCAGATTCTGACAAATTTTCTATAGAAAAGTTATGTCAGATTCTGACAAATTTTCTATAGAAAAGTTATGTCAGATTCTGACAAATTTTCTATAGAAAAGTTATGTCAGATTCTGACAAATTTTCTATAGAAAAGTTATGTCAGATTCTGACAAATTTTCTATAGAAAAGTTATGTCAGATTCTGACAAATTTTCTATAGAAAAGTTATGTCAGATTCTGACAAATTTTCTATAGAAAAGTTATGTCAGATTCTGACAAATTTTCTATAGAAAAGTTATGTCAGATTCTGACAAATTTTCTATAGAAAAGTTATGTCAGATTCTGACAAATTTTCTATAGAAAAGTTATGTCAGATTCTGACAAATTTTCTATAGAAAAGTTATGTCAGATTCTGACAAATTTTCTATAGAAAAGTTATGTCAGATTCTGACAAATTTTCTATAGAAAAGTTATGTCAGATTCTGACAAATTTTCTATAGAAAAGTTATGTCAGATTCTGACAAATTTTCTATAGAAAAGTTATGTCAGATTCTGACAAATTTTCTATAGAAAAGTTATGTCAGATTCTGACAAATTTTCTATAGAAAAGTTATGTCAGATTCTGACAAATTTTCTATAGAAAAGTTATGTCAGATTCTGACAAATTTTCTATAGAAAAGTTATGTCAGATTCTGACAAATTTTCTATAGAAAAGTTATGTCAGATTCTGACAAATTTTCTATAGAAAAATTGTGTAAGATTTTGACAAATTTTCTATAGAAAAATTGTGTAAGATTTTGACAAATTTTCTATAGAAAAATTGTGTCAGCTTCTGACAAATTTTCTATAGAAAAATTGTGTCAGACTCTACGGAGAAAAGTTATCAGATTCTGACAACTTTTCTACGGAGAATATATATCTGTCAAAGTTTTTTTTTTTGTTTCGAACAAATCAATTTTTTTACCAACGAATATTTAATTTGAAAAAAAAAAACCGCTAAAGCACACCGATTGCTCACCAAAACTTAAGGTGAATATGTTTTATCGGTTTCAATGTGCTAGCGATGATTTGTGTTTAGAAGTGGTGATTTGGACACAGAAGACAAAGGTCGCCGAGGCCAACTAAAACGTTGGAAGACCAAGAATTGGAGGCTCAACGAAGATTAGGACCTTGAAACATAATTGGGAGCTCATGCAGCAACTTCAAAACGTTTGCGAGCAGCCAATGCTCTGCATTTGGTGGGAAACTGTGCGGAAACTGTGCGGAAGGCAACTGATTCGTTTGAAGCGAGCACTAATATTCCATCATAACAACACAAGGACCCATATTGCAATACCTGTTAAAATGTATTTAGAATGAAGTGGTTGGGAAATTTTGCCTCGCTTGCTTTATAGTCCAGACCTTGTGTTGTCCGACTACTATTTGTTTCGATCGATGCATGACTCTATATCTGGGATACGCTCCGCTTTGAAAGAGAGTAGCCGATATTGGCTTGATTCGTTATTGGCCAAAAGATGAGATGGTTTTTGACTCGGGAAAGATGGGAAAAGGTAAAAGCTAGCAATGGCCAATACCTTAAGAAATTAATGTTGTACAAACGATACAAAAATAAAAGCTAGAAATTTAAAAAAATCTCGCTTTTTTAATTCATGTACCCAATATTATCTCATGAAAAAGCTTAAGAAATTGTATAAAGAAAAATACTAATCAACGAGAAAAAAATCATTACAAATATTTTAGTTACTTAAATAATATTAAAAAAACTTGAAATATCTTTTATGATACAAATTTCTAAATATTTCAGCTTATACTAATACAATGCTTAATAAACAGATGATAATGATTTATTACACTCGTACTAAGTAACAAAATAAACTATAATTTGTAAAAGGGTGTCACATATAATACCAACGTCAGAATACTTTTAAATGTGCCTTCATAAAACGAATAAATAGAAACTTAATAAACTTGTCAATGTAATATGTTTTTTACAAAATAGAAAAAAAAGACACATAAAATTAATGCAGAATTTTCTAAAATAGTTTTCAATGTTGCTTTATATTTATTCCTTAATAGTCTCAGGCAAGCAGGCGTTAGGGTTGGGCAGACAGGCTGGGTTTCCTAAAGTGGAAGTGTTAAAAATTTGTGTAACATTTGCGGAAAATTGCTTCCGGCTAATGTTCTATAATGCTAAAGATGACGACGATTGCGTTGATGATAACAGAAATATGTATTTATTTATATACGTGCCTTTAGACTCACAGACAGACAAATTTAATACAATCAAACACACGCTACTACCTCTTTCCTTGTGCAAATATGAGTAAAACTTTAAAAACGCATAGAAAATATTTCTACCCCGAAAGTTTTCATATTTTGTTTTAGTCTTTGAGAGCTGGTGTTTTACTTGTGTGATGAAAGAATTTTCTTACCAATGCCGGAAGGAAACACAATGTGCGACATAATTTCTTAGAAGAACTACTAAGGATTCAACGGCTGAGTGATAAGTTTACGGGAATTAAAAAATGGAACAATAAAAAAAGGTAATATTTCATAAAAAGTCTGAGAATCTGTGTAATTTAAGAACAGTTATCAGAATTTGAGAAGCTTTTCCTAAGAAAAGTTTATAGAATCTCAAAAGCTTTTTCAAAATCTGACACACTTTTTCCATAGAAAATCTGTCAGAATCTGACACAATTTTTCCATAGAAAATCTGTCAGAATCTGACACAATTTTTCCATAGAAAATCTGTCAGAATCTGACACAATTTTTCCATAGAAAATTTGTCAGAATCTGACACAATTTTACCATAGAAAATTTGTCAGAATATAGAAAAATTGTGTCAGATTCTGACAATTTTTCTATAGAAAATTTGTCAGAATCTGACACAATTTTTCTATAGAAAATTTGTCAGAATCTGACACAATTTTTCTATAGAAAATATGTCAGAATCTGACACAATTTTTCTATAGAAAATTTGTCAGAATCTGACACAATTTTTCTATAGAAAATTTGTCAGAATCTGACACAATTTTTCTATAGAAAATTTGTCAGAATCTGACACAATTTTTCTATAGAAAATTTGTCAGAATCTGACACAATTTTTCTATAGAAAATTTGTCAGAATCTGACACAATTTTTCTATAGAAAGTTTGTCAGAATCTGACACAATTTTTCTATAGAAAATTTTTCAGAATCTGACACAATTTTTCTATAGAAAATTTTTCAGAATCTGACACAATTTTTCTATAGAAAATTTTTCAGAATCTGACACAATTTGTCCATGAAATTTATTCTTATCAAATATTTCTTAAACTTATGGCATAATCCACCTACAGAAAATTTATTTTTCATACCCACAACTAGTTATTAGTACTTCTTCCACAAATACATAGAGAAAATTTAAATTTTACAAATGTTTGTTTCACACTTGTAAGGAAGACACAGCCGAATATATACTTTGTAAAGAACATTTGCTTAAATTTGAATATCTCACTCCTCTTACACTTTTCCACACAGACAGATCTGTAAAGACTTTTTGCTTAAAAACTGTAATATTTACGGCAGAGTTAAGAAAGCAAAAGAGTTCAGAGTGTAAAATCCTTCTTAAGCCGTTAACTTTAATTTAATTCAATTTATGTTCAGTTGAATTTTAAGTTTTGTTCTTTTTTTTTTACTTTCTTTCATCGTCATGCTCGTAACAAATGTCTTGTAATTAATTTTTGTTGGTTTTCTTTTTGCTTTTACGAAAACATTTGGCGTCCAGTTCTGTTCTTTTGTAAATTATTCTTTAGCTGTCTTAAGGTTCTTTAAATCAAAGAAATAAATATTTGTTTGTTTTTTTTTATTTCCAATTGTTGTCCTTTTTTTCGTGGCTTATATACATATTTTTTAATTGTTAAACTTTTTTAATCGGAAAACTTTGATTTTGAAATGGGTTTTTGGTGGCATTTAATTTTACAGTTTGTATTTTTTCTCCGAAATGTTAATGTTTTGTTAAGGGACAAAAATAAAAACTCATTGATAGGTGTTAGCTTTAAATTCATTTGAATTTGTTTTATTTAATAAAAGACTGAATACTGTGAAATGTGATTGACCACATGGACCGCTAAAGTTTTTTTCCAGTTAGGGTTTATTAATTTTTCGCATTTGATTTGATGATAATGAGTTAAAATCTTTAAAATGTTCGCATATGTACGTCATAAATATACGACATTTCGTAAATGTGCGGAGTCTTTGAACGCCTTAATATTTTCAAACAATAATTCTCTACAATAATAGATAATATAATGTGGGCTATATGGTATTATTATAAGGCATTTAGTTAACTTAATAACAACCACTTGTCTCCAATAACTATTCATAAGGACCGATGATAATTCCACCTTTCTAGAAAGCAAATATCATTGTACGAAAGCCGTGTAATAAAACACATTAATCTCATGAATTCAATCGGGACCGCTGTCGGCATACCATGGAAACAGATTTGGCTATAAATGTTAATTATATTGTCACGAATTTGCACGAGCGATTTGAATTTATTGGTCGGTAGCAACTGCCAGCAACATTCATCGTGTTTATAAACTTTTCTATCAGTAGAAGCTTTTACTTATCAAAAAAGTTGATAGCATGCTGTTATTTGAAAGAATGGCAACACTGAATGTTTAAGCTGCGAAAATTAACATCGAAAGCTCTAGAATTTGAATATAGTAGTTGTTTGTTAAGATCATTGTAGAAGGTTCATGAAAGATGACGTGTGTATAAATAGTGGCTGAGGTTGTAATCGTCAGTGAGTCTAATAAAACACATCGTTAAGTAAAGACATCAACTGCAGTGTATACTTGTACATTATAAACGTGTATAAAAACACTGAGTGACTATTTTAAATGTTGTTGTATTCTTTAAAAAAATAAAGAATTGTTACAAATTTTAAACTACTAAACTGCTTTTATTTGCAATCAAAAGTATCTGGTTTATTTAAAGAACATAAACCCCCATTATTAAAAGCTAGAAACGTTGCAATATAAAATCTACTTATTTTTACAATTGTTTACATGTTATACTATGAACGCATGATAATGATATTATGTGAAAATTGACAGTATCGTTAGAGAGAACAATCAAAATAAAATATAATGTATTCTGGTGATAATGTATCCAGCCGCAAGACGATCATTGATGACAGGGGTTGGAGTAAGACTTTCAGATGGGTGAATAAGAAAAATTAAACATGATACTTGTTTGTGGACCAACGAAAATTTGTTTGTTCATTGTTTGTAACATCTTGAGAAACTTCGTCAGAGTTAGCAGATCCTACACAAGTTGTTCTAAAATGCTTACTGTATTACAAAAATCCCTTCATTCTTATTTGCATAGCTTTGGCTTTTAGTGCACCGCACAATTTCTGCACATGCCTTCCAATGAGTCACACACATCAACATATACTTACGTATCTCTTACTTGCTGTTATTTATCAGTTTAATTTCTTAAGAGTGTACGATCAAATTCCCCTGTAGTCTAGAAGTTTCGAATGAAGCTGAATACTTTGGGGTAATTCTAAGCTCTCGTGGAAGAGTAATGCTCAGAGTCGATTGCGAAAGAAAATACTGCAGTTATAAGTCCTATTCTGAACAATGGTGCTCTAGTCTGCTGGAGAGCGGTGGACGTCAAAACACAAGTCTCCATTCCTGTCTTTTTATGACTTGCTCCATGGATACCACTACTCAGGTCATACTACAAGACATACCTCACATTGATCTCTACATTGAATAAATTTCTGCTAATTCTAGTCTAAGACTGAATGAGTCGGAATGAGAGAAGCATGATCACCGTATTGATTATGATACCATCCTTAAAAGTATAAGAAAGCAAATCTGGTAGCAGCGAATAGACAATATAGTACATTCACCGAACATTGATATGACTTTTAAGATTATAAGGAGATGACTGAGGAATTAAACATGTATACGTACAATGGCTCGATATTTTCATCTATTGAACTCGGCCTCTTGGTTTTTCTTAGACTGACATAGCTACGAGTAGAATCCGAGATTTTAATCTCAAAAAATATCGACTATTAATATGTGAAGCAACGAACGAGCCATCTCTGTATATAACTGTGGTCATATATCATTGCCTGCAGTATCAAATTTTTAGTATACACGAATAATTGACAATACTTGAATAAATCTAAGGGTTTCACAATAGCACTTAGAGGCCTCGATCTCAAATCATTCTGACGCTGAACTCTTTAATAATTTAAATTTTTTTAATGCCGTAATATCAGCATTAAATATTACTGCCTACAATTGCAGAAATAATGTTCGATCGCAAACACAGTATTTTTATATGGCAGTATGTAGTGATTCAGACAGCTTTAATTGTACTCGTCTATGAAAACATATGGGACTTGCTTCCTATTAGTAAAATCACTCTATCAAGAATCATAGGATAATAATGTATCATTATCTTCCTGAGCTAAGAAAGGAACGAGCAGGTTTCCGCGCCCACAAATCCTGTGTCGACCATGTAAATAGCCTGAGAGTGATCGTAGAGCAGTCTGTGGAATAGAGATCACCTCTATACCTCACTTTCATAAACCTCGAAAAGCCATTGGCCACATTAAACCACTCAACAATACGGAATGCATTGGAATGTAAAGGTGTACCTTCTAAGATAATAAGACTCATAAAAGGTCTATATGTTAACGCAACCTGCCGAATTCTGCATGAAAGGCAACTAGGTAACAACAAGATAAAACATTAACTCCGGTGTTCGACAAGACTGTGTTTTATCTCCTCTTTTATTTAATTGCGTACTTGACGTTGTGATGAATAATGCAACTTGCCAAAGAAGGGAAATCACTTGGGGTGTTCAAGGCAGATTGGAGGACCTCGACTACGCTGATGATATCTGCTTACTAAACTATACATTTTTAGACATGCAGACTAAGTTGTCAGTAATACAAGAAATTGCATCACACGCTGACCTGAAATTAACTTTGCCAAAACTAAAACAATGAGAATAAACTCTAATAATGAGCAAAGACTGTCCGTGCAGAATCAGTGGCTTGATGAGGTAGAATGATTTTGTTACCTGTGAAGCGCACTGGACAAAAGTGGTGGTTCTAAGGCTGACATCTCAAGCCTTATAAACAAGGCAAGCATTCGGACAACTTAAGTCGGTGTGGAATTCATCGTACTTATCAGGACGTACAAAGCTAAATCTTTTCAACTCGAACGTAAAATCCACACTGTTACGTGACATACAATCCGTACGAGTTTCCGTAAATAAATGCTTAAAGCAGATCCTACATATATATTGGCCCTGAACAATTTCGAACAACGAGCTACGGTCAGAAGCCAGACAACAACCGATCCATCTGGAAATTCGAAAACGTAAATGGTGTTGGATTGCGGAAACCATTGACAGATATTGCAAGACAAGCCATGGACTGGAATCCGCAAGGCAGTCGACGAATAGGAAGGCCATCCCATACCTGGAAACGGCAAGTCGAAATAGAAACATCCCATCTTCATCTACGTTGGAACGAAATAAAACATCGTGCAACAGATCGATTATATTGGAATAATCTTGTTACGGCCCTATGCTCCTCGAAGGAGTTAAAAGGAACAAATATATAAACTATATACAGTTATTTTTACATTCGTAAGTTGCAGTTACTCAGACGTCCCAAAAAATCGTAACTATACGAAGCAGGGAAAAGTTGATACGATAGTACTTTTTTTATACTATTTCTTAATAAAAAGTACCATGGTACTTTCGGGACTAATTTGATACTTTAAAACAATTTTCTGTATTTAATGTTCATTATAAAGACTAATTTACAAATTCCTATAGAATCAGAATAATTGTCTGCTATAGCTAAATATTTTCGATAGAAAATCATGTGTATAACTGTATTTTCTGTATAAAAATCTGGTGTATAACAGTACTATATAAAAATAATTATCAGTATAACAGTATTTTCTGTAGAAAATCTTGTGTATAACAGTATTTTTTTAAAAAATCTTGTGTATAACATTATTTCTATAGAAACACTTTTGTATAATAGTATTTTCTTTGCAAAAACATGTGTTTAACAGTATGCCATAACGATAATTTTCAGTATAACAGTATTTTCTATATAAAGCAGTAAGTATAACAGTATTTTCAATAGAAAACCTTTTGTGTAACAGTATTTTCTATAGAAGATCTTATGTATAACAATACATGTAAAGGAAATCATGTGTATAACAGTATTTCTATATAAAACAGTTAGTATAACAGTATTTGCTATAGAAAATCTTTTATATAACAGCATTTTCTAAAGAAGATCTTGTGTATAACATTATATCTATAGAAAATCATGTATATAACAGTATTTTCTATAAAAAATCATGTTGTTTAACTGTATTTTCTAAAGAAAATCTTGTATATCATAAGCATAAAAGTATTCTGAGGTTGGAAAGAGTATTATTTGAATATTACTTAGATACCGAACACATTTTTATACCCTACACCACCATAGTGGGGAGGGTATAATGGATTTGTGCAGATGTGTGTAACGCCCAAAAATATTAGTCTAACACCAACCTTAAAGTATACCGATCGACTCAGATATTTCGATAAAATTTGGTTCGATAAAATTTTGCCCAAGGACGAACCCTATTGAAATTGGCTGAAATCGGTTCATTATTTCACCTAACCCCCATACAAATGTCCTACCAAAATTGGACTTTATAGGTCATAAATGTTTAATTTATATATGTATCTACACAAGTTTTTCTCTAAATAAGTTTTATATATACAGAATTCATGTCACCAAATTTTATGATGATCGGTCCATAATTAGTCATAGCTCCCATATAAGGCCTGCTTCCGATAATCATTTTAACGATCATAAATCTCCTAAAAATGTTGGTATACACATAAAATGCAACATAAATAACTTTCATATAGACATTAATCACACTACCTAATTTCATGGTGATGGGTCCATAATTGGTCATAGCTCCCATAGAAGGCTCACTTCCGAAAATCGCTCACGAATATAAATTATTGAAATTTTGAAAGAAAAATGTTTTTGCTCATTTCTTAGTGTAGGGTATTATATGGTCGGGCTTGACCGACCATACTTTCTTACTTGTTTATATTTTGTATCTGATACGAAGCCCGTGTTTGAAATATGCTTAAGTATTTAACGCCAACCTCCGGATATATAGGAAATTGGGTGCCTCGATATCAATCTGAGGATTGCGGGTTAGATTTTCTTCAGAGACTCTTTTTCTTTTATCTGTATCTGCAGATACAGATACGAAAATATGATATATAATTATACCCTACACCAGGGTATTATGCGTTTGTGCTGATGTTTGTACCGCCCAAAAATATTAGTCTAACACCCACCTTAAAGTATACCGATCGACTCAGAATCATTTCCTTTCGATTAAACGATGTCTGCCCGTCCGTCTGGTTGGCTGGTGGTCCATGTAAAGCTTTTGCGCAAAGTACAGGTCGCAATTTTGATGGTATTTCGATAAAATTTGACAAATGCTTTTTTTCAGGCCAAGAACTAAGCCTATTGAAACTGGCTGAAATCGGTTCATTATTTCACCTGGCCCCCATACAAATATCCTCCCGAAATAGGGCTTTATCTGTCATAAATGTTTAACTTATATATGTATCTACACAAATTTCGCTCAAAATAAGTTTTGTGTATACGAAACTCATGTCAACCAATTTTATGGTAATCGGTCCATAATTAATAGCTCCCATATAAGGCCCACTTCCTAAAATCAATTTAACGTGCATAACTCTCTTAAAAATTTTGGAACCCAAATATAATTTAACAAAAGTGAGTTTCATATTTGGTAACTGCCAAATCTAATGGCGATCGGTAAATAATTAGTCAAAGCTCCCATAAATTATTGAAATTTTAAAAGGAAAATGATTTTCTCATTTACTCAGTGTAGGGAATTGTATGGTAGACACTTGTTTTTAATTAATGATGTCCTAGGAAAATTAATGTAATGAAGCCGATAATTGAGATTCACCACCTGTATCTAACTGAATTCCATTGAAATGTTATTATACTGCTGGACCTTATGACACTATTTGGTCTATCATAGACTTCATGGACATTTTTCCTCATGATACCCCATCGTAAATTCAGGAGCTTAATTAACAACAAGGACCTGGCAAAAAAAATACTCTGTCAAATTTGTTAATTCCTAGGATGTCACAAATAAATAAAATCTCCAATAAATTACACATTTCAATGTATAAAATAACACATGTAGAGTAACATTAGGACCACAGAAAACCCATAACATAAATTAAACACAATTCCTTAAGACAATAAAGTTTTCGCAAAAAAAAAACTTTTTAATAGACTCTCTGTCAGGTAATAAGTATGAGTGTGTATTTTTCCATTATCAGCCATCATCAAGAGGATTTAGTTGTTAGATTTTTTTTTTTGGGGACTGATTTTTTAGATCATAAAATACCTGGTGAATGCACACAAACTCTAAATAAATAAACAAAATAAACTACAAAAAATAACAACGAAGGCAACAAAATAAATAAACAGACCAAAAGTGTCAATGCAGATTTAAATCTAAACAAACAATTTGTTGTTGTACCTTTTTAACATAAAAACAACAATGACACAATTTTGCTTTGTGTATGTGTGTGTGTGTAAATAACAATACAAGGGTGTCTTTAAGTGTGTGTGTGTTTTGATATTTCCTGTTAAACAGCAGCCTACTGCTGAGAGTCCTTCATTTGCTGGTTGTTAACAATAAATTTTCTAACTGCAAATCCTTAACTGTCGTTGTGTGATTTAAAGTTTGTGCCTTTTGATGTCTTTCTCTCTACCCATCTGTCTTTGCATTTTGCTGCCTTAATAAACTCCTTCAAAGTTGAGAGTCTGTTTGCCAGTTTGCCATATTAAGGACTATAACTTGGGATTTGTATGAGACTTAAAGTTGGTTGCTTTGTTTTGTCTTTTTTTTTTGGTTTAAAGTATGTTTGGTATTTTGTAGTTCCTTAGGCTTTTTTTTTTCTTTGTTTTTTGTCTTGCTAATATAAAGTTGAGCTTCAAGAAAATTGAAATGCTGCCAACTTTTTTCGTGCATACGTCCTTTTTTTAGGATTTGTATGTCTGTATGCAGGAATTTTAACATAATTTAGTGCAAATTGTAAATGAAATGTAAGTCTATAATTTTTAAGGTACTTGACAGTTGTTATTTAAAATTTTATTTAAATAAAATGTGTGTTAGAAATTGCGAGGAAATAAAGTTTGTGTGTATATAATTGAGTGTTGTATGCAGAGTTATTTGTATGTTGATTTTGTTATATCTTATAACACTGTCTGTTAATTCGAAAAAGTCATTGAAAATCCTAGTAATTGTGAGGGAAAAGTAAACATTTATTTCGATTGAAAACTAGAATTTTTATTAAAGTAAATATTACTCATACTTCACGTAGTCCAGAATTTATTATACCCTTCACTCCCACTATATATTATATATGTATAGGTTTGCGCAGATGTGTGTAACATGCAAACATATTGTCCCAACACCCTTAAAGTATACCAATGTGCTCAGTTTTATTTTCTGAGTCGATTGAGCGATGTCCGTCCGTCCATCTGTCTGTCCGTCTGATCGTCCATGTAAACCTTGTAATCAAAGTGCAGGTCATCACTTCAAGATAATTGATCCAAGGATGGACCCTATTGAATCTGCATGCAATCGGTTCATTATTATTCCTAGTCCCCATACAAATGTCCTTCAGAAATAGAACATTATTGGTCATAAATGTTGTATATAAAAAGAAATCACTTTCAGAAATTTTGTGTGGATCAGTCACTATTTAGTCATAGCTACCATATATGGAACACTTCTGAAAATCACTTTACCAAGCATAAATGTCTTCAAAATGTTGGTATCCTAATAAAATTCAACACAAATAAGTTTCATATATAAGTAATTCATGCAACCTAATTTTATAACGTTTGGTTCACAATTAGTCGTAGCTTCCATATGAGGCCCACTTCCGAAAATAACATTAACGAGCATTAATGTCTTCAAAATGTTGGTATCCAAGCAAAACTAAGTGCTAAATATTAACAATTCATAACACAGTGCAACAGTGCAAAAAACACACGATCATGACAGTATATGTTCGACTCTACTACCATTTCGGTGAACAATTTTTTTTTATGGGCCCCCAAAGATTCTGAAAATCAGTGGGACCTCAAAAAATGCTGTCATTAGTTTTTGGCCAACAGCTTATTCACACTTGGTGATACCTCTTAACTTTATGTGGCAATAATGTAGCCAAACAACTTTTGCAAACATTTTTTCCCAAAAAATATAGCTTTTTCGTGTCATTTTAATGGGGATCAATGGTTGGCACCTCAAAGTTTGACATTTAAAAATAAAATCACCAAAAATCCATTGATGATCCGAATGAGCTGAAATTTAATGTATTGATAGTTCTTGAGAAGGTCTAAATATGGTTATATCTCAAGGTTATCTCCTTTAGTTCAAGAGATATTTAGTTTTAATTTTAATTTAGCACGAACTTTTTTCGTATTTTATTTATGACGGGCCTACGGAGGGTCGACATTTTTTTTTAAATATCACGTATACTTGCGATCAAATTCTAAAGACAATAAAACAAACCTGATAAAAATTATCTAGTCCCTATAAAAAGTTAAACGTATCCAAATTTTAAACAGCTTTTTATAGGTTTCAACTTTGTATGAGTTTTTAGATTTTTTTTAGATAGAGGGAGTAACGTTTGTTGATCTTTTATTTGAATTTTCTTATATTCAAAGTGACAGGAAGGACTTCAGCAGGAATCTTATACCACATACCGACAGTAAGGTTAAATAACGATTTTCCCTGTAATGTGTTGTGCGAGCCACTGTCCAGTCGACGACGAATTGTGGCCACTTCAGAAAAACACTTAAAAGGGAATCTCATAAAATTTCTAATAATGATACAAAATTGTGTACAGATGAGTTTAATTTTATCTAAAATTCTACTGGAATATATTAAGGAAATCGATACATTTGAAGATCATAATTTGTCATAGCTCCCACTTTCGCACACATTTCCCACTAAAAACTGTTATGATTGGTCGTTAATAGACTCAAGGTTTATTAAATGGCCTAAGAGCCCTTATTAACAGTAATCATTTCATATTGTAAAGGACTTTCTAATAAAAGTTTTTATTTTGAATCACCCTGTATTTCGGTAGCTGTCACTTTTGAAGCTATTATTCTTTGACGTTTGACAAGTAGAAAGTATGCCATTACTAAAAATGGAATGATACACGCTTCAACAATGCACTGAAATGATTAACATACACTACAAAAATGGTGAAAATCTTGCAGTCACAGTTCACAAAACTAAAGCATTTTTGGGTCGTCCTGAAGCACCTTGTCGGCCCGCAATACAGAAATTGGTGGAAAAATTCGAGCTGTTGGGACAAGTTAGTGATGTGAAGAAGCCTCTCCTCAACTTGTGACTGTTTGGTGCGGTTTATGGTCCTGGCGGGGTCATTGGACCTTACTTTTTCGAAAATGAGGTTGGATAGACAGTTACGGTGAATGGATTACGCTATCGAGAAATGATTAATGATTTCTTATGGTCGAAGTTGGATGAAATTGATCTGGACAACGTTTACTTTCAACAAGACGGCGCTACGTGCCACACAAGCAACGAAACTATTGCTCTTTAACGGGAAAAGTTTCCGGACCGTGTTATCTCTCGAAAATGTGATCACAATTGGCCACCAAGATCTTGTGATTTAACACCTTGCGACTTCTTCCTTTGGGGCCACGTGAAAGATGAGGTCATTGCCAACAGCCCAGCGGCGAATCAAGATCTCGAAGATAGAATTCGTGAGGCTATCGAGGACATAGGGCAGCCACTTTGCGATTTGGTAATGGAAAATTTTACGAAAAGGATATGGTCCTGTAAGCGTGGTCGTGGAGGCCATTTGGCCTCTTCCTCTTTATTATGAAATAAACATCCGATCATTTATCTCAAAAACGGAATTTTTCTTTGAATACCAAAATAACACCTCTTGTTGGAAAACCCTGTATAATACATATATATGGACAAAAATACTTAAAAATGTCAAATTGAAGAAACAGACAGGTTCTTCAAAGGTCTGCTTCCTTTAAAATCTTTACCGCAGAGAAGTCTTGGATGTTTGGAATATGTTTGCTAATGGGCAAAGTTTCTAATATAGGATTCCAAGAGATAAACGCTTTGGCTCTCGGTCGGATAACGTCTTATTATTATAAAGTAAATGCAACGGATGTAATCCAATGAGGTGAATTCGTTGGCTCTATAAATTACGACTAGCTACTGAGTACGACGAGGTAAATGTATTACGAGGAGATAAATTCTTCAGCTCTCTTCTGCCAACTACAACTTATTGACTATACTAGCTACTGAGTTCAATTCGATGAGATAAATGCTTCGGCACTCGGTGGGCTAATAACGAATTATTCGTAAATACAGCTTATGCATGCAATCCGAGGTGATAAATTCTTTAGCTCTCATCGGCTAATGGGTAATGGGTACAATCCGACCAGATAAATTCATCGGCTCTCGGTCAGTTAACTATGGATTTTAACTACGGTATTAGTACGAAGTAAATACTATGTCCTCGACTAATTTTACTTTGTTACTCGGGAGCAAAGTATAAGTAGATCGGGAATTCGATTTTAGCCTGCCCTGTTCATGTGTTTCTTAGATGTCTTATATTAAAATTCACATAAACTATTTGGAAATTATTAACAACAATATACTAATATATATGTCGTATTAGTATTAATTATGTTAAGTTGGTGTATTGACTTTTGTAACTGCACGTATATGTTGTTGAACACTATATCCAGAAAAATGTGATGCGCGAAAACAAAGAAAAAAATTTTAAAGAAACAGTATATTATATGGTCTGGCTTGCCGGACTATACTTTTTTCATAAAAGAGCACAGAAAAAAACACATGTTTTTGTCCATGGGTTTTCCGATTTTAACCATATTCTCTAAAAACATACATAACGTTTTTTCTAAATAGAGTACAATTCAAATATACACAAACAATAATCGGGAAGTCAGATTTTATTGATTAATAAAAATATCCACTCTCTCTGCCGCATTTTTAAACATTTGTTACATTATTAAAATTCGTAATTTTACTAATTTTCTCCATTTTTAATAAATAAACCTAAACCATTTAGAAAAAAACAAACATATTTTTAATTTTTTTCTTAATATATAAATAAAACGTTTACAGAATGTGATCAAAATTGTAATATCTAATGGAATTCATCTAGCATATCCGATCTTTGGCTGCTACCCAGGTGAATATCTTGACTATTTGAAACCTATTGATGTCATGACATGCTTAAGATTGTCATTTTATTCATGGATAGGAGGATATCTCTGCAGATTCCAGAATATTATTGTTATGTTTTTTTTAATGTATTTTTATCTGTCCTATTAAATTCACACCACAATTTAAACATATCTCTACATTGAAAAACACAATCATTAAAATTGACTTTTGAAAGTGAATTTAAAATTTACTCACTATTTAAATCCATTTAAAACAATTTTACAATTTTTTTGTTAACTCCCAAAAGTAGACAACAATAATTGTAAATTTAATTATCACAAAAACGAAAACATTGAAAAAAACAGAAAAAAGCAACAACAACATCGAAGTGTAAATGAAAATTTAAACAAACATTAACACATACATACACACTAGGGTGGCCCCTATTTTGCCGCGTCATCTCAAAACCAAATGCTGGAAAAATCGGATAACATTTAGAGTAGAGTATACAAAACCGAAACCTAAAACCGGAGTACCGGTTTTTTATATTTGTAAGATCGACCGGTTTCGGTTTTACTTAGCTTTTCGGTTTTTTGACAAACCAAATTCTTTAACTGGTTTTAAACTGGTTAACTGGTTTTAATACAATATTATTTGTTGGGGGGTTTGGTTGGAACCCAGATATAAAATCGTATATAAGCAATTTAAACAAAGACTTTAAAATTAAATATTGGTAAATAGACTTCAAATAAAATGTGCAGCCTCTAAAAATTATAACGAATAACTTTAGAGACTTTAGGAGCATTCAAAATCGCAAAAGTGTAAAATAAGAGCCACCCTAATACACTTATACGCACTCTGATTCATACCAGCTAGTAAATATTAAATGACATATTTAAACCACAGATGGACTGCATTACACAGATCAGTTGTGGAAATTGTATGAATGAATGTACAAAATCTATGAGAGCTGGGAATGAATATCGTTGTGTAAATAAATTACTCGTACCAATTAATATTTATGTTTATGTATGTATAAGTGTATTTAACTAAACATACATATATATACATACACTTATGGCGAGTGTCTATTAAACACTCATAACTAGATATAAACAGACATACGGATAAAAATAAAACACAGAACATTTTAATACTGGAAAAAAATATTTAAATCTATATTTTTGCAAAAAAATAAATGAGCAGCAGAAAAAAAAGGAAATTCTCTTGAGATAATTGTTAGGAAATTTTTAATATTCAATGACCAGCTTTAATAATAGTTTTATGAAAAGCAGTTTTACACTGTTCAATGTGATTTTAACAAAATATTTATGATGTTTAATAAATATTTGGTTTAATATACAAAAACAAAATGAATTCTTGTCCTAATTACAGCCAGTTTTTATACCCACCATTAAGAAATACATCGAAATATTCATCGCAGATCCATACAGATATATTCTGGGTCCTCATAAGATTCTGAGACGATCTGGCTAATGTCAGTCCTTCTGTCTGTCTATTGAAGACACTGTAGGGCGCAAACGAATGGAGGTAGCTTGCTGAACCAACACTCTCTGTTAATAGAGTTAGTTTAGACTGCAAGATTTTCACCATGTTTTTAGTAAATTTTAGTAATTTCAATGCATTGTTGAAGCGTGTAGCGTTATATTTTTAGTAATGGCGTAGTTCTTACTTTTCAAATGTCAAAGAATAAAAGCTTCAAAAGTGACAGCTACTGAAATACCGGGTGATTCAAAATAACACCTCTTATTGGAAAACCCTTTACAATTTTAAAACTATTCTATATATATTAACGAAAAACAGATATGTCTTAAGAGCTTGCTGATTCAAACAATAAGTAGCTCTTAAAAATATTGAAATATCAACTTGAACACCAAATTTATATAAATTAAAATGTGTTTAGTATTTTTTTTCGCTTTAACTAATTTTCTTATGTTTAAATTGTTCTAAATAGTTAAGCTCCTACTGTGCAACTGAAAATGAAATTAAGTTTTACTGTAAAAAAAGTATTACAGATATTTTCAGTTTGAGTATAGAAGAAAATATAAATAAAATAATCATAATGAAAATAGAAAACAAATTCATATGAGGAAAATCAAAAATGTTTCAGAATTTGATACAAATATAGATTGAAAAAAAAGTTTTTTTATTTATTAATTTGGAATTTATTACATATAAGAATTATGTTTTCTGAAAATATTGTGAACAGCTACTATGAAAAATATTTGCGAGAAACAAAATAAAGTCAAGGTAAAAATCGAATTTCCAAATTTAAACATTAATATCTTTTATAGTTAAAGAAAAAACTTAAAGAAAAAAAGGTCGCTTAATAGTAACGCTTTGCAAACTAGAGGTAGTGACACCCTGTATCTCACTTTGTATTCAAATTAAATTTTGTGCATTCTTATGTACTTCTGTAATATTTGTTTGCACATGTGTTTGCAATCGGACCAGTAGCTTAGAAGAGACGTTTAAATTACCACAATTTTTCTTTTCGACCTCACTGTAACATATTTCAACAGTATTATCTAAGTTTTATGATCAGCATATGCCACGAGACTATTGTTGAAGTGTGGTGAGGGAGACAAATGAAATTACTGTCTGTTGAGTTGAAAGCCGGGTGAAGGGGCAAAGGGCTGGATAAATTGGAAGAGATGTTCAAACTCTCTGAGCCGAAATAAAATCTTTTAGATTTTGTACTCAGAACAATTTGACAAATAAATATGAAAAAAAGGAAAGAAATAAAAACAAAGTAATTAGTATATTTTCTAATTATTTATTCAATTGTTTAGAAGATGGATTCTTACCATAAGGAGCAGTAGTAATACACAGTTGAAAGTTAGATTTGTTTCTCTAGCCGAAAGAAGTATTTACGACTCTTTACGATTAATTTAGAACTAACTGAGAAGTGGAAGTATACTGCAACACATAGCATTCTGCATTAATATATATTGTGGACAAATAGGAATTGGAAATAAGGAAAATCGCTAAGTGTTGTTTTTGGCGTAAACACTGTCCATTTTTAATTTTTGTTATGGCGGTATTTCTTTCTTAATAAATATTTCAATAAAAACTTTATCAACTATTGCAATTTTTCTCATTGCGCGCAAATATAATATTGGTTAAAAAAAAAACTTAAAAGAATTCTAAAAACTAAAGCTTTTGATTATGTCTAAGGATATTTTTTGAGGTACAGTCTTACCACAACCTCATAACACATTTCTGATCTCCTATTTGAGTTTTATGGTTTTATTTTTTTTCGATTTTTATTTTAAATAATCTACAAAAACTCTACTATTTAAAAAGGTCCAAAAACTCTAAAATTATTTTTAATTTAAACAAGTAAGAAAGTATGGTCGGTCAAGCCCGACCATATAAAACCCTACACTAAGTAAATAAGAAAAAAAATTTTTCTTTCAAAATTTCAATAATGAGCTATGACCAATTATGGACCGATCACCATGAAATTAGGTGATGTGATTAATGTCTATATGAAAGTTATTTATGTTGCATTTTATGTGTATACCAACATTTTTAGGAGATTTATGCTTGTTAAAGTGATTATCGGATGTAGGCCTTATATGGGAGCTATAACTAATTATGGACCGATCGTTATAAAATTTGGTGACATGAATTCTGTATATATAAAACTTATTTGGAGAAAAACTTGTGTAGATACCTATATAAATTAAACATTTATGACCGATAAAGTCAAATTTCGGGAGGACATTTGTATGGGGGCTAGGTGAAATAATGAATTGATTTCAGCCAGTTTCAATAGACTTGGTCCTTGGGCAGAAAAAATGATATGTACTAAATTTTATCGAAATATTTGCAAGATTGCGACCTGTGCACAAGGTTTACTTGGACAACCAGCCAGACGGACGGACGGACATCGTTTAATTGACTCAGAAAGTGAGTCGATCAGTATACTTTAAGGTGGGTGTTAGACTAATATTTTTGGGCGATACAAACATCTGCACAAATCCAATGTACGCTCCCCACTATGGTGGTGTAGGATATAAAAATTGGGACATTTTTCCACTTTAGAAAGTCTGGAATTTGAAAGGTGTTGGAAAACACCATAATGATCTGGGCGTGACAGTTGGATGATGCAACAGTTAAGAAGAACTTTCTTTCAGTATAAATTAATAGAATTGATGGTCAAATCAAATTCCAAAAAAGTCAAAATTTGCAATTTACATCTGATTGATTAAGATCCATATTTAAAAAAAAAAAAAAAAAATTATGTTCTACTTTGCACATCTTATCAATAATAGGTTTATTTATTGCCTTTCTCTTCCACTTGGTGTAAAATGTAATAAATTGTTCTCGATGAAAATAGATAAAATATGGAAAAAATTACAAATCTATTTTCAAGGTAGTTATTTTTTTTGTTAACATTTGAAATAACTAAAAGCCAGATTTTCAAATGGGGTTTTAAAGTATTAAGCAAAACATAACGTAATTCAAAATAAGTCCTAAAACACTAATAGCTCATGTACTTTTTCTTTGGCAAGTGTTAAATTTTTGTTGCAATTTCATTGCGCATACGTTAGTCGCACGGGGCACGATCTGGACTATAAGGCGGTTGAGGCAACATTTCCCAACCACTTCTTTCTATATAGTTTTTAACAGATAGTGTAAATTGTGGTCTAGCGTTGTCATGATGAAATATTATATTTGTCTGGCTGCACATTCTGGGCATTTTTCGGTTAATATTCACTTTAAACGAATCAGTTGCATTCGGAAAAGGTTCATGTGATGGTCTGGCCAGATTTTAGCAGCTCATAATAGATAGAACACTTTTGCTCCCACCAAATTCAGAGCATTACTTTACCGCTATGGATATTTGGCTTTGGTGTCGATTCGGCTGGTTGGCAGGGCTTCACATACGATCTCTTAGGCTTCGGATTATCGTAATGAATCAATTTTTCATCGCATGTAATGACTCGGTGCAGAAATGATATTATTTTATAGTATTCAAGCATCATTTAAGACATGGAAAATCGTCTTTCAAGGTCTCTCTGCTTCAGTTTGTATGGTACCCAATTTCTCTTATTTTCGATGAATCATGCTGCTAGCAAACGTCTTGAAATTGCTGGTTGAGTAGCTCCCAATGATTTTGCAAGCTCTTAATGAGTACTACAGCAATCTTCATGGAGTAATGCCTCCAATTCTTGGTTTTTAAACTTTCTGAATCGCAAAAACTGTCTTTCGCACATTGAAACCGATGGAACACATTCACCATAAGCTTTGGTGAGCAATCATTATGCTTCAGCGGCACTTTTTTCAAATTAAAGAAGTAAAGCAAGACTTCAAGCATAGATTTGAGATTTTCGAAGCACTATAATGTTCAATAACTTAGTGAGAATAAATGACAGATATGTTTTAAAAACAAAAAATCGCATTAAGAAAATACACCCAGTATTTTTCTTCATTTAGTTTACAAAAAAATAGTTTTTAGTAGATTTGAATTTAAGAAAAATTTAAGCGTTCATTTTTAATGGAATTCAGTAATAGGTTTTTATTAACGAAAAATTTAAAGATTCAAAGGAATGAATTCAATACATTACATTCAATACACAAGATATTAAGCCTATCAATTATTTCATAATAAATTAAGTGATTTTTTTCATTTCGAAATACAAAGAAATACAAGCTATCTGAATTCAGTTTCAACGATTCTCCAAAATTTTTGATATTCCTCATATATACTTACGTATGTATATGTATGTGCATATTTGTATGAATATGTGTAAATGACCGCGGTTTTATTTTACTTAAGTGTGCCATTATTCAACAATAAATCCTAACTAAACATTTTTAATTATTAGTTATGTTTATAAATAAAAAATGTTTAATCCAGCATAATTCACACATTAAAGTGTTACGTCATTAAAATTGCGATATCTGCTAAGCAAAATTTTTGATATATCTGAGTTTAAATATAAGTACTTGAAATTCTAGGACATTATGACATGATAAGACACCTTGTGAATTGACCAAATATGATTTAAACTATAATAGATAACCTAGTAAAATAAACTGAATTTTTTTACCTTCGACCCAGCTTTACTTGATTCATTAAAATCTGTCCACATTTGTATAAGTTACAAGCTGTAAAAAGTTTTCCTAAACAGAGGTGGTCGACGTTGGCAACCTTTATCTCACCTTGTGTTCTAAGAGGGTGGTCACAAATTAAATTTTTTGAGCCTATATTCTCCTCTTCTCGATTTGTTCATACATAATTTTCATCATTTGTACCAGAAGTTTAGAAGATTCAGATTTATTACCACTTTTTCATCAATTGAACTCACTATGTGACAGTTGTTCCAGTCAATATAGTTTTACCCTCGTATCAACAAAAAAATAATATATTTTAAAAATTTATAAACAAAACACATGCATTTGTACAAACATGCTACATTTTACAACAACTACTAACAAATATTGGCACACTTTTCCCAAGTGAGTGTTGGTTAACACACACGCACAGAAAAGAAGAGTAAGTGTTTTTGTCAATTTATAGAATTCCTGTATGTATTGAGGCTTTGACCAGCAACACACACATGATCATGTATACACACGCAGAGAAAAAACTTGGTTGTGGTAAACATAATCTAAGAACAACTGTAGTCCAAGTATATTATGATCATTATTAGTAAAATAAAAATCATATTATGATTAAACATAGTCGCAATATTATATCATAATACTATCTAAAGTAAACATATTATGATTCAAAGTAATCATATTATTGAATGTTATTTTTGGGAATACAAAATTGGTTTTAATGTCTTATATTCCAAATTTAGATATTATTGAAAAATTAAATTTATTACACTACTTATAGAGTGAATGAGAATTGCATTCACTCAAACTTTATATTGTTACAAAGATCGCAGTGTGGTTGTCCTAGCAATGTCGAGCAATGTTTTTCTCTGCGTGCAGATATACTATATACAGTGTTGGAAAAAATAATAGAAACGAAAGCATTTTTTTTTTAAATTTGTAAGTATATTAGTCAAGTTTAGTTTTGTTAAAAAAATGTATATGCAGTTTTGTTTATCAGACATACAGCATAAGAAAAAACCTTATCAATCATCTTTTCATTAATATTTGAATACACTATAAGACTAACAATGTAAAGAGTCAATATTTTTGCTGGAAAAAATAATAGAAACGCGTAAACGGATTCAATTTTTAGAGGCACATCTTATTATTTTTTGTTAAAAAATTGTTTTATTTTAATATTTAGAGGCTCTACTTTTGTTTTTCACAACTTCATTGCATCTGCGACACATGGAATCAACCAATTTTTTTGAAAAATTCCTTGTCAATGGAAAACCACTCTTCCTGGTTTTTTTCCCACAATTCGTCCTCATTTTTCCGACTGATGCCCTCCAGCTTCCTCTGGAGCACTCCCCAAAGGTGTTCTATTGGTTTAAGGTCCGGTGACTGTGAAGGCTATTCCATAAGAGGTACTTTGTTGACAGCAAACCAATCCTTTGCCAATTTTGAAGAGTGGTTCGGATCACTGTCCAGCTGGAACTCCCATCTCAAGGACATCTCTTCCTCAGAAAATGGAAGGATTATGTTTTGCAATATATTTACGTAGTCCGGACCGCATATTTTGATCTTTATCCAAAATATTGAACAGACACCAGAAGAAGAGAAACACGCCCATATCATGATTGATCCACGGTCGTGTTTTACAGTCTTTTGGATCATATGCCTTATTGTGTGGGTCCTAACATAATGTTTCCCATGGTATCCTAACAAATTTATCTATGTTTCGTCTGACCACAGTTCAAGAAGACCGTAAAAGACGACGGTGGATCAATCATGATATGGGCGTGTTTCTCTTCTTCTGGTGTCTGTTCAATATTTTGGATAAAGAACAAAATATGGGCCCCGGACTACATAAATATATTGCAAAGCAAAATCCTTCCATTTTCTGAGGAAGAGATGTCCTTGAGATGGGAGTTTCAGCTGGACAGTGATCCGAAACACTCTTCAAAATTGGCAAAGGATTGGTTTGCTGTCAACAAAGTACCTCTTATGGAATAGCCTTCACAGTCACCGGACCTTAAACCAATAGAACACCTTTGGGGAGTGCTCCAGAGGAAGCTGGAGGGCATCAGTTGGAAAAATAAGGACGAATTGTGGGAAAAAAACCAGGAAGAGTGGTTTTCCATTGACAAGGAATTTTTCAAAAAAATTGGTTGATTCCATGTGTCGCAGATGCAATGAAGTTGTGAAAAACAAAGGTAGAGCCTCTAAATATTAAAATAAAACAATTTTTTAACAAAAAATAATAAGATGTGCCTCTAAAAATTGAATCCGTTTACGCGTTTCTATTATTTTTTCCAGCAAAAATATTGACTGTTTACATTGTTTGTCATATAGTGTATTAAAATATTTATGAAAAGAGGAATGATTATGTTTTTTCTTATGTTGTATGTCTGATAAACAAAACTGCATATACATTTTTTTTAACAAAACTAAACTTGACTAATATACTTATAAAATTGGAAAAAAATGCTATCGTTTCTATTATTTTTTCCAACACTGTATGTATGAGTATACTTTAACTGTTTTGTTTTTTTAAATTTAACTGACATCATTTGTCCGTTTGGTTGTTTGTTTGTTGGTGTGCGTAAGTACGTAGTTGCAGTTGAGTGTATAAGTGTTTGTATTTTTACATTTTGGCTGCGGTTTTACAACGAAGGTTGGCCTTTCTTTTAACCAACAATATTTCTGTGTGTTTGAATTTGTGCAGCAAAAACCATCATCTGCCACCACCACACCACCATTAGTTTCATTTGTATTGTATGTTGCAGCTAGCACACAGCATCTGTTACCATTATTCATTCACAATATATTCCCACATGGCTAGACCACATAAACCTACTTCCATCCAACCTACTGTACAACAGCCTGGCTACAAGTTTTCTCTAGTTATGGCCACATTGACCAAACACTTTCAACTTCATTTTGCTTACTTTAATTAAATTCTACTAAATGACTAAATGTTTGGCTTCAGCAACAACTTTTTTACACAGCAACTAAGTGTGACTTGACTACTGGCTACTATTGCCACTGCTACTAATTCTAATGTTGTTGTTTTTTTTGTTTGCTATTGCTGGTGATGATGACGATTCTCTCATGCATGCAACACACAAAACAATTTCAAGCATCTTTATTTATTGTGGTATTACTATAAACAGAGCAAACAAAATCACATTGCTCAGATGTTGCACACAGCAATGTTGGAAAAAAAGAATAGTTTTATAAACTGAAGGCAATATTTTGTTGTTGATTTTTCTATTTCAATTATACTTTTTTAATTGCTCCACAATTTCTTATTGCACAGATTTATTTTATTTCTGAGTACGAGCTTTTATGCCTAAAATAAATTGCTGCACTTAGGTCAAACAATTTTTTTTGGTTAAATTAGTTATATTGCTCACAAAAGTATTCTCATGCGATAAATTATTTGATTATTTTAAATTAATTTCTGTAAATTTACATACATACATAAATATGGACATGTATGAGGATAATCAAAAATGTTGGAGAATCGTTGAAACTAAATACCGATGGCTGGTACAGTGCAGGATCGGTATTCGCGACGGCCCGGTTATCGTGACGTCTTATTTTTTAACATTGCAGGATCTATAATCGCGACAGTTTAAGAAAAACAGGTTCCATTTTCGCGACTTTTATCTATTTGTTTTAAATTTGATTACAATGTCTATAACCAAAAAAGGGAAATCGCCGTCTTTTGGTATATTAACCTTTTTGGATGGTTTTGATCTTCAATTCTGTCAATTTATTCGTGTCATTTGTTGTGTAAATACATCTTCTAATATGGAAAAAGTTCAATATATTGTAAATCCAACGATTTTTCAAAAATTAGAGATTTTAAAAGAATTTAAAAGTGAAGATTCTATAAATTTAATTTGCGTGAATTACACGTCTTCGGTTTACCTCATTTTAAAGCAAGAAAATTCAATAAAAAAGTTCATACGTACAACAGAAAGTGTCCCTGGCAAACGTTGCACCTTAAAGAAAGCTGAGTACCTAAGAATGGAAAAAATGCTTTATAAGTGGTTTCTATAACAAAGAGAGAAATTTCCCAATAGCAGCAGCGATTTTACGAATAAAAGCCAGCTTATCAAACCAATTTACGTTTTAATGCCAGTAAAGGATGGTTGGAGAAATTTAAGCGTCGACATGGAATTAGATTTTTAAAAATGACGGGCGAGAAATTGTCTTCAAAACCTCAACTTATTGATCCTTTTGTGAAAGAGTTTAAGTATTATGTTGATGATCATGGGTTGACTCTTCACCAAATCTACAATGCCGACGAATCTGGTTTATATTATAGGATGCTTCCAAATCACACTCTTGTCATATGTAATGAGAAAACAGAGCCCGGAAGAAAAATATGTAAAGAACGAATAACTTTTTTGCCCTGATCAAATCCGAATGGCACAGACAAACTGAAATTTTTGGTTGTTTGAAAATCGAAAAACCCACGAGTCTTTTAAGGCTTTTTCAATAATTCTGTAACATACAACTCCAGTAATAACGCCTGGATGGCATCATTTATATTCAAGGACTGGTTCCACCACGAATTTGTTACCCACGTAAGTTATTTTTCACCAATTAGTAAAAGTAAGTTGTTCATAAGTAAACATTTTTTAGGTCCGAGAATTTTTGGCTTCAAAAGGTCTGCCGCAAAAAGAACAAAATCATAAAAACAAACAAAACATAACAATTTAACAAAGAAAATAAGAAATAGCAAAAAAACTCTATCTCAGATACCAGAGTTTTTTTTTTTACACATGTGAGTTTATTTTAGAATTTTAGTGAGATATTCTGAAATAAGCTTTTAAAAAAAGAATTGTAAAAAAACTTGACTTTAAAAGAACTCTCTTACTTTCCATTGTAGATGTTAGAGGAATCAAAAGTAAGGCATGATAAAGAATATCTAATTTCTCATATAAAATCCTCAATTAAACCCTTTAATAGTTTCTGATAAAGGATTCGTTTTAGTTATGTCTTTAGTTTCATTTATTACAATGTCTTCCTCCGACTCATTAGAACAAAATTAATCATACTTAGTACATTCTAGAAAAAAGTTCATTTCCAAATTCCTTTTGTGATATACTTCTAAAAAACTATTGCTAGATGTTACTGTTCATGAGGTAAGAAATAAAATGTGTGTGCTTAGAACTATATTTCTATATAAAGTGCAAAAATAAAGTAATTTCGGTTAATCGGTTATTCGACACAAATTAATCGGTTTATTTAAAAATCGGCAATTTTAAATTATTCGAATAGTTAACCGATAAAAATTAAACGGTTAACCGATTAATGGATAATCTAGATATAACCCAAAAATTTTAATTTTTAGAGATTAAGGCAGTGAATTACTATTGAAATGATAGGGGATCCGTCATTTTCGATTTCTGGTACTAACAGTTTATAAGCTACGGATTAAATCCAACATAATTTAGAGTCACTAGATTTTGGAAATTTTTATAGTCTATAAATAATTATGGCAATACTTTTATGTGAAAAATTATATAGTAATTTAGTACAAGGTGGCGAAAAAGTAATCCTCCTATCAGAAAATGCTATAAATTTAGTCGATTATTGGTCAAATAAATAATCAGCAATAATCCGCGTTCTGGAGCAGTGTAGCGTAACATTGTTTATTAACGTGTATTTCGCATGTGTTTACTACACAAATGTCAAAACAGAACTGACATTAGGGGCCTCGCAAAATTTGTAGCATTTTCTGATAGGAGGATTACTTTTGCGCCACCTTGTACAAGTAAAACCAAAATTTACCGACTTTTATAGCCTCCAAAAAAAAAAAATCGGTGGTATATTGAATTTGTCATTCCGTTTGTAACATATCGAAATATTGCTTGTAGATGCAATTAATCTGGGTTCTCATATTATTCTAAGACGATTTAACTATGTCCATACGAAAGGTCCCAAGCGAAAGGAGCTGGCTGACTGACATTTTCCACAACTACTCTCTGCTGATATGGTTTGTTTAGTATTGAAAACGGGAAATATAGTTACATTATTTCACCTAACGCAATAATAATAATATTGTCCCCCCGCATTACTGATTGAGCAGCCATCAAAACATACTACTTTTGATGTCGGTATTAATTTCACTCCATTTATATCAAGCTTCCTCAGAGATCGCACGATATGGGTTGTTATAGATGGGATCTCATCAAACGAGTTTAAGATAAATTCAGGGGTAACGCAAGGCTCCGTTCTTTCTGCTACTCTATTTCTAACTTTTCTAAATGACCTTTTACGTCAAACTTTCAACCCTATTTATTCTTTTGCAGATGACATTTGCCATATTCATTGAGTTACAGACCATGCCTGTCGGAGATTGGGACAAGGAGCGAAACATGAATAATTCCCTTAATCGTGACATTCTGACAATCTTTGATTGAGGTCTTGCGAATAGGGTCGCTTTCAACGCAAGACTCAGTGTTCTATGTTGACACAAAAACGAACGACAGACCATATCGCTTCATCTATATTTATGGGTGGTGTAAATATTGTGGAATCAGATGCTCTTGATATTCTGGGCATGATAATCCAATGTGATGTTTGCTGGTCCAAACACATTTTCCAAGTGTCGAAGGAAGCACACAATCTGATCTCCTCACTATTTACACCACCTATATCCAACCTAAAATGGAATACAACTCCCATGTATGGGCCGGTGCTTCAAAGTCTATTTTGGAGCTGCTCGACCGCATACAGGAGAGTGCGAAGGTGATTATTGGTGACAGTAGGGTATCCAATTCTATTGATTCGCTGGAGCACCGTCGCAATATGGGCTGCGTTTCACTATTATCTTGTTACTATAACATAGTGTGTTCAGATGTTATTAGAGAACTCGTTCCTAATACCGACAGGTTTGTATGTAATACACGTTTTTCATCAAGAATACATTCTTTCGTGGTCTTACTTGTTAAAATTTGACAGTTGAAACTGTTAAAATTTGACTGAAATACAATTTCGACAATAGCATTTAAAAGATACTGATATTTTCAACATTTTAACATATGTCTTTTCGAAGGTTGATCTTCAGGAATTTAAATTTTTTTTTCTCAGATTTCTAATGAAAGTCTGGACATGAGAACATATTACAATTTATATGAACAAATAAATTTGTTAATTTTTGTCTAGTACAACAGCATTTATCTCGAAACATATTTTGCTTTCAGACAACTAGTGTGATTTATGAATACCAGCAAAATTCGTGTCAAACAAAAACTTTCGTTTAGCTTGATACCAAATTCCTGTGGACAATGAAATATTTTAAGAACCTACAGTTTTATAAACCAAAGTATAGTTTTATAACGTCAAAAATGTACTTAAATATTTCACATTATATTTTGTATTCGAAAGTAGTGAATACAGCCTCCTACATGAAATTAACATTTAATCCAAGATGTATTAACCAGGTGGCAGCGTAACTACAACAATTACAACAATACAAGAACAACAGTGTGTAAAGCCTTCTAACTTGCCAAAAAATAAATTCACAAAACGCACTTTTTAAAACGAAATAGTTTCTTTTAGCACTTTCAAATATTTTACGCACATAAAGCGGTAACTAAAACTCACTTTTATAAATATAAAATAATCTTTTTACTCTTATAACAGATTTAAAAATGTTGTAAACACGTTTTTGACATTTCATTAGGTGCAATATAAGTATAGCAAAAATATGCCTTTATTTAATCCAAAAACAAATGTTAAAATACGCGAAATATTATTTTTTTTTTAAATCTTAAATCGCATGATTTTTAACTATGATGAAGGAAAATGATCATGCATAGCAAGTTTTGAGAGATTATTACTTCATAATTGTAAGTAATGATCTTATCATTTTATTTATGGACTTTCTGTCCTCAAAACTATTTTAAAGATTTGTCATAATAAATTCTGTTTCAATCATCAAAATATTTTGATTTTTTTTTTTTATATTCCAACTGCACTTAAATACATGGAAACAAATTTATACATTTAAAAGTAAATGCAACAAAAAAGTGTTTGTATATAAATATTTAATTAAATATAATGAGGCAATAAAATAAAACAATATTATCAATTGCAATTTTATAGCATTGAATAAACATACTGAAATACTAAAATTTATATGTATTTATTACGAACGAATACTGCTGCAGTTGCTGCGGCTAGTGCTGCTGTCTGATATCGTTGTCATCATGGAGGAGGACATTAAAATATAATTAACACCAAGCCAAACAACAAGCATTCAAATATATAAATAAGTACTATATAAATATTAAATTATGTTTGTGTTAAAAAACAAACCAAACAATATGAAGATATGGGGTAATGTTAGTTAGAATTGTATAGTTCTTTTTAAAGGGGCCTTAATTTGATTTGATTTTAAGAAATATAAATAAAAATTATTAGCATTTTTAAAATTAGAACTTATGCAATAACTAGCGGGCGGATTTTCATTAATTTATTATTGGAAAATATGCTACTAAAATACGATGAATATACAACCTAAAAATTTAAACAAATATGCACTTATTTTTCAATACATACAAGGTGGCGCAAAAGTAATCCTCCTATCAGAAAATGCTATAAATTTGCGATTGGCCCCTAATGTCAGTTCTGATTTGACATTTGTGTAGTAAACACATGTGAAATACACATTAATAAACAATGTTACGCTACACTGCACCAGAACACGAAATATTGCCGACTATTTATTTGACCAATAATCGGTCGGTGACTTTGGCAAAACGTGAATTTCGTCGCAGATTTCCTGGCCGTCCAACGCCTACTGGTGAAACACTGCGACGTTTAGCCGCTCGCCTCGAAGAGACTGGCACAACACGAGATGCTGCCAGGCGTGGCATACCCCGGAGTAGCCGTTCTGCAGAGAATATTGCTGCTGTAGCCGAGGATGTCATGGAAGCGCCGTCGACATCGACCATACGACGTGCCACGCAAATGGGTATCAGTCGACGGTCTTTACAACGAATTTTGGTACAAGATTTGAAGATGTTTCCGTACAAAGTCCTGACGGTGTATCAGCTGTTAGCTGCTGACCGCCAATCGCGTCTAACATACGCTCAAGCCACCCTTAATCACCCCTCGGAGGAAGATGATTTTTCATCAAAAATAATCATGAGTGATGAGGCCCATTTCAATCTTAGGGGGTACGTAAATAAGCAAAATTTAAGCTTCTGGGGCACTTAAAATCCGCGTGTAACCCACGAAGAACCATTACACCCGCTCAAAGTCACTGTATGGTGTGCTGTTTTCGCTGGAGGAGTCATCGGACCTTTTTCCTTCGAAGACGTCGCGGGCCAAACGGTTACTGTGAATGGTGAGCGCTACAGAACAATGATCAACGAGTTCTTTTTGCCGCAACTTGATGAATTGGGATTTGAAAACATGTGGTTCCAACAGGACGGTGCAACGGCACACACTGCACGTCCCACAACCGATATGCTGAAGGATGCATTTCCCAGGCGCCTAATCTCCCGTTTTGGGGATTTGCACTGGCCAGCAAGATCGCTTGATTTGACCGCTCCAGACTTCTTTTTGAAGTCGCGGGTTTATGTCAACAAGCCTCAGACTCTTGCAGCTTTTAAAGACAATATCCGTCAAGAATGTGAGGACTTATCGCCGGAAGCTTTGGCCAAAGTGATGGAAAATGCCATAAAAAGGGCTCAAATGTCAATCAACTGTGGCGGCGACCATTTACATGACATCATATTCTCGACTTGATGTTAAAAAAGTTAAAAGACCAAGTAAAAATAATCCACAAGAAGAATCCAAGTTTTTATTTTTTTTTTTTAATTACAGCCAAAAAACATCGGAAGTTTACTTTTGCGCCACCTTGTATAATATAATCCCATGGATCGCTCAATGTCCAAAAATTACTCAATAGAGTTCCCAGCTGAGAGGATTCTTAAATTATTTTAAAAGCGAAATTTTTAATGTTTTAAAATAAGAATAGAAAAATGTTGTCCGATTTTACAATACTTAATAGTATAAATTTAGAATACTTAGAATAGTCAACATATTTAAGACTTCTCAAACAATATTCTGGACGGACAATTGTATGGTGACTAGGTGAAATCATCAGCCGATATAACACATTTTCGATGCCAGACGGACATAGCCAGATCATCATAGAATCTTATTGAGTTTGAGACAAATATTTGTATGTGTTAGAAACGGAATGACGAAATCAATATATCAATAAATCATTTTTGATGGTGGGTATAAAAATAAGAATATTTTTAATACAATTTCAAAATTTTGATACTTAAGAAAATTTCTAAACTTTTTTTCAAATTATAGTATTCAATTGGATTTTCTTGATTTCGAAAGAAGATAATGGTTTTATTAAAAATCGGATATAAAATCCATATAAATATATAAATGTCTTTGTGAGTTTGTTTGTTTATTTGTTGATTTGTTTGTTTGAGCATCACGCCTAAACGCCTGAATCGATTTTATTAAAATTTGGAACGTAGATAGATTCTTACTTGGAAGCGTCAATATGTTGGACAAGAAAGGGATAAACAGGGGGAAACCCGATAAATTTGGTACCTTAAGTTCTTAAACAATAAATACTAAACATTTGAACCGATTTTATTGAAATTTCGAATATAAATAGATTGTTATTTAGAAGCAACAATAGGCTATGCCTTTTTTTACTACTTGCACTATAAAGGGATAAAAAGGGGGAAAACGGGAAAAATAGCTATCTTTTGTTATTAAACATTAAATATTTGTTTGAAGGGAAATCATGTTAAATTTAGCTCAATATAGTCACAAAAATATGTATTTAAAAAGTACCTTTTCAAAAGTCTGCCTTCAAGGGGGTAAAAACGGGAAAAATTAGGAATTTTGTTTTTTATTCATATTTATGTCTATTTATTTATTTGTTTGTTTGTACCTTATAGGAGCCTTAACCACTGGTCCGATCCAGTTGAAATTTACTGTATATTTGAAGCGATCAATAGACTATGTGGTGAACTATCATTGTGAAAGTCGCAAAACTTCGCGAGATTTTCTTCCGTACCATTGTGCACTGCTTGCCTCAAAATTGGCTAGATTGTATAAGTCGGCGTGGCACCACCCATACAAAGTACATAGGTATTTTCGAATATCAGCAGAACTATAATTGTGACAATATTAAAACTTTATAGGAATCGATTTCTTATCACTGTTTTATGTTTAACCGAAAACGGAACGGATCGGAAGTAAATAACTATTTTCAAATATCTGAGAGCTATAATTGTGGAAGTCTTCATGGGCGGTATTGAATTAGTGGACATGGCACTTCCCATACAAGGTAAATTGTTTATTTCCAATATTTGAAGAACTATAATTGCAAAAGTATTCATACTCTGAACACATTAATTTCTTATCACTATACGGAGTTTGGCTTAAAAATGCGAGGGATTGTATTAGTGGACATGGTACCTATCAAACAATTTAAATACTTATTTTCAAATATCTGGAGTACTATAATTGTGAAGGTCTTCAAACTTCATATGAACCAATTTCTTATCACTGCAGTAAGTTGAACGAAAATTGAAATGGATCTGAACTGGGAATGAGTCACCTACCATACAAAGTAAATAGTTATTTCTAAATATTTTTAGAACTATATTTACGATATACTTCAAACTTTGTCCGAATATCTCTCTTATAATTTTAAATAGTATGGCTGAAAATTAGTTTAAAGGCAGAAGGGCATCTCTTGCAACGTATTTTCGAATATATCCAGAACTTTAATTGTGAGTTTTCAAAAAATAAGACTTCTCAAATAAGGTATTTTATGAAGGCTATTTAAAACTCTTTTTTAACAGTTTCGTGCGACTTTTTATTTTTGCGTTGAATAATAACTGTTTTAGATGGATTTTTTTTCGAAGTCATAAAAATAACTGTTATTGTGATATCACTTATAACTGTTATGGTCCCTGAAATAAAGAGATCTAACAATTTTTAAATTTACCTGATCGCTTTTATTTGCAATTTAAGGAAAAGAGTTAATATAGGAAATGAAACACGGTTTTAAAAAGGGAAAAACGTAACAATATTTGTGTACGTGCCGTATTTTTGTTTTAACAACTTTAATTGAAATATAGAAATAAATTCTTGGAATATTCTCGAAATATATTTTGATATAGATTTTGTTTAGATATGTTTTTAAATAAATATTTTCGACGGATTTTCATGAATTTATGTAGACGTTATTAGGTAATGAGAATACAGACGGAAGTAAACCGTTATTGTCATGATTTATAAGACACTATGCTCACATTATAGCTTTTATTAAGAATCTAACTCCTCGATATATAAAAAACTCTAGAAATATTTTGTAAAAGTAATAAAAATGGGAACAAATTCTAGTTCATCGAAAAAAAACTTATGTAATATTTATAGACTTTGTTTTTGTAGATTTAATTTCTGGAAATTAATTTAGAAATTTCTGGAAATTAAAAAAATTATAGCCTCAACTTTATTTCCACTCTCTCTTTTGATCGCCTTTTGGCTTAATTCCACACAGTTACACCTGGTTTTACAGATAAATTTATTCAATGATGAGTATTTCTTTTTTTTTTTTTGGTTTATATGTTAAACATTTAAGCAGTTAATACATATTGTATTAAACATTTTGTTGTTGTTGCTGCTGTTGTTGTCGATTGTTTGCAAAAAAATATTTTCACTAAATGGCAGTCAATTAAACACTGGCTTTCAGTTTTTTTTCGCTAGCGTTCATGCATTCGAATGGCAGGAATTAAATGAATGGATTTGCAGGCAAATAAAAACAATATGAAATATTTAACTGTTGTGATTTATGCCATGACAAAACCATAAATAAATTGTTTTTGGGTTTTTTTTCTCGAACTGCAATAGGAAATCAATTAGTATTATGAAAAATGTATGGAAAAAACGATGAATTATAACAATTTATGAATTTATCAAGGTTACATTTTTTATTTTTTTTTTTTTTTGGATAAAAAAATTAAGCCAAATTTAAGCATTATTAAATTTGATAAATTTATTTAAACCATTTTCTACTAAAAATGTTTTTGGCTAAAAGTGAAATTTGAAATATTTTTAAAATGTAATTATAATTGGCTACTAGATTTATACCATAGATTTGTACCATACGCATAGAAAGGAAACGATCGGAACGATCGGTCCATATTTGGTCATAGCTGCCTTATCCACTTCCTAGAAATTTAACAAAAATATGACTGATATGAAAGTTTCACGTCTCACAATAATTTCATGGCTATCGGTACACAATTGCTCATAGCTTCCATGGAAATATCACTTCCGAAAATCACTCACGAAAATAAATTATTGAAATTTAAAAAGAAAAATGTTTTTTATCATTCACTCAGTTTATGCACTTATTTCTTAAGGGCAGCATCGGAATACCATACGTATGAGTAATATGAAACGCATATAAACAAATTAAATATTATGTATACGCTACAGTATATATATATTAAATATAGTTCGCATTGTGCTTGCTAAATCATTTTAAGGAAATTTTGTTTGTTTATTGACTTTTTTATGTTAATGCTAGCGGATAAACAATATTTTTAGTTTTTTCAGTAGTTGAGTAAACATACAGATTTTTCTGTGTTCCAACTCTGGAGGAAGCAACATTGTAATTGGCAGTCGGAAAACAGGAATTTTCTAAGTTCGAACAAGTAACACTTAGTGATTTGCCTTGAGCCTTGTTCATTGTTATGGCGAAAGTCAGGCGCACTGGAAACTGTAATGGCTTGATATCGAGAGGTAAGTCGGTTGAAATCTTTGGAATTCTTGGTATCAAGACATATTCTCCTTTACATTTTCCGCTGATGATTGTGGCTTCAATTAAATTTGGCGATACCTTTTTAACAGCTTGCATTGCATAATTTCGGTGAGCCAACATTTAAAGTTAAGCTGTGTGGTGGCATTTCAGATGGTTCCAAAGAGTTAAGAAACTCTATCGGGTATTTGACAGCTTCTCCCTCATCTATAATTGTGTCAATCGATTTGTACTTGACAACTTCAATTGAATTCGATTGTTTATTTTGTTGACATCAGCATTTTTCGGAGCCAAAATTGCTCGTTCGCAAAGCCAATGGCAAAACTTTCTACACAACATTTTGAATTGATGACTGAATTTGGCAAAAGTTCGGCTGAAAAGTTATTTCACGTGTAGTCGAATCAAACGGAAGTCTTCCATCGCTCATATCCAAAAGCTAATTGGCGAATATTTGCTCAGCAGCATCTTGAAGTAAATGCATACGCATATTTATCGACAATGTAAATTTCTCTACATGTCTCCAAAGATATGACACTTTCAAACATGCATTTAGTTCATCGGCTGGTGTTGATCTTGGAATCACTGCCAAAATCGATCTGAATTTTTTTTTGAAGACTACAATTCAACTGAAATTAAATTTCTTGGATATGGGATACAATAAAGCACTTAGACTTGAGTTTCGCCCGTTTTGTCAACTTAAAAGTACAAAAAGTACCACACATATTATTTTTTGCATAAACTTCGATTAAGATCGACTTTTAGTGCTAGTTTTATTAGTTCTGGAGATATAGATAGGTTGATTTTACCCCCTTAAAATTCGAATTTCCAAAAATCTCTTATTAGTGAATATACACATCGTGTGAGTTACCTACATACAAAATTTCAAGACATAAAAATTTTAAAAGTTCAAATTTGGGAAAAAGTGTGTGTATGGGAAAATTCGAAAATGGGCTTTACAAATAGACCGAATGGGCCTAATGTAGTATTTTAGTTGTCTAAAACAATCTTCAGAAAATTTCCTTTTCAATGAAACCGGTTTGGAGCTAATCGGTTGGAAGGTTTTAGAGTCTATAACGGACATAGGTAGAAACATTTTTTGTATTTTATATAAATAGATTAGGATGTGTTCATTATTGAAGTAAATATTTACTAGCACGCCTTGAGGTTAAAAGAAGAAACGGCTATTGATATGCAACTATTACATAAGCGTATAATGAATTCTTTTAGATTTTCTACGATGGAAGACCTTAGCACACTCCCGATACTCTACACAGAATATTTTTGGAATCCACAGCTTATTCAGGGGTTTAATCTACATCTTAAAGTATTATATATACGTGTGTCTGTTATATATTTTCAAAATTTTTTGATTATGATGAATCTGAATAAATAGGGAAGAAAAAAATGTTCGACAAAGTAAATTATTTAAAACTTGCAAAATAGGTTCTTTATGGACATCTAGAATTTGAAGCTGGTTTGTCTTATATCAGTTTTCAAAACTTAAACCAGAAAGAAATAAAAATACTAAAATTTGTATATACCAATATGTAAAAGACAAAAAAACTCATCAACAACATATATTTGGGTATTAAGCATTTGCGCTGATGTTTGTAATATTAGTCTAAAACGCTCCTTAAATTATAATGATCGACTCAGCAACACTTATGTGGCGATCGGTCCCTATTTGGTCGTAGCTCACTTCCTAAAATCACTTTAACGATCTTAAATCTAAAAACATTTTGGAATTCAAATAAAATTTAACATAAATAAGATTGATATAGAAATAAATCACACATCTTACAATAATTTCATGGCGATCGGTACACAATTGCTCATAGCTCCCACTTCCCACTCACGAAAATAAACTATTGAAATTTAAAAAGAAAAATATTTTTCATCATTTACTTAGTTTATGCACTTATTTTCTAAGGGCAGCAAAGGTATTCCGATACGTATGAGTAATATGAGACTTATACAAAAAAATTAAATATTATGTATACGCTACAGTATATTTATTAAATATAGCTTGCATTGTGCATGCTAAATCATTTTAATTACAAATACTTATTATAATAACAAAAATTTTTTTATATTTTTTCAGCTTTTTACAATAAAATAACGAAATAATTTATTTCAAGAAAAAATTGCAAACAAAGAAACACAATAAATATTTGTTTATTGGATATTCAGTAAAAAATGTTCTTTCGTGTACTTAGTGGTAGATAGTGGTATACCCTTCTCCATTAGTGGCAAGGGTATATATAACTATGTCATTCCATTTGTGATTTCTACATTTTTTATTTGCGACCCCACAAAGCATATATATTCTGGATCGTTATAAATAGCGAAGTCGATATAGCCATGTGCGTCTGTGCGTCTGTCCGTCTGTTTGTTGAAATTAACTTGCGTAGCACCCAAATAACTTACATACAATATTCATACATCAGTATATCGGGAATTCTTCCGGCTCGGTTACTACTAAAATCGATACAATCGGCCCACAAATTGCTGAGATATAAGGAAAAACCCAGGACAACCTCGATTTCTGACCTATTTTTGATCTATATCCGGATTACTAAGTCATTAATATAGACAATATGGATATCCAATAATAGATATTTCAAAGACCTTCGCAACGGCGTATATAAATCGCAATCAATTTTATTCGGTCATCAATTCACTACCAGTGATTGTAAATATCGATATCAATATAAGTAAGTCATTTTTTTATATGTGTCTCAAAAATATCGAAATTTTAAGATTTTGATGGATAATCTATTTTACTTTAAAATAGGACTTTATTGCATCAATTAAAGTTAAATAGTTGATATTTTTTAAGTAGAGCTGTACTGATTCGTAATTGGGAACATTGTGTAAAAGGTTTTAAATATATTAGTCTATAATTTTAGTCTGTATAGGTAATTTTGCATCTCTTTATTCTAAAGAGTGAACTGAAAGTTCTTGATTTTCAATTGCTGGTTTGGAAATGAAAACCTTATTCGAAAATCTTTTGAGTGGTATTTCTGCATTCGATTCCCAAAAAACCTGGTCTTTGAGAAAACTTATACATATTATATATCAACGTGTAGGAAGTTATGTTCTCTTTTCAAAAATACAAAATTTTTAAAAGTTAAAAAAATTATAGAAGACTTTTTTTAAAAATACGGGATATAAAAAATGGTAGCTGATTTTTCTGGAAAATTTAAATTTTTTAAATGTAATAAAAGTTTTGTTTATGAATCGTTTTTAATGAAATTTTAAACTTATATAGAAACTTTTAATCGAAGTACAATAGTGAAAAAGAAATTAGTGAATTGTTTTTGACAATCCCACAATTCCCAAAAAACTTTTAAAAAATCCCAAAATTGTGATTTTTTTTGATTTTTGGATCTATTGAAGACACCAAGCTTGGGGCTGTGAAATACCTTTGCACAATATTGAATAACATTTTGGGACATACAAAGCATGTCTTAGTTTTTTGAAAGCAGCTACGCGATTTGAGAAAATATTCGAAAGGCTCTGAACCACACAATTATATGAATTTTGATATCATTTTGCTTTTATAATACCTCCCGTATTGTTATCTTTCAGAAAACTATAAATACATCAATTATCTGCTTCTTGTATTCTGTATTATTTAAAATTATTGTAAGTACTTTTTTGGAAAAAAAAATTGCGAAAATCCGACTTTTTTATTTTTTTTAAGTTTGAATGCACATAACTTATGACTTAGTAAAGGTTTTTAAATAATTTTTTCTTACTATTATTAATAAATTTGTTGTTAATTAGATAAAAAAAGATATTTTAAGTAAATCGAGATAGAATTGGAGCCCTTATTAGCAAAAAAGTAGACAAGGTAGGCCAAAAAAATAAAATTTTACTTTTCAAATGCAAATAACTCATAAACTATAAAAGATAATGTATAGCTAAAGTAATGTTTTTGTAGATCTCGTCGAGTAAATTTTATATATATTAAAATCTTTTAAATAGGATCGTAAACAAAATTTGGCATCATTTTTAATTTTTGATATATCCGAGGTACCCTAATTTGAGGCACTGTGGCTCGGTCCACCCTTGGTTTTATAAGCCCAAATTGAAATCGGATTATTCGTTTAGAAGTTACAGATTTATTTCCACTTTTTTTCGTATTCTGTGGGGCAGCAAATATATTCAAGTACGTATGAGTAATATGAAACGCATACAAAAAATTAAATATTATGTATACGCTACTGTATATTTATTAAATATAGTTTGCATTGTGCGTGCTAAATCATTTTAATTATTAATACATATTTCAAAAACAAACAATTTTTTTTTATATTTTGAATAAAATAAGGAAATAATTTATTTCAAGAAAAAATTTAAAACAAAGAAACACAACAAATATTTGTTTACAGAATCTTAAAATTGCAGCAAAATATTTATCATTTGGCCATACTGTTTATTGGATATTCATAAATAAATTTTTCTTTCATGCATTATTGTAAATTGTTTATGTAAACTTATCTTTGTACCCGGTAAGCAGAAATATTGCAGCTTGTGATTTAATGAAACTTAGTACATATAATCTGATGTTCAGTGCATTAGTCGCAACAAATCTAATTGAAAACGAATCATATTTTCTTAGAGATACATGTATACACAACAAAATGTATTGTGATATTTACATACGTCGGTGGTGTTAATTTTACGACTTATTTAATTGCTATTCATCGAAATGATAAGTAGCATTATAAAATGTTAGATTGTGTTCATTATTACGTTACTAGTACTCAATGAAATGAGGTTAGATATTAATAACCAATCAAAATGAGCTATTAATAGAAAACGGCTGCTGATATGCAAAAATGACACAGGTCTACCATGATTTTGGTGCCGCCAAAACTTAAAGTTATTCTAAGGATTTTCGTTGCTTAAAGTAGGATTTTAATTTTATACTTTATCTTTCAATTCTATGTTTAATTTTTGAGAAATTGCAGAAGTAAAAATCAAAAAAAAAAAAAAAAGGTTTTACAAGATTTTATAGTTTTATTTTACAGGCTAAAGGCTTAGGACACTACCGACACATTTCACATAATATTGTTGGATCCCAAGGCTTTAATATCGATCTTAAAATAATAAAAATATGTGTGTCTATTGGAGGTTTTCTAAACTTTTTGACAATACATATATAACAAAACATATTTCGGTAACATTTTCGCGATAAGGACAATCAATTTATAGAAGTGTACATATAAAATTACGAAACGGGAAAACGAATTTACTTGTGAAACCTAATGTTGAAAAATGTGGGTAGATCCAAAGCCTCACGTAGGAAAAAAATTAAAACAATAAATTTCAGTGAATTTATCAATAAAATTGCGAATGAATTCTAAATCTTACTACAACCATTATTGTTGATACCTACTGCAAAACCACTATCAGTATTTCGGCACCAACATTTTTTCTGTATTTGTTAATTTGATAGCTAGAGATGAATAGTACTTAATCCATTACTAGAAAAGGCCGAGTGTTTTTAATATTAAGTTAAAAATTCGCTTGAGTAAAATGACAGTTAAGACGAAGGATATTTCAATTTTGATAGAAAATATAAGTAACAAGTAAGAAAGTATGGTCTGTCAAGTTCGACAATATAATATCCAAGACTAAGTTTATGCGCCAAAACATTTTTCTTTTAAAATTTCAATAATTTACTTTCGTTAGTGCTTTTCGGTAGTGAGATTTCTATAGAAGCCTATAGTTTCTATAGTTTCAATATGAAACTAATTTATGTTAAATTATATTTGGAAGTCAATATTTTTAAGAGATTTATTCTAGTTAAAGTGAGTTTCAGAAGTGGCCCTATATGGGAGTTATGACTAATTATGGACCGATCATCATAATAATAGGTGACATGAGTTCTGTTTATATAAATTAAACATTTATTATTGATAAAGTCCCATATTCGGAGGACAATTGTATGGGAGCCAGCTAAAATAATAGACCGATTTCAGCCAGTTCCAATAAGTTTCGTCCTATACATGTGCCACATGCTATCCGATGAATATCAGAGACCATATATCGGACTGGATTACCAAGCCTGATGTTGCAGCTTTTACAATTATCCTGGGTGTTAATTGATCAATGTACAAGAATTTTCCAATTAAGTGTTCCTTGCAAGTCACTCAACGGCGGTCATAGACGCATTGTTCTATCCGATACTACCCTCTTTACCTCGCCAGGTAAATACAAAACGTCATAGAACAAAATTTATACTATAAATATCCTGATTCACATGGAAGTGAAACTTCAAGTTATCGTGTATGTGTAATCACAAAGTCCGGCAGTATAAAACAAATTCTATCTCGTCGGTGTCCATTATCAACAATGGTGTTTTAATAATTTGCGAACACCACATGCATCGAGTTTTAGAAGGATCCAGACATAAACAATTAATTTTGGACCACTCACTAATCATTATTATCGTTCTATTCTCTTATTATCCTGCCAGTAACTGGACATCATGTATAGCATTTACAGAATTTTATCTGCCTTTATATATCGTTCAAATAAATCAAAACTAAAAGAAGCCCCAAAATAGAACCTTGCGGCACTCCTTTTAAAGTTGTTGAAATAGTATCTTCTGACTGGATTATATGTAGCCAGATGACGGCGGATGAGGTGGTCATATGACACAGTTGTAGCAGATATCTATAGAGTCATGCTATGCCATTAAAAAAGGAAACTAGGCAAATGTGATATTATATCTATGAATTCATCTTAAGGCCAGCGGATATAATTTTTTTGTTTTTTATTTGGAATAAAAATATATAAATTATTTGGTGTACCAACTCGAGAGCAAGCCACATATAATTTACCGTGTGAAAAACATAAATTTTCCAAATATAAGCCAGCAATAGTCAACGATTTCCTTTGTGCTTTGTTAATGGTTATGGCAAAGCAAGACGAAACTGGAACTGGAGCCGCTTGAATTCAAATGGTCAAAGTCATTGGGAAGCATCGGTATGCGTGGAATCAGTACGTTTTCGCTTTCGAATCTGCCATCGATTGTTTCCTCAATTAACGCGTTTAAGTTGTGGAGAAGCATTATCGGGAATCCAACATTCTATGATATTACATCTGGTGGCATTCCGGCTGATTCCATTTGAACTCAAAAATTCAGTAGAACAATTGACGACTGGTTTTTCGTTCATGCCAGGTAGTTTCAATTGAATTTGCTCATTCAGCTTGTTGACGGAAGCAATTGAGCTATTCAAAATATTTTCTTAAATAGATTTCACATAAAAGTTTCTTGTTTATCAACGTTTGAAAATATTAAAGACATTTTATAGTTCAATGTTGCATTAACCGCGGTCTCCTTGTTTTATTGAACGATATATACTGGACATGTGGTATGTATTCCTTTCTTCGCTTACACCAAATCATTCGCTGTAAATTAAAATTTTAAAACCTTTATGGAAAAATAAATTTTCTTCATAATTTTTTTTTCGGGGATATTTCGGGAATTTTCTTGGGTATTCTTAGTGTTTGTGCAGTGACCTGTTCGAATTGGTACGAATCATCGCAATCGGTCCAGGCGTTGTTGAGTTATAAGCGTAGTAACTAACGTCACTATCTTTTATATATATAGAACATTTGACTAAAGCTTTCAGAATAGTTAACACTTAAAATGTTTTCAGTAGTTAATTATAATTTTTGTAACTAAAACAGATCCTTTCTGGTCCAAAAATATTACTTCTTGAAAATTTTTTTTTTTTTTTTAAATTACGAAAGAGCATAAACATTATTTTCTATAACTTTTAAACTATTTAATGTTAATTTTTTTGGAACAAATTCCATTAAGTTCCTTAAGTTAAATGTTAAAACTAAAGATACCTATATATATAATTTGTCCTTTACCTCAAAAAATTAAATTTTTTCTCTTTTAATTTATTTGAAATATATCAATCATAAAGGATTTATAAAGACCACGAATTTATAAGCCCCAAATATTCAGATAAGTATGTTTAGAAAAAATTTACTTGCTTAGAAACATTGTTTTATTTATTTAAAATATGAAAAGCTTTTTTATTAAATTACAATTAGAAAAAATATTTACCTTTTAAAACACTTAAAATCAGTATTAAAGTGATCTTCATCATCTTTTCATTATTTTTTGTAAACACTAGAGGTAGAATTTTATTTCTTGATATAGATTTATCTACTACAAAATCTATGTATTGATAATTTCAAAACTTTTTTCTTGATATATTTATTATTTATTGAACTTTTTAAACACTAAGTTACACTTTAAATGTTTTATTAATATTTTGTTTTAAATTATTTCAATTTACTGGCATTAAATTTATTGATTTCATAATTCAAGCACTGTGATTGTTATAAATTCTTAAATATTTAACACATATTTTTATATAATTTTTTTATTTTTTTACAAAAAAAACACTTAATTTTGTTTTTATATTTTTAATTCTTCACTGCTATTGTTATATTTTTATGTGTGTCGTGGCTAAACGAATGACTGAGTAGTGACTATATTAATGACTGACTAAATGGCCGAATTGCCATGCATTGTAATTAAACAGAATAAGTATAACGAGTATTCACTTTTTTTCAACATGGATGCATTTTAATTGTTAATGCTGCACATACCACACACAAACTTATTGCTACAGCAATTTATTTTTTGTTTTATATTTTTGGTTTATTTGTTAACACCATGATTTAATTGTATCTTTTGTAAGAATTACACTGGCAAAAAAATAAATTCTTTAAACAAAATTTTACTCAATTTAAAATTTGATCAGTCCTTTTTGGAATAATATTTTTTTTCCTAATTTGCTTTTGGTTTTTGTTTGGCCAAAAGAAACGAAGCGTCTAAATATGAGCAACGACGTTTTAAAACTGAAATTCATGTTTATAGCCAACCATAATACAAGGCATCATCATTTATTAAAATCAGCTACAAACACTCGCACACAAACTCAGTCGTTTGCTAATAGACAGCATCCAAAAGGCATCTGTTCAAATGTTTACGAACTCTGTGCCACACTCGTTATACAAAACCTTCGTTTGTACTCGTTTTATACAACATTTAAATAAGAACGTAAAAACGATGTCAAAAGTTATCGTAAATTTTCGAACTTCGTTTTTGGTTACTCTTGTGAGAGAGAGAGAACATTTCGAAGTTTGCTAAGAAAATTATTACAATCCACCATGTGCTAAATAAATGGGAAAATAAATTAAGCACATGGTGGATTGTAGCATACTTTGAGGCTATAGATATGAAAGATATATGAGTAAAATATGTTCCCTTGTCTTAACAGCATAATAATACTAACAACAACAACTAAACAACATGTTGACGCAGGCGCCATTGCCATGTGAAGGAGGAGTAAATTTATTTTATTTCTTGTACTTTTTTTTTGACAAATGGTATGACAACTAATACCACTCCAAAGGAAGAAAAAAAATCTGAACACAAAGAAGAAAAAAAAAATTCAAACAAATAACAAACACACCAACTTTTACAGCACTCATACAAACACTGAGTATTAGGGAAAATAAAGAAAGAAATCACGACTAACAGTGTGGTAAATTGAAATATAAGTGCAAACTTATTTTTTAATAGTTACGTATCTAGGAGGAACACAAAAACTTTCGAAAAGGCATCGGACCTTACCCATGTTAGATTTTGTAAAAACTTGGTGCACGGGTTCTTTATAGTCATACAACATTTTAAGTTGCTCAAGAATTTTAAAATCGTTTTGGTTTGCCTCTTATCGAGGTTTAAAGTTAAAATTTTATATAAGAATGGTATGAAATCGATTAATTTCAATTATATTTATATACATTTTTAACGGCTTATCAAATTTTTACAATATTGATCTCATTATAATGCTTATGTAGCCTAGTATCAATATGCTTTCCAAGAAATCCAATTGTTTTCAATAAAGTATATTGAACAAAAAACTGTCCATAAACAAAGGGTATCTCAAAAAGATATCTTCCATTTTCTAAATATTTTTATACAATAGAGCATTGTTCATATAAAATCCGGTCTCACTATAGAAGCTTTTTACAAAAAACTAGTGTCAATATTTATGTTTTCTTTTACCATGACTTTCTAAACAAACCAACTGTTTTTCTGTCAAGATTTCAAATTATTATACAAGTGGCGGGCAATGGAAAATCAAAATAGAAAAAAAATTGTCCACAATTTTCTTCAAAATCCAACATGGTCAGGTGCAATGATAGCAAAAAAACTGAAGCTTCCAAAAAGTACTGTGAATGACGGATCGTAAAAAAAAGAAACCAAAAAAATTAGCAGACGAGACCAAGACCTTGCAACGAAAATAGTGCGTTCTATTAAAAAAAATCCTGGTTTATCTGATAATGATCGCGCCAAAAAATATAAAACCAGTCGTAGTACAGCAAGAATAATACGCCTGGATGCTGGCTGACGGTCATATCGTAGCATTAAGTATCCAAATCGTACTGAAACGCAAAATATTACTGCTGTAAAACGGCCTTTGACCTTTTCCCATCTTTCTGGCATTATATAGATTCCGAGCCAAAAGAACTACTCACCTTGTTAGTTCAATAACGAATCAAGCCGATATCGTTCTTGGGCTCAATCTGGCCGAGCGTTGTCATGATGGAATATTGCGTTTTCATTTATGGCCGCATATTTTGGGCTTTTTTCGGCCAGTGCTCGATTCAAATGAGTTAGTTACGTTCGGCTCAGGTTTTTTGTGATGGTATGGTCAGATTTCGGCAATTCATAATAGCTAGGACCCTTTTCCGCCCACCAAATACAGAGCACTACCTTAGTGTCATGGATATTTGGCTTTGGTATCGAGTCGTCTGGTTGGCCGAGCTTCACAAGCCATCTCTTACGCTTCGAGTTATCTCAATGGATCAATTTTTAATCGTAAAAAATGATTTGGTGCATAAATGAGTTTCTTTAATAGCGCCCAAACTAGGTATCTCGGTTTTAATTCGTATGGTACTTCATTTCCTCGCTTTTGGATGAATCCTGCTGCTCGCAAACGTCTTCAAAGTGCTGCTTGAGTAGCTCCCAATGATTTTGCAAGCTCTACTTGAGTTTGATAATAATCTTTGTGGAGCATATTCGCCATTAGCTTTGGTGAGCAGTCGGTGTGCTTCAGCGGTACTTTTTTTTATCAAATTAAAGCAAAACTTCCCGCATATCACGCTTTGTTGCTTCAAAATTCGACATTTCCGAATCAAAAAAGGAACTTTGTTGTTTACTCTATAGTATTCAGTAACTAAGTGAGAATAAATGCCAGGTGCATATCTGCCATTAATTCAAGATGAGATGTGCGCAAAAAAAAAAAAAAAAAAAATGCAGCGATGAGTCCTGTTATCTTCGAGTTTGCCTCTAGGATTAAAACTGCATCCTATTAATATTTTATCTTAATTTAAGGGGTTTTTCTTCTTTACTTCCCGATCTACACATAGACTTCCTATGGGGTTGAGAACGGGGGATTGTGTTGCTTAAAAAGTTGCTTGCTAAGCGACTTGTGTGCTTAGGGTCATTGTCGTGTTGAAATATAAAACCAGGGGCCATTCTTTCATAAAAATGGGGTTGCATGTGTTTTTTCAGTGTCGCACAGTATTTAATGGCATTAATATTTCCTTAAATTTTTGTTATAGGACAAACAACATCACGGAAGAAAGCTTTAATTAAAATATAAATGAGCTACGTTCAATCTTATATGAATATCTTTGTTTTTGTGGCCTGATTACGTAGCTTTTTCCAGCTGAGCCAAATAAATAAAATTTGCTTTCATCGCTGCACAACACAGGTCATTTGACCCATAAATATATCATCTCGCATATTGAAGGTGTTTCTTATTATTGACTTTACTTATGAGTGGTTTCTTGGCGGATCGTCTGGCAGACAAATTTAATTCATTTAATCGGCATCTAGCTGTGTTAAAGCCAGTAAGGACTCCTAGGTGCTCATTTGCGTAACCAGCAACAGCTACTGCCGTTATTCGTGAATAAATTTTGACCACTTTTGACATCTGATGGTCTTGGCTAGCGGTAGTTTTTTGTAGACGACCACTTCCTTTCTTTCCGCGTTGTTTCTCAGATGAAATCGCTATTTAATTCGGCACACTATGGGATTCAATTTCACCCATGGATTTACCATCTTCTAGAGCTTGTATAATAACTGATCTGATATCAGCTGATAGCTATTGTTTACATTATTATTTGAATAATAGACCATAATATAAAGATAAGTATTGTGAATTCCATTAAAGATCATAGAAAAAAAACGGTTTTAACCTTGGGTCATCCAATTTTGACCATAGTCAGCAATTTCATATCCTTTGGAGTGCTTTGAGCATTTTATTTTTATTTAATTTAAAAAAATTGCGGTTTTTTTCACGATTAATTTTTTTTTTTAAATCAAGAACATTTACCTGGCTTTCATTTTAAATATTCGTATCTTATTAACCCTCCGGCGGGTGAGAAGAGGACCTTTTTCATTTTCAAACTGAAATAACTCCTTGATGGTCCATGGGAAGTATATCCGCCCCCCACATGTATTCCAAGGAAATTTTATCTAGAATCGTTTATAAAAAATCAAATCGATCCGACAAATAGTTTAGTTTCTATTGAGATTTAAATGTGTTTAGTACGGGAACTGAAATTTCAAGAAATCGTTAATAAAGTGCATTTATTAACGAATTCTTGAAATTTCTTTTGGCTTGTTTTATTGTTTGAACACATCAAAAACGTGTTCCTTAAATTTTTTTGTAACATTCATTATACATGTATAATTAGTATAAGGGCAACGGATGACTCAACCGTCGGAGAGTTAAGCTGAAGTCGGATTTGATTGATTTAATACGCATTAGTACCCACAATATGTAAACTAATGTGAGTCTGCGACAAATGACAAAATTAGTATACCCCCCATGAACTAAATGAGAATTATAGCAGAACAATAAATGTGACTACTTAAGAAAAGAGTAATATAAAGAGAATGATGATTATGAGAGAACCATCTACTTTCTTATTATTTATTTGCTCTCTTCCACTTCTTTTGCACCAGATATCTTTCTTTTTATACTCTTCAACATGAGTGTTGTAATTTCCACATTTTTCATTTGAAACCCAATAAAATACAACTGTTTAAGAACCCGCAAATGTAATGTCTAATTATAGAAACGTTTAGTTCATAAGCAAGAACTAATGCTAGAAATATTAAAATTTGTAAATACCAGACTAGTAATTATTTTCCATTTCACCATATATGTTCCAATCAATGCCACTGTGCGACATAAACAATGTGTAGGAGTTGGTATGTTTTTAGCAAGATGTTGTTTTTGTATACATGTGGTAATGTTCAAGGTGTTATTGTTGTTGCTGTCTCATATATAATTTGTTAGCTTATGTTTATTTACTTCACTGTAAACACACACAAACAAACACTCATACAATGTTAACTCAAGTAGGTGTCAGGTTTCCAAGATTTGTTTTTTTTTTTGTGTACAAATGTATGAGTTAGTGTGTTTATGTGTGTGCACTTTTGCTCTTTTTTATTTGCCCTTATTATGCCACTCGTTGTTGTTGTTGTTGCTGTTGGTTTTACTTTTAATACTCCTGCCATTTTCTAATGATGTATGAGACCAAGGCAAATCTCTAAAGCATGTGATTTAGTGGTTGATTTAGAGCCTAAACAAGAAGGTCATATTGGGAGATTGTTGTCTTTTTCTTTTATTTATATTATATTTTGTCATTGCTGTTGTCGCTTCTTCTCTTTTTTTATGTAGTTTGACGTAAGTTTTGTTGTTCTTTTATTAGGCCACTAAGGTGTTGGTAAATTAAATATTATTACATACACACATTTTTACTTTTATTACTATAGTGGAGAATTATATTCATATAACACAGTAGATATTTGAAACTTTTATTTCTAACACATAGTTATTTGACAATGTATGCAGTTGTAAGTTACTTAGAAAACAAGTATAAAAACAAACGTTTACATATTTTTAATTATGGATTTATTTGAAATAAAATATATTTTATCAAGGAAAATCTTAAAATCAATACTTAAAAATTAGTAACTACTAATTTAAATTAAAAACGTAAAAATGACAGATATGTACCCTTCAAAATGATATACAGTATTGGCCATAACTAAAGCACCCCTTCAGTAAATTTTTTTCCTATTATATTTTTTTGTATAAAAACTAAGTTTTAAATTTTTATTTTGTATTATTTTCCATTGCTAATATATTTACTATTGAAAAACAAATTCTTTTAAAGTTAATATTTTATAAGAGGTAACATTAAATCAAAAGATATTTAAAGCTGGAAAATAAAACGGACAAAACTAAAGCACCCCCTTCATGGATATAATATAAAAATTTTTTAATTTATATTTTGTTGCAAATCCTTTGTTTTGGATGACACAAGCACATCTTAGGCATAGAAGATATTAAGTTTTTTATGGTGTCTTGCGATATTCCTTCCCAGACTATAATAACGCCTTGAAATTAATCGTGAAAATTGCCGATCCTTATTTCTGCAATTTTCACGATTTATTTTCATATTATCAATCTCCCACAAGTTCTCACTAGGATTGAAATCGGGAGATTGAGCAGGCGAATGAAGAACTTGAATCTTATTGCTCTGTAGCCAAGTCATTCACAATTTGGAGGTGGGCTTAGGATCGTTATCCTATTGCAACCTCCCTATAAGTGGCATCTCTTCACTGCCATAAGGCACCATTACATCCTTCAATATATCACGGTACATGAACCGATACATAATCCCATTAACTTTATGAATTGGCCCCATTCCTTGACCAGAAAAGCAACCCCAGACCATTACATTGCCCCCTCCATGTTTAATTGTTCCTTTGAAATACTTAGGATTCAGTCTTTCTACTTTTCGTCTGCGTACACGCCTTATTCCAACGCAACTTATTAAATTGTATTTGGATTCATCAGAGAACAGTACTGTCTTCCATTTTTGGACACTCCAGTCGATGTGGGCTTTGGCAAACTCCCGTCTAGCTTTCTTGTTCTTAGCTGATATAAACGTTTTTTTTGCTGGTCATAGGCTGAATAATCGTGATTCTAAACTGTATAGAACTTAAATTATACAGACTACGCCTTCCTTTATTTTCATCTTCTGGAATTTTTAAATACATCCATAGTGAGTCCCGTTAACTGACATTGCAAATATGCAGTAGCATAGTCATATTTTTAAACATCTTATAAGGGGGTGCTTTTGTTTTGTCCGTCGCGTTTTGTGCTTTTGTAAGTTTTATAATTTTAAATTAGTTGTTCATACAATTATCCTTTCCTAAATGAACACAATATGAACATTAACAATATAAGCTAATAAAATATATACTAATACATCCCAAAAAAACCTTTTTTATCCAAAAAATTATGATATGAAAAAAATCCATTGAGGGGGTGCTTTAGTTATGGCCAATACTGTATAAGTTATTTTTTTAATATTTTAAGCAAAGTGTAATGCTAAATATTAATTGGATAATTGTCTAGTTTTGGTAGTACTCAATAAAACTTTATTGTTTTTACTGCGATTAAACTGCTGCCATTTAACTGAAAAATTAAAATGTTTTAATTTATTAAACAATCTTGCAAAAATAAAACTAGTACTCAATAAGGAAATTAAACATTTTAAATATTCAGTTTAATTCTACGTTCTTGTAAATCTGGTAAAAGTGAAAATATAATGAAAACTGAACATACGGTTTTAAACTGATGGACAAATATGTGTTCAGCGTTGTATAGAAGTGTATAGCTGGATTTAATCTGACACAGAACAAAATACGACAAAACAGTTGTCATATCAATAAACAAGTTCGTCAATACAATTAATTTTTAAATTCGAAAGGTACTGTCAACCCATTTAATTAACATAAAAAATATTTGTATACCCTACACCACCATAGTGGGGAGGGTATAATGGATTTGTGCAGATGTTTGTAACGCCTAAAAATATTAGTCTAACACCCACCTTAAAGTATACCGATCGACTCAGAATCATTTTCTGAGTCGATTAAACGATGTCCGTCCGTCTGGCTGGCTGGTTGGCTGGTTGGCTGGCTGTCCATGTAAAACTTGTGCGCAGAGTACAGATCGCAATTTTAAAGATATTTCAAAAAAATTTGGTATATATCATTATTTCTGGCCAAGGACCAAGCCTATTGAAATTTGCTGAAATCGGTCCATTATTTCACCTAGCCCTCATACAAATGTCCTCCCGAAATTGGACTTTATCGGTCATAAATGTTTAATTTATATAGGTATCTACACAAATTTTTCTTCAAATAAGTACTAAATATACGGAATACGTGTCACCAAATTTTATTATGATCGGTCCATAATTAGTCATAGCTCCCATATAAGGTCTGCTTCCGATAATCTCTTTAACGAGCATAAATCTCCTAAAAATGGTATACACATAAAATGCAACATAAATAACTTTCATATAGACATTAATCACATGACCAAATTTCATTGTGATCGGTCCATAATTTGTCATAGCTCCCATATAAAGTCCACTTCCGAAAATCCCTCACGAATATAAATTATTGAAATTTTGAAAAAAAAAATGTTTTTGCTCATTTACTTGAAAAAGTTTGTCTTCACAGATGAAAGAAATTCATTGTTGGAATGAATTTTTTAATAAATATTACTAATCGAACATGACTTTTTTCCCAAACTTTTTTCATTTGGAGTAAGAACATGTTCTAAATATTATAAAATAGTACATGAAGCAAATTGTTTCTCTTTTTACACAAATTTGTTATAATAATATGCATTGTTAATTAATTCAAATATTTTTGTATAAGGAGTGAGATCGTAAAATTCTAAACACACGTTTTTCATTAAAACTTTTAACCCAAGTATTATTTGATTTTTATTTATTTTTTGATCAAGTTACCTCTGTAATACATGCCAGTTATTATGTTTAATGTCAATCATATTCATTTGTTGTTAATCAGATTAAAATGAGTGACGAGAAAAAAATAAATATTTTCTACAAAACCTAACTTGGTCATACACAAAGTTGGCCAAGCACTTAAAGGTCTGTCGTCAAACTGTTCCCAATGATATTAAACAGTACCGGGAAAACTTGTCCGTTGATAGAAAAACTGGTTCAGGTGGTAGGAATGATCCACATGATGTTTCTAAAGCTAAACAAATAAAAAGCATTTTCAAAAGAGTTCCCAAAACATCCGGTTGGAAAGCAGCCCGGTTAACTCAGTGCTCGAACTATTTAGTACGAAAATTAAAGTTAATGCAGGTTTAAAAGCATACAAGGCTCAAAAAGTTCCTGACAGCAACGGTGCTAAAAATTTAGAGGACAAAAACAGAGCACAGAAATTGAAGTCAAGTTTTATAAAAAAAAAATATTCTTGCTGAATAATGGATGACGAAACGTATGTTCTGGGAGATTTTTCACAGCTTCCGGGTAAAAAATTTTATGTTGCTGATGCTCGAGGGAATGTTGAAGAAAAGTTTAGGACCCAAAAACAGACAAAATTTCCCAAAAAGTTCTTGGTATGCCAAGCAATATGCAGTTGCTGCAAAAGAACCTAATCATTTGTTACAACGGGCTCTATAAATACCGAAATTTACATCAAATAATGTTTACATAAAAGGCTGCTTCCATACATAAGACTTCATAATGTGTCTACTTATTTTTTGCCTGACTTGGCATCCTGTCACTATGGTAAACAAGCCCTTGAGTGGTACAAGAACAATAATGTGGTATTTGTACCAAGATAGGCAAATCCTCCAAACTGGCTCTTGTTAAAAGACACAAAAAAGGTGTCCAAAACTGTGGTAGATTTTAAACAGAGTTGGACAACCTATTCGAGAAAAGTGACAGAAAGCACTATAAAAACTTTAATGGAAGGGTTTCCGAAAATGGTTAAAAATTTCATCACTAGTGATTAACCCCATATGTATAAACAGTTAATAAATTGATCAAAGGTTTATCAAACAATATTTCCATACAAAATTTGTTTTATAAACCTTTGATAAATTTATAAACTGTTTATGCATATGGAAGTAAAACTATAAAAATATATATTTTTTTTTAAATTCTAATAATATTTTCAATCAAATAAAAAAAATATTAAAACTGTAAGTTTAGTGGTTTCGATTTTTATTAACATATATATATGTTAAGAATTTTTCGGTCTCACTTCTTAATAGCCCTATATTGGCCAATCTTTCAAGGTGTAACAAAAAGTCTGAAACGTAAATAATATCCTGGACATAGAGTAACCGCATAGAATGGAAGGAGAGAGAAATATCAATGGTGAAATTACTCTTTTTTCACACATACGGGTGATACAATAAGAAAATACATGTAATACATTCTCATGAATTATGGCTTCGACACGTAGAGCGGAAACTAGAAAAAAACTCAAACAAAAAAATTACTCAAAAATGTTACACATACGATTGTTGTTTTTGTTTTCACATAGCTTTTTTTACTAATACATTCTCACCACTTAGGTTTTTGACAACTTAGTTAGGTCTTTGACAGGAGAGTTTCCGATCTATGTGTATTTATTTATGGTTTGGACAACAGACTTAGGTTTTTGGCTCTCAGTTGCTTAAGTAGTTTTCATCTATGATCCTAGATTTTATTTGAAAACAAATAATATGAAAAAAAAACAAAATCATTTAAGAAATTATTTATAAATGTTATGAATTGAAATCAATGAAAAAAGTTGAAACTTTTTTCTGTGTTATTGATCAACAAATTCGTTAACAATCAACTGATATATTTGAATAATAAGATCATCACATTAAACAAATTTGTTGTTAGTAATTTTAGTGAATTTGTTGACGTTTCCATTCAAAGAAAACACACAAAACGTATGTTTCAATTTGTTTTATTTATTAAGAACTAAAAAATGCCATTATGAATGTTGTCTTCTAACACGTCCCAGTAAAAACGACACCCTTATTTTTAAATGTAACTAGTTTCTACCTGCATTATTTTGTAAGCCATCATCATCAAGTAAAATATAAATCTAAGCATGAGATCACGAGTTGAACTCCTGGTTGGGTAAAGTTTTTTATTAATTGCTTTAATGCTGGACAAATTATAATGACGAACAAATTTAAGTAGATATCGTAGTAGAATTCTGAGTAATGATTTCAATAAATTCCTATTACATGTCTGGTTATTAATTAGGCATTTTCATTGAATGCTTATTGATTGCCATCCTTTAAATAAACATGGTCGTCGTATTACTTGATGCTATTATATGCTTTGCTTTGAATAAGTAGATATATTCGATACAAATATAAGATCGAACTTTGACGCTGATCGTACTGATTAATTGAACATAAATTCTTTACACATCTCAATTCAATTTTTCATACAAAATTGACTAACGTTCATGTTTCTATAAGGATTCCACCCTGATCTCAAGTTGTGAAATAATTTCCGTTCGTGACTGACTTATTTCCGTTTGTCAAAAGGTGGCGTATCCAAGTGACTATAGAGCTCTTTCATCTCGACAAGTTGTTCCCAAAACCAGTAGTATCCTATACCTCAATCCGTTTCTAGATGAAGAAGGTTTGATTCGTTCTTGTGGACGGCTAGAGTTATCTCCAGAACTGTCGTATAATGAAAAACACCCGATTATTATTCCGTATAACTTCAAATTCGCACAACTACTAATAAAATTTATCCATGACATCAGTTTACATGGCGGTAATCAATTAGTTTTGCAACTTCTACGAATGTAATATTGGATCCCAAAGGCTAAAAATCTTATAAAATCGACAATCAGTAATTGTAAGACGTGTAGACGACGTATATAAAAAACAATGTCAAAGGCAGATAATGGCCGCGTTGCCGCCAGAGCGTTGCGAATTTACTCATACTGGTCTAAATTTCGCTGGCCCTTTCGACGTAAAGAGCTGCTCGGGTCGAGCTTGCCGCATTACTTAGAGGCTACATCCGACCTCTCTACTCCTACTTTTCTGGCAGCATTCAGTCGTTTTGTTCTCTATTCTGACAATGGAACAAACTTCGTTGGATCATCTCGAATATTAGCAAAGGAATTCATTCAAACCACTCAATAAATGCATTCAAGCGAACTACTCTCACCAAAACATTATGTGGCACTTTATCCCAGCAGGTGCTCCACATATGGGCGGCCTATGGAAGGCTGGTGTGAAGAGTTTCAAAGCACATTTCTGAAAAACTGCAGGCTCTCACAAATATACGCATTAAGAGTTATCCACACTATTATCAGAAATTGATCCCACAGATCTTTGCGCATTAACTCCAGGTCATTTCCTTATACGTTCACCAATCCTCGCACATATATCCATATCCATAACTAATCGATGGCAAAAATTAAAACTGGTTCATCAAAACTTCTGCGAACGATGGAAAAATGAGTACTTGAAAAAACTTTATAAAAGAATTAAATGGCAAAGGCCCGAGCAGAATCTACAAGAAGGATCACTTGCCATCAAAAGAGATGAACACCTCCCATCGAATTCATGGCCGCACGGTAGAGTGACAAAAATCTACTTTGTCTCAGACAATCGAGTTCGCGTTGTAGAAGTTTTCACACAACGAGCCATTATAAAGCATCCAATCGTTAAACTTATTCTTCTGCCAACAGAATCTGAGTTGCCTTCTCCATCTTAGTTCTCTCACTTATCATACAATTTCCTTTTTTCAGATTAATATGCCTAAACTTTCATTGAGATCATCGAAATCCAACACCTCCTCCGAAAGACTTCCAAAAAGATATAATGCGTTTCCGTGCAGAATCTGTAAGCGACCACATCCAATGCGAATCGTACTTATTGTAAGAAGATAATGTTATGATGGTATAAAAGAATTAATTGAATAATAGTAAAACCTTAATTGAACATAGTTTCTTTATACATTTCAATTCATTTCATCATTTCTATTTTTCACACAAAATTCACTAACTAGATTTCTTGATTAAATTAAACAACAATATAAATGTAAAACGAAAATAATTATAAGTAATTCCATTATTATACAAAAAGTTAAAAACTTTATTACTTTGATTTATGTCACACAAAATGTATTAATCAAATTAGGGATGATCTACAATACTAATCAAATAAAGAAGCTTTTAAATGTTGACTAATTTTAAATAACAAATATTAAGTTGTGTGCCTAATTGGAAGAAACAAAATAAAAATAAAACAAAGTAAAATAGAACATAAAAAGATATAAACAAGAAAACAGAAATAAAAAAGTTTTACAAGAGAATAGAAAGTAAATTTGCATAACTTTAAAAAATATTTTGCGTACAACTTACAACTGTTATTAAGCACACATACAATTGCACTTACCTACTCATACGTTTACGAACGTTACATGGGTAAGTATAGGTAAATGTTGAAAGAAAAACGCAACACATGTGTTAAATGAATGTCTGCGAATTTAAGTGTTAAACAGCAAAAGATGCTAAAGGTGTAATAGACAACACACACAGATACACATATATGGAAATACATACATATCCTTACAAATGTGTGTAAGGTAAAACAATAACAACAAAAACATAAAGCGACGACAATTGTTACGACAGTTAAACACTCGTAGGCACCCCCACCATTACTTCCACACTTAGAAAATAATCGTTCGTGTTCTCTTTGTTTTGTTGTTTCTCACAGGTAAAGTTGTGAAAATGATAACGAAACAAATAGAAAAAAAGTAACACAAACAAATTGTGTGAAATCTTTTTTTACTCACACATTCAGGCATATAAACACATATTCACACATTCCTACAAATACAACTTTATTTTTGGAAAACTCATGTTAAAATTTTAACAAGTTTTTTTTATACTAGTTGTTGCTGCTGCTGCTGCCGCTTGTTAAAAACACGTATGAGAACAACAAACTTTCAAGGTACGTGTTTGTATTTATGTACATATGTATGTATGTAAGTGTATATAAAGGTGTATGAGTGTATACAGTTCTATTTTAAATAGAAATATGCAAACAGCAACAATATATTTTTTTAAAGTAAAACTTACACGTTCACATATGCACATTGGAGGAAGAAGCTGTTTGTAATGTGAGCATTTTCTCATACTTGCACACACTCATACGCTCAGTCATACAAATGAAACACCTGCAAGATGTTGTTTAAATTTTGAAGAACATCGGCATTGCTATGTAATTATTGGTTTGAATTGAAAGCTATTTCGTTTGAGAATATAAAAATGCGATATATTCATGCTTAAACTATAGTACCACGAGCTCGAGTGACAACTGCTATCTAGAAATCAGCTTGAATTCATATAATATTTTGGAAAGTATAGAAACATAGATTTGCAGTTGCTATAAATTCGATTGGTTTACGAATTAAAGCAGAAAATAAAACGGAATAAACCATTTCGGTGAATTTATATGAGGCTTATATGAAGGCGGGTCAATAAATTCTAGACTTTTTAATGAAAACCAGGTTTTTGGATAAAAAGGTCCGTGAATTTTTTTAATGAATCACAGGTTTTTGGATAAAAAATCATTTTATTTGTTTCTCCATTTTTCTTATCCCTTCCGCCTAGCCAATTCTTTACGTTTGAAAACAAGAAATAGCCACTCGTGGCTCATCATCATCTTTTGGGGCTACAGCCCGGTGTGGGCCTTAACCTCGTTCAATTTCTTTTTCCAATCAGATCAGTCTAGCGCAGCATTCTTCCAATTTTTTATATTGGCTTTCCTGTAATCTTCTTCGACTCCATCAAGCCATCTGTTTTTCCCATCGATCTGCTTCTTTATGGAGTAGTATTCATTATTCTTTGTTGAGCTCTGTTCTGTGGCATTCCAGCTATGTGTCCTGACCAGCTCAATCTTTGGGCCTTTATAAATTTTGTCAGGTACGAGCTTATGTTGTTTGCTTAAATATTATATTTAGTTATTCATAAACTAATATTCGATCAAATAATATAAGTTGGATTTAAATTTTACAATTTCTTACAATACCAGTTAAATATCAGTTAAGTAAAAATGTATGTACATTTTACATAACATGAATATTTACGTTTGGGTTATTTTGATTATAATTGTTAAATATAATTATATTTTTACGCTTTATATATTATAAAATTAAAAAGCAAAATACCATAGTTATTTGGCATTAAATTGTCTATGATCTGGTAAACTTTAATTCATCAAAATGTACATGTACGCATGAGATCGCATGTCAACGCATGTCGACGCATCACAACGCATACTTGCTAAAACAGGGTTAGTTAACAATTAATCTTTCTTCCCGATAAATTATCGAATTTGTTGCTTAAAACAATCTTCTTTAGCTATCATAATGGGGTTTAGAAATTATTTTTCATCGAACTTTGCACGAGTGTCTCCAATTCTTGTAGCAAATATTAAAAAATTTAAAGTTCAAAATTTTATAATAAAACTAGCTGAACCGGCAAACGTTGTCCTGCCATACAAATTATTTCTAGTGAATATTTTGGTTGTTGAATAAAAAATAATGAATGTATTCTAAGTGAATTTGGCATTTAGGTATTTTTCGTTAATTTTCTTGGAATACCCATGCTCCTAAATATTGGTACCAAATTTTTTCGGTTTATCGAGTCAAAGGCCTGTTTGAAGTTAATCATGAGCATGTGTAAATCTCTCTTGTACTTATACCCCTTCTCCATTATCTGTATTAACAGAAAAATTTGATCAACAGTGGATAGATTCGGCCTTAATTTGCACTGATATTCACATATGATGTTCTCCGATACCTCTTTAAGTCTGTTGTTAATACTATTTGACGGAATTTTGTATGGAGTATTCATCAATGTTATTCCCCTGTAATTTTCGTAGTTCATTTTGTTACTTTTTTTGTGTTGCGTTGGGGATCGTTTCCGTTTCCCATATTGTGCAAATAAATTTATGGAACTGGGCCCGAAAAACATTACCAGCATTTCTAAAAAGTTCTATGACTAGGCCATCATCACCAGAGGCTTTGTTGTTCTTGATTTCTGTAATCGCCAGTTCAACTTCATGTGTTGAGCGCAGTACATTATAGGTTGATGACGGTTCTCTTTGCAAATTTAATTTGCCGGCTAAATCGATGGGCTGCTCTGGCACGTTTAGCAGGTCCGTAAAATATTCCTCCCACTTCTTTAGTATTGCACTATCTTCCCTCATTATGTTTCTATCTTTGTCTAGACAATTGTTTAACCTCGGCTGGAACCCGTCCTTCATATATATACCTTGAGAGAAAGCCTTCGAATTACCAGAATCGAAATCGTTAAAAATTCTTCATTCGTTTTATGAGTCGTTTAGCTTTATCTCTGAGTCGTTTATATTCTGTTGCGTTTTGACGTGTATTCTGGCCAGAAACTTACTTCTCGCTTCCATTTTTTTCCTCGCTACCAATTCGCATTCAGCATCGTACCATTCATCATTTCGTTTTTTTTTCGGTTATATCCGACTGTTTCAGTTGCAGCTTCGTTCATCGCTTTATTTATACGTGTCCATAATTCGTTACCATTTGGGTTGACATCGTTGGATATATTTGCCAGATTGTTGTTTATGAATTGCTCAAAACCTATCCTTATTTGGGGGGAATTCAGTTTATCTACATTCCATTTCTTTTTTCTTTGTCCTCTTTCTTTCATGACGTTTGAGAGTCTGTGACGAAAAACAACCCTTATCATATAATGGTCACTATCACACGAGTCTCCTCTGCATGTGCGTACGTCTATTATATAGTCACTCGTGGCTAAATCCGGTTAATAGGGCTCCGGTTAGCCATACGAATGGCTAAGTTCCCATAGTCCTCCATGGAAACTGTCCAAGTGTGGCATGGAAACTAAACATGTGTGTACTCTTACATTGTTCTGGCAAGAAAAAAAGTTATTTTTTGCCAAATGCGATCGATTTTTTTTCAAATGCTCATTAGATCATTAGAAGTTGGCATAATATTCGCCGTTGACTGTTTTATCAAAAAAATGGGATTTTTTGCTTTATATCCATACCAGAGGAGGGGTTATCTGAACCCTTTACAAAATAATTAGGAACATATTTGTCCATCTAAAATGGGTTAGTATATTTTGATATCGAATAGGCGATTTGAGAATTTTTGCCACAAATTTGAATTTTACAACTTCTATTCTTTGAAATAGAAACTACTCCATTACTAAAAATGGAACGATACACGCTTCAAGAACGCATTGAAGTTAGTAAAATTCACTACAAAAATGGTGAAAATCTTGCAGTCACAGTTTGAAAAACCTTAGCGGAAAGCAATACAGAAACTTATGAAAAAATTCGAGCTGTTGGGACAAGTTAGTGATGTGAAGAATAAAATCCGTGCACTTCGCTCAAAAACAACTAAAAATATTGCTGCTGTAGCCCAAAGTGTTGAAGAAAACCCAGGTTTGTCCAATCCTCGGTGTTCATAAAGATTTGGGTCTGAAGGCTTATAAAGTTCAGTAACCACAAGAACTCAACAACGTCGTGCCTTTGCTGATGGGACCTTGGAATGCATGAAAATGTTATCTCTCGAAGAGGTGATCACAATTGGCCTCCGAGATCTTGTGATTTAACACCTTGCGACTTCTTCCTTTAGGGCCACGTGAAAGATAAGATCTACGCCAACAGCCCAGCGTCGATTCAAGACCTCAAAGATAGAACTCGTGAGGCTATCGAGGACATAGGGCAGCCACTTTGCGATTTGGTTATGGAAAATTTCATGAAAAGGATATGGTTCTGTAAATATTTCATTATTAACGGCATACCTTCCTCTTTATTATGAAATAAACATCCGATAATTTATCACAAAAAATGCCATTTTTATTTGAACACCAAAATAACACCTCTTGTTGGAAAACACTCTACAAATATTTCATATGATTTCTTTGAGAGAAATGTGAAAAAGACTCAAAAAAAAAAAACCTTAGAGAGACATGGTTTTAACAGGTATTGCAATACTTGTCGGAGTATTGTCGTTGTGGAATATCATGGTTTCATGTCTGGCAGCATACTCTTGGCGTTTTTCGGCCAATGATCGCTTCACACTGTCTGGTCAGTTTTTAACAGCTCATAACAGATAGGATCCTTTTATTCCTGCAAAATACAGAGACTTACCTTTGCGCCGTGGATATTTGGCTTTGGTGTCGATTTGGCAGGTTGGCCGGTCTTCACATATGATCAGTTACGATTCGGGTCATCGTAATGGATCCATTTATCATCGGAAGTGATGATTCAGTGGAAAAACAATTTTCTTTTATAGAGTCGAATCAGCATTTCAAACATACAAAATCGTCTCTCAAGTTCTCAGCTTCAATTAGTACGGTTCTCAATTTCCCTGCTTTTGGATGAATCCTGCTGCTTGCAAACATTTTGCTGATTGAGTAGCTCCCAATAATTTTTCAAGCTCTTTTTGAGTTTGATAACAATCTTCATGAAATAATGCCTTCAATTATTGGTCCACAAACTTTTTGGGCTGACTTAACCGATCTTTGTCTTCCGTATCAAAATCACCACTTCTGAACCTCACAAACCTACTCTCGCACGTTGAAACACAATCGCTATAAGCTTTAGTGAGCAATCGATGTGATTCAGCTGTAATTTGTTTTCAAATTAAAGATATAAAGCAAAACTGCCCGCATTGACGATTTGTTGGTATGAAATTCGACATTTTCGAAGTTAAAAAAATAACTTTGTTGTTTACATTATAAACTTCAATAACTAAGTTAAAAACAAAAACGCCATCTATTGTAAATCCCGCATTTTTAAGGCATACACTCAATATACAAAATCGAACTTACTAATTCCCTTAACGAATAATAGTTAAAAACGGTTATTTACCTTGTAATTTTGCTCTATTTTTACTCATTCTACATTTGGTGGGTCATGTGTGTTGGTGGCTGTCTCTCTGTATGTATCTGTGTACGCTATTCTGTAGACAAACAAAAATAAAATTCTGATTTAAATGTATAGGTTTATTGGCACTTCAGCGAGTGCAGCTGGCTTGTTACTGCCACTATTGCTGCTGCTGCTGTTAACTGCATGTAGTTGTTGCTTAAACGAACTACTATTGTTATTATTTGTTGTTCGTTGTTGTTGTTGTTGTTGCTGTTGTCAGTATGTGTGTTACGTGCTTTAAAACAACATAGAACACAGAAAAATACTAAAGGTGGTATGTTTGTCTAAACTTTAGTTTACTTTTATTTTTGTTCAACATTGTTTAATTTTAAATTTTGTAGGTAATGGAAACAGAACCAGTAGTGTCTATAGCTATAAGGATAATATCAGTGTTGAAAAAATAAAAAACTTGTTCTTGTTGTTAATGTTGTTGCATATGTTATTGTGGTTTGTTTAACTAAACATTTAACAAAATGTTTAACAAACCACAAGCATGTAGTGAGTATTTGTTGATACTTTTTTTGTGCAATCCTAAAAATAAAATTGCAGGAAAACTTAGACATATTATAGTTATGTAATATATACTATTTATGCATACAGTATGAACGTAAACAACAGAAAGATAAATTGAAACAATTTCCCAAAAAATAGCTTTAATTTATTATTTAATTTGTTAAATCTATATTTACTAGCAGACGTATGAGTAACCTACTTTTTTTAATGGGTAATTCAAATATTATTCATACGCCAAGATGGCTTCATATGTTAATTGAATTTTATAAATTTTTTTTAAATTTGTTGAAATATTTTCATTCTATTTCAAGTATTCTCTATTTTTTGTTGCTCAACAAAACTTCTATTCATTATTAGTTTCCTTCAATGCTAATTACCAGCTCAGTCAAAGTTTGCATGTGTGGCTGATGTGTTTTTTTTCATCTCTTATTGCTGCATGGCAGCATGGTTTTGCATGTCTGATTGAGAGTTGTGAGGTTAAAGATTGAAGTATAAGTTTTGTCACTTGCTTTTTTGGAAAGTGTTCAAATATTCGTTCAATGATTCATGCAATTGAAATGAATATTCAATTATCTGACGACCTAAATTTTTTAAGTTTTTGTTTCATTTAAATATAGAATCGAAATTTAAATTTAAACGAAAAAAAAATTATAAAAATCATTTACTAAACTAAATAAAGCCAATAAGTATTTAATAAAAATCCTCTGCTAATCAAAAGATTTTTTATATAAATATCAATCAATTTCTTGTTTCTTATAAAAACATAAACATAAATTTCCTATAAAAACTCTGTCCTTCCTAATGACCATCTCTTTAACAATACTTCTTTCTCAAACATCAAATGCTACATATTATAAATGAAATATTATTTATAAATAAATACACTTGCATATAAAAAAATATGTTGCCTGCTTGTTTGGTTCTTAAACTTGAAATATGTTTCAACACATGCTGTCGTTGTTGTTATATAATGTTGCTACTTCTTTTATTTGTGTTGCTTGTATTTTGTTTATTTTTTTTTTTCATAAACATTCTTATCTTAATGTGCGTCATTACACAGCAGCAAAAGCAAAAAATGACAACAACAAAATTCATAAAAAATAACATGATTTTTGTGGTGAAAAATGTTTAAATATTTCCTGGCTTTTATTTAAACAGCCACCATGAAAGAGATGCAACAAGAAGTTGACTAAAATTTGGTGAAATATTAAAATTGTAAGAAATTTTCAATATAAGTCGGCTTAATACCACCAGATATGGTCATCTAATTTCTTGTTTGTTAGATGGATAGGTAATTTTTCCCTACTAAGATTTTCCATAAGCATTTGAAAACATTATTTAATTTACATATGGCATGAATGCCAGACATATTTTAAACCTGAATTAAGATTTTATAGATATATGATTAAAATGAATTAACTAAATAAATAATTTTGATTCTGGTTAAGAATCGTTATCAATATCAACACCATTTTCTATTAAAATAGAAAAAATTTCATACATATGAAATTGATGGAAGTCTATACCATGAAATACAAAATTAAATTTAAATTCAAAATTACAATAAGAAATTGAAAAAAATCTAAACTAAATTGCAAATTTATAATGATTATGGATCGATATATAAAGAGCAGAAGCTCTCCTGGCAAAGACCTAACTCATTTATCAAAAACCTAAGTGGTTAGGTTAGGTTTCCAGGCAGCCGCGAAGTGAAGAAGAAGTGCAGCTCACGTGGGTCCAAGCATAGGTCCCTTTGTGTTACCTGAAAGTATATAGGAAAGAAGAGAGAAGGGGACAGTCAGTCAGTTATTAGTTAGGGTTAAAGAGTTAGAGAAGAGATACGAGAGAGAGAAGAGAGTGGGTCATCATTGGTCACTCCATGAAGATCCCCATATTAGGTCTGGTTAGCCAATTACTGTGCCTTACAAAGGCATAAATGCACTCAAGACTCAAATTCGAGAGCTCAGAGAGACTAATTAGGGAACGATGTCCCAGAAACCTTAAGCGTAGATTTTCTAATGCCGGGCAATGGCAGAGAAGATGAAAAATTGTCTCATCCTCCTCCTCGTTTTGACAACTCCTACAGAAGTCGTTATAGGGCAAGCCAAGTCTCCTCGCATGGAGACTTGCAAATGAATTTGAGAGTTACAATTTTAAATTGAGAGAATTCCAAATGAAATTGTAAAAATTTTCAATGAAATGAAAATTAAAAATTGTATTTAAAGTGGCTCAGAATCGTTTTTCTTCCGCCAAAACTCTGTAATTTTTGAACCGATACAGATATTTCAGAAATTTTGTTTGGTGAAGAGATCTTTTTTTGAATTTTTCTCCAGTTTTAGCGTCATAAAAATCGGTATAGCAGTTGTTGAGAAATTTAAAGCTAAAGTTGAACTTTTAATTTTTTTTACAGCATTTAGTAAGGAATTGCGGATTTTATAAAAAAGTTATAAGCAGATAAAAACAAGTAACAAAGTATGGCCGGTGAAGCCCGACAAACCCTACGCAATAATAAATTTTCTTGAATGATTTTCCGGGATTATGGGAGCTATCACCATGAAATAAGGTCGTGTGATTTATGTCTATATGAAAGTTATTTTTGTTGAATTTTGAGTTTATACCAACTTTTTTAAGAGACTTATGCTCGTTAAAGTGATTTTCGGATGCTGGCCTTATATGGCCAGCATAATTCGTTCTCGGGCCGAAAAAAGTGTATGTAACAAATTTTATCGAAATATCTTCAAATACTTTGCGCACAAGGTTTACGTGGACAGCAGGCCAGCCAGCCAGTCATATGAACAGGTGAAATAAAAATAGAAAACATTTTGGGAGTAATTTCATTCAAATCAAAAAGTGTTCTACAAACAGATCAAAATAGGTCAACAGGTATATATGATATTAAAGAGAACACTTTGGCCTATTTTCTGGTAGCAAAATTTGTTTAACCCCTTTTGACCCTAAGGAGTTCTATTCCACTAAAACTAAAATTTTAATAAGTAAAATATAGTACTTGAGAAAAAATGTAAAAAAGCGACACGTTATACTATTTCTTAAAGACTATTATCCTACCAATTTAGCAAGTGAAAATGCAGCCATTTATCGATAATGGTGTGTGAGTAATGATAATTTACTTCTGATCAAATGTACAAAACCACACGTTTTTTTTTATAAAATAACATAAAATATTTGTCTTTAACAGCATGTCACGGAAACAATTACCAATATTTTTATCCATTTTGTTGGCTACCTTAGTTTCGATGTGTTTACTATTTAATGGCATTAAAATTTGAAAAATGGTGTTAACAAACAAATTTCACTTTTGGCCGATGTAATTAAGTTCTGAGCAAAAGTGCGTTGCCTTCAGCTCTTACAATCCGCTGATTAACTCGATTTGTTCGTGTCTATTCGGGAACTAGTTTAGTTAGTGCTTGGGTTTTGTCAAACTAAATTTATATTGAAAAAATAATACATTTAATTTTCAAAGAAAAAAAGTTTTTAAACCAATAAACATGAATGAAAATGTGAATAAAAATATTTCATATAATGAAATTTGAATAAAGCACTATTAAACCGTTGCTCTTTTTCAAATATAATTTAAATTTAACGGCCGTTTATTAGTTAATATTCCAAAATAAAATTTGTTTATTTTTTATTTGACAAATTCAATTTTGACAAAACCTGTGCTCTTGTCAGCAAGAAATATTGTATTTGTTGTGTTTATTTTCGAAACACTTATTACATCATGATAGCATGTATAATGTTTTGAATTACTTAATAATGGTATAGTTCTACATAGGTTTGATGATTTTGTCTGTAAGATTTTTGTTGGCTATAATAAGATCTGGAAGGTAAATTTTCGATGTCACTGGCTTTGTGATCTTTAAGGACATCAATGGAATTTGCAAGTTTAAGGGAAGTAGGTTCATATAATAGTTATGAAATACTTTCAGTTGTTCCTCCTATGAATATTTTTTTTACCATTCATATTTTTAAGTTAATGATTTTTTAATGATTTAGTCTTCATGTAAATCTTGTAAAGGTCCCTCACTTTTCATTGCCATTTTTGGCCTCTTGACCTGTTTCGTCCACCCTCTTCCTCTTATCTGACTATTCTGACACTTCGCTTTACTTTTTTATCCATAGTAGTTGTATTGCTGAATTCCGATATTCAATTGAACATTTGCAGACAATTTTCTTTCCAGTGTTGAAAATTGAATATAGCTTTTTCTAAACAAAAAAGTTAATTTTAGTGGAAGTCGGAGTAAAATTGCATCCGTTATTTGAAAAATACTGCATATATTAAGATACAAATAGTGAAATTAGATGATGCATGTATATAAAATATTCAATAAAAGGTTTGTTCATTAAGACATCGCAATAAAATTTTTCACTTCGGTACACTTTTTGATATTAAGTATAAAGGTGAAAACAAATATAAGATACACAACAAATAAGTTCCGCAATTACTTTGCCCATAAGTCCACATTTCCCCCGGGGTTGGTAACAGAATGATTTGGAATATATCATAGCATCAAAAACTGTTGCTCGTTTTAGAATCTATGCTTTGGGGCTCTATAACACTTTACCTAAATTCAAAATTTAGATAAAACAAATAAGTTAAATTCGGAAGGGCCCAGGGTAACACCTATTAATATATTTTAAGCGATTTCTATTTTAAAGTTATCCTTGTTGAGATACATTTAAAAAAAAAAACAAGTAAGAGAGTTATATCATCAATATGTGGGTGTTTTTTATTTATTGAGAGTAAAATAATTTTCTGATATATAAGTTGTTAGAAAGATTTAGGTTCATATAAAACTTGTTTATGTCTAATTTTATCATGACATAAATTATTATAAAGCAATTATGAATGTTCAAGTAGTTTTCTGAAGGGGAACTTGCATGTGGACTAGGGATAAATGTTGCCCGATTTTAGCTATATTTTACAATATCATTTCAAAGTACTTAGAATTAATTTGTGCAAAATTGTATCAGGCTTGCCGCATAAACAACATATTTATAGCAGCTCAGTCCGCATTTCAGGAGGACATTTGTATGGGGGCTAGGTGAAATCATGAACCGATATTGCTCATTTCCAATTCTACATAAACCTTATTAACAGAGAGATTTTTGGAAGATTTCAGCCATCGAGCTCCGTTCATTTGGGCCTTATTGTGTTTTAAGACAGACAGACGGACAGACATAGCTAGGAATATTGGTGCTAAAACAATCAAAAAAAATTTGGTGTCTGCTGGACATAAATAATGCCCTGGCCAAACCAATCTTGCTAATTTTTCGCAACCTATAAATCTGCTTTTATTAATGAAGCTCCATCTTAAATTCAGACAAAAGTTTTCCCCGTTTAACGTATTTCGTTTTCATGTTAAGTCTTGTCATGCCAAATCACCATATATGCAGACGTACATGTTGTTCTAAAGCTTTTCTTACCGCATATTTTTGATCAAGAAAATAATGTCATCCCCTTGTTCTTCCCTTTAGAAGACAGACGGTTGGACAGATAAACAAAGTTAGATTGCATTTTTAAATTATACGATCAATATTCCGACATTTTTCAAACTGCATAGCAAAGTCAATATCTTTTTTGTATCTTAATTTACCTCTATACAAAAATATGTAGGGTATAAATATGTGGAAATGGAAATAAAAGAGTTAACACTGTTGTAGAAACACAATTTGGCTGCTTTGGTTATTTTTGTATTATTTTTTTCTCTGTGCATTCTTTTATATTTTATTTAAATTTCTATTCTTTTTGTGCATTTTTTTTTTAGTTTTTGGTCTGTACGAAAAACTTTCGACAGGAAATGCTGATAAGGCTATTTTTCCCTTAACACATTTTTAACCATTTTTTGTTTATTTTTTCACACTTACACATTTGGGAATGCTAAATGTATGTGCAAGTGAGAGAGTTTTTTGCTGGTTTTAAAGTTTTTGGCATCATTCATCTTTAGTAGTTGGAGCAGGAGTTTCAGTGTGAGTGTGTTAATGTGGGTTGATGCTCCTTATTGTATGCTATTTTTCTTGTTTTGCTATTCTTTGTTGTTTATTATTTTTTTTATTTCGCCTGTTATAAGGCTTTAAGAAAAACTTAAATCTGTTTCGTTTTTGGTGTTCTTTGTTCAATTTATTTTCCCTTGATTTGTTTTGGTTTTTAGTTGTGATTTCTTGCCATTTTTCTTTATTTCACACCCTCCATCTCTTTAGTTGTTTACCTTTAGTTGAGCTTTTTTCAACCGGAAGTTGTACATCTTTTAGCACTTTGTCCTTGTATGTGTGTTGTTGGTTTGTTTTTCTTTATTTTTTCGGCTACCCGATGCTTTTTTGCCATTTCGCTGCTGTAATTTCACTTTTTTGCATTTGTGTGAGTGTGTTGTTTTTACGTGTGACTCGTGCAACATTGTGTCAAGTGGTCTCTGTGGTATTTTGCCCGTGTTGTTTTTTTAGTTTTGCTTGCCTTGTTGCATTCATTCATTCATTTATTTGCAGTTAAAGTTTTAGCTTGTGTTATGTTTGATTTTTTGTCTAAATGAAAAAAAGGAAGAAACATGAAACACAGAACATGTTTTTATGGCTTGATATCAGTGGCAGTTAGTTGTAGTATCATAGACAAGGACACAGTTGTTGCAATGAAAAATATTTTTATGATTTGCTGTTTTCGAAAATTCTATTTTATTGCTTCACTCTGTGTTTGTATACGACAATTTGCAAACGTGATAAGACTGTCATTTTGGGTTTGTTTTTTTGGAATGGCAAGGGAAGAGAAAGTTTTGCAGAGTTTAATAAAATTCAAGGTAATTTGGCACCTTAATAATGTTAAATTTGTTAAAGTGCACGTTCTGCATAAGTTCTGAAGAGGAAATGAGAAATTATTGAATTTATTTTTATAATTTTTATGCAGACTTATTCCAGTATCGATTAAAAATTAAGTATATTCGGCTATGCCGAAATACGGGCACCGATTGTTGTGCGTTTTGTATGATACATTTATTTGGTTCACCGGATTTGGTAAGTTTCATGTTACTGATTCCGGATGTGGGCCTTATATTGTAGCTATGAATTATGGATCAATAGTCACTAAACCATGTAATAAGATATTTGCATCAAAATGTGCGCTAAATTGTTTATCAATATCAATATATTTATGCACGATTATATTTTTTACGTATGTGGGCCTTATATGAAAGCTACTCGTATAAACTATTAAGGGGCGATTGTTATAAATATGTCCCCATATTCTTTGGGGAGGTGGGTATACAAAATTTAGTTCAGATTTTATGAAAATATTTGAGCAGATATAAGCTTGTGCGGTGTTGATTATTTCTTAGTTTAATGAGAAATATTTATAGGCATTTTCTCTCTTTAGCTGATACTGTAAACCAGCGAAAGGCATTGAGCTCTCAAATGAGCTCTCTTGTTTTTGTTTTCACATGTACGCAAGCACACACATTGTATAAAAACAATCAAAACCAGTCAGTCTCGCATGAGCATTAATAAAGCAGGTTGTTTTACGCTTTTCGCTTTAATGCTTGTTTATTTCAGTTATTGTTTTTGTTTTTTCTCAACTTTTTACTCAACTCATACAACTACAATATCTAAAAACTGTAGTGGTGTGAGTTTGCCTTTCGCTGCTGTAAACACAAAAAATTATAAATTTTTCTTGCATGAGAGTTGTGAGAAACACTCATAACAAAAACAAAGAATCATATTATCATCTTCATTAAACATAATTTTTAGTACAAAACCAGTATTAATCGACGAAATGAACTTGTCAAATTAGTTAGACTGATTTGTTTTATAATAAAACGTTTTTTTTTTTTTTAATTTCGAAACATATATAAGTACCAATAAAAAACCTTGTAATAACTTGCAATTACTTACAAACTTCCATACCACTTAGAGATGGCGAAAAATGACTTATTTATGATATGAAACTTATTTCTATTGAATATCTGTAACGAGAAGCTTCTACTTATCATCAATGTCGATAGCATGCGGTTATTAGCATTGTTTGTAAGTATGGCATCGAAAGCTCTAGAATTCGAACATACGAGTTTTGACCATTAAGAACAATCTAGATTACACGGATGAAGATGGCAGTGTGTATAAATAGTGACTGCGGTGGCAGTTGTGAGTGAGTTTATCATAGGCGCTGTTAAAGTTAACATCAACTGTCTTGTAAATATAAGTTTATACATTATAAAGTGTGTGTGCATTTCTGCGAATTGATAAACGTGTATAAGGACACTGAGTGACTATGTGAACTGTTGTCGTTAAAAATTTTAAATAAATAAAGAGTTGTTACTAATTTTAAACTAATACACGGCTTTTATTTAAAGGAAATAAATTAACGTTTTAAAAAGTAATAATAAATATGCTCGATAAAGGGATATTCGGAAGTGGGCATTACATGGCAACTATGAATAATTATGGACCGACCGTTACAAACTTTAGTGGGATGATTTGCATATACAGTATCGGCCATAACTAAAGCACATCCTCAATGGATTTATTTTCATATCATAAGTTTTTTGTTAAAAAACTTTTTTTGGGATGTATTTTGTATATATTTTATTAACTTATATTGTTAGTGTTCATATAATGTTCATTTGGTAAAGGATAACTTTATGAACAATTAATTTAAAATCATAAACCATATAAAATCACAAAACGCGACGGACAAAACAAAAGTACCCCCTTATAAGATGTTTAAAAATTAAATTTTTTTTGGATACTAACATATTTCAGAGATTTATGCACAATAATGAAATTTTCGAGAATGATGCTTATATGGGAGCTAAAAAACAATGTGGACCTATCGGCACTAAATTTGTTAGTGCAACTTCGGCTTGTATAAAACTTATTTAGGTTGAATTTGGTTTGGATATGTTTATAATTAAGATATTTATGCGAGCTTAACTATTTCAGATAGGGGCAAGGCGAAACAATGAATCGATTCTAATAAGCTAAATTCAATGAGCTTAGTCCTTGGGGTAATAAAAAAGTTTGTGCGAAATTTTAACGAATTGTTTTTAAAATTGCGACCTGTAGTTTGATTACAAGGTTTACATGAACTGACAGATGGACGAACGGACATCGCTTAATCGACTCAGAAATTTTTCTCAGTTATGTTCCAGAATTTTAAAAAAGTTTTTGAGAACTCTTGAATTGTTCATTATACATAAAGAAAACTATTTTGTTTTTAAAACCCAGCATACAAAAAAATATGGAGAATATTGATTTTGTCAATCCGTTCGTAACACATCAAAATTTTCATCGTAGAGCCACAAAAGTATATACAGTCTTGCTCCTTATAAAATTCTAAAATGATTTATTTATGACCTTCTGTCTGACCAAAAGTTCGTCTGTCAGTTGCAGGCATGATAGGGTTTACAGTGAAAAGGTAAAAACTGACATCTACGTTTGTCACATTACCATGAAGTTCAATTATTTTCTTCTATTTTACTAACTACAGACCTAACTATATTCTACACAAAAATGTGAAGAAATAAATTGAAGTGTGCGACTGTCACGTATGTGACCATGGAAATGACCATATTCGGTAAATTAAGCAAGTTAACAGCCCTATACACGGCTGTCAAAATAAGTCACACGCGTACCAGTTTGAGGAATATAAAAGCCTCCCACCTTAGATATCAAGTGCCCCATTCTAGCACTGGACTGAACACGATCACCGCCTCGGAGAATCTTGACGTACGGCCATCTACATCAAAGAGGGCCACGTCGGGACCAAAGAGATGTGATGACCAACGGGGCACGACGAAGTCTGCTAGCACAACACCCAAGGATCTATCCGAAATCTCCTGTACTCGAGGAACCGCGACGGTTGCCAAAGGTCCAGCAAGCAGGCCAAGTATTAAGCGGCAAAGGTCAGGTTAAACGCAGGTGTCTGAGGGTATAAACTCTAATATGGTTATAGGTGGGACAAGGAAAGTTGTGACAAGGGACACACCACAATGTGGTGTCATCTCTCCACTTCTGTGGAATCTTGTCGTAAATAAAATTCTTTAGAGGCTCAGTAGGGCAGGCACCAAAGCAGTCGCATATGCTGACGACGTTGTGCTTCTTATAGAAGGGAAGTTTCTTCCCACAATCATGGGCCAGAGAAAACGGTCTAGGTGTCAACACTGCCAAAACCGAACTGGTTCTTTTCACTAGGAGATATAAAAACCCAGAATTCAGACCTCCACGACTGGATGGTACTTTTCTAAAAATTTCAAGCGAAGCCAAATATCTTGGCGTAATTTTGGACACTAAGCTCTTGTGGAAACGTAATGCTGAGAGTCGAATGAAGAAGACACTATGTGCCTTCTATATATGTAAGAAAACCTTTAGGGTTTTAAACCATATATTGTTCACTGGATGTACACCGCGGTCATAAGATCTCTTTCGGTCTGTGGGGCTCTTGTTTGGTGGAGAGCGGTGGATACCAAGACTCACATTTCTACTCTAAACAAGGTGCAAAGACTAGCATGCCTTGCAATTACTGGCTCTATAAATTCCACCCCTCAGGCCAGTCTAGATGCTAAATATAACTCCCCTTGGTGTATATATTAAATGCATTTCTACTAAGTCTGCTCTACGACTTAAACAGACGAGCGGACTGAAGAATGATTCTATTGGTCACTGCACCACCCTACAAAAAATAGGCAGGCTATTCATGGAGCAAGAAATGGATTACTTAGTACCTACACCGAATTTTGATAGGACGTTTAAGATCAAGATACCGACAAGGGATGACTGGGCCGCGAACACTGTCCTAAGGGACGACGTGATCTCAGTCTACACTGATGGTTCAAAGACAGAAAGTGGAACGAGCTCAGCAATTTCCACGATGAACTGGATCTTTTGCTGTCTCTTCGATTACCGCATACCTACACGGTTTTCCAAGCTGAGATATATGCCATCGATACAGCCGCGTGAAGAATCCAGGAACTGAATCTCGAAAATTCGACAATACATATTTACTTGGACAGCCTTGCATCAATCAAGGCTCTTAACTCCAACTTTATTAAGTCGAAATGTCTTCTCAACTGCATCCAATCACTGGCACAACTGACACAACATCACGTCGAGTTTATATGGGTCCCAGGAAATGAGGGCATCCGGGGAAATGAAGTATGAATGCGCAACGAACGGGTCGTCCCTAGACGTATCTCTTACGCAAAGGGATATTGATAAGTGAATGGGCTTTGAGTGAGACGGAACTCAGGTTGTCAAATATCATCACTTGTAGAATATCCAGATTGCTCTGGCCCACTCTGACAGATAATAGGACTAAGACTCTTTTGTGTCTTAGTAGGAATTCGATCAGGCGTCTTACGGGTATAATCACTGGGCACTGTATGATTGGACGCATGTTGGAACTTATGGGCTACCCACGTTATAGCTATTGTAGAAGTTGTTTGGATGAGAAGGAGGAAGAATCGGTACAACACCGTCTATGTGACTGACCAGCCTTACAAGAGCATAGACTACTAAATCTTGGTAGAGCTCTTTTCCAAGAAGCACAAGTCACAAGAAGCACTTATTCAACGAAATTAGGTTGCCCAACTATTCTCCCTTTATGTATGAAATTTCAAAATAAGGGAATGGTAATTCTAAGGGTATCACTAACCTAACCTAACCTAGATATCATGTTATCAGTGAGTATCTCAAGCGTATTCTCCTTGATCTGTGATCGACACATGACAGACCCTGTCTATGAAGACACTGAGAGTGAAGTAATATTTGAAGATTTTTCGGCTTTGATTTACTTAACTTAAACATGTGAAATAGAAAATTATCTGATAACCTGAATTACTGCTCATTAATTTACCCTTATCTTAACTATCCCTAAATCTTTCATGATTATTTTTAATAAATGCTTCTCAATTTTATTGATGTAGTATGGAATTTTCTTCCTTCAATGCAGTGGTGAATGGCATTGCACTTTTCCTTCAAATAAAGAAATCTTACGATGTTAAATCACACTATTTAAGGCTCCAATTAAATATGATCACCAGAACGAGAGAGTGCTTGACGATGAAATTTCTAATGTGACACCGTCTTACTGAAACCACAGAACGTCCATATTGATATTATCCAATTTAGCCAGAAAAAGCTCTGTTATCATGTCGAGCCTAATTTTTGAAGAAGTATGGTTCAATGATGTCTTAAGTCAAAAATCTTCAGTAAACACTGACGCATTTCTTTCTTGAAATAACCCTGGATATCTTTGAAAACAACAAAAATTGTTTTATAACTGTTTCCAGTATAATAAAACATTTTTCTTAAACAGTTAGCTGACAAACTGTCTGTTTATTTGATTGGGATTACAATACTGCAAAAATGGGGACAAATTCAGATCAACCTTTACAAAAGCATGTTTTGGAATATTTCCCTTAAAAAGTGTAAAATTCAGGCTATTAATATTTAAACATTTATTTGATGTTTTTACTATAAGGATATTTAAAATTTTATACAACAAGTACTTATCTATACCATTGTTTAACCACACCTCATTATGATTTAAGTTAACAAACGAATCAAAAAACAAAATAATGTTAATATCAACTCATTAAAAGCTTAAACTAATTAACAAGTTCTTAAGCAAATAATTACTTGTAATCACACTTTATGCAAATACACAACAAACAAACATCATAAAACTACTAAAATTAATGCATGCAACAAATATTTCATATATTTTAAAATCCTCTTCAAATACATAAATAATCCTTATTAACTACATAATAATGCTATAATTAAAAAGTTAATTGTTAAAATATTTAATAAAAACAAACAAACAAACAAATAATATTTATAATAAAAAAAGAGCAACAGAAATCTTTATGAGCAAACAAACAAAACGTACAATATGAATACAGTAAACTCTGCGATAACCACGAACATGATAAAGCTGTTTTAACTATTTGCAACAAAATTGAAAAAAAAAACTTTATAAATCTGTATAATGCAACACAGCTACTAACAACATCAACCAACAATAAAATAAAACGAACAAAAAAAGATATTAAAACACCCACTGGTCAGATTGAATTTGCGGTTGGATTAACCAAAAATATTTACTAAACATATTAAACAATTGGCACATTACAGCCAACAGCAACAACAATAACAGATACAACAATAGTGGCTTCAACAATAGTCGAGAACTTGGTTACAACAGTACAAATATTTAACAAACGTGTAAACAAAATAATCATACCATGACCTGACTATACCAGGTTTAATTTGAACTTTTTTTCCACTCATTGTATCACAGAAATGTACAATTAATTAATGATCGGGGACCAGACAATATAACCAAAATATCATGTCTGTTTCTTAAAATAACTACACTGTATATTTCCTTTTATACTATTAAGTATTAGTAAAATCTTAACAAATCAATTAAATTTTTTTATAACTCACTTTCCCACCCCTGAAAAGTATCCTATAAACACAAGTGTACCACAAAAAAAAAAAATCGAAAATACAAGGGCACTGCAGAGTAAATAACGAAAATACGAGCAGGAGGAAGGGAGGTATAAAATTAAATAAATGCGTTTATATAAACACGACCATGAATTAACGTTAAAACATGACCATCAGCACAATACAGCCAATGGGAAAAAATAACACAAATAATTTCGCTGAAAAGAGGAAAACAGTGTCGACGAAACGAAAAGTCGGATGCATTTTTATAAGAGTTAAAAACATGTGTCAGTATTTTTAAGTATATTTGTATGTACATGGTATGTGTTTAAGTAAGTATGTATGTAAAAAAAAAAACTGGGTAACATTTTAATTTACTTCTCGACATTGGCAGCCACAAAGTATAAAAATAACTACTCGTGCTATGAGTAAAACAGAGGAAAAAAATAAACAAAAAACACACTTCAGAGGATTATTTAATAGACTTCACCGATGGCAGACAGCTGTGGTTAAACACCAAATAACCGGGCGCTGTACTCTCAGTGAAATTAAATTGGTAGAAATGATTGTAAGAAAATTTTTAAATGCATATGGGCATTTCCCCATTAAAGTACACCAGGACCGCAAATTTAAAATGTTAATAAACAATTGATGTATTGTAACGCTCTATTAATATTGTATTGGTTATTGTTAGCTATGAATAAACGCATAGAAAAAAAGGAAGGAGAGGGGAAAAAATTACTCTCTTTTCATACATACGGGCGATACAATAACAAAATACATGCAATACATTCTCATGAATTAGGTTTTTGACAACAGACTTAGGTTTTTGGCTCTCAGTAACCTATCTAGTTGTTGTCTATGGCTATGACCTTCTCCCATATTTATGGCAACATATGGATTCCGTGCCAAAAGAACTGCTCATATTTCGAGGCCAAGAACGAATCAAGCCAATTTTGGATACTCTTATCTACAGTGAAGCGTATCCCAGAGAGAGCGATCTGCATTGATCGAAACAAATAGTAGTCAGACGGGGCAAGGTCTGGACTATAAGGCGGGTGAGGCAAAACATCCCAACCACTCCTTTCTAAATGGTTTTTAGCAAATATTGCAATATGTGGCAGAGCGTTATCATGATGGCATATTACGGTTTCATGTCTGGCCGGATATTCTTGGCGTTTTTCGGTCAATGCTCCCTGTGTGGGACCTTTTAAGTTCCACCAAATATAAAGCATTACTTTAGTGCCATGAATATTTAACTTTGGTGTCAAGACGCTTCGGGTTATCGTAATGAATCCACTTCTCATCGCATCTCATCTTTTATAACGTGCAAGCATCATTTCGGACATGCAAAATCTTTCAAAGTCTCCTATTTTCAATTGGTATGGTACCCAATTTCCATGCTTTTGGATGAATGCTGCTACTTGCAAACTTTATGAAATTACTGCTTGAGTAGCTCCTAATGATTTTGCAAGCTATTGTTGAATTTTTGGCTGGCTTGGTTGCTCCCAATGGTTTTGCAAGTTTCTGTTGAGTTTGACAACAATTATCATGGAGTAATGCCTCCAATTCTTGGCCTTCAAACTTTTTTGGCTGGCCTGGGCCATTTGTTTGCTTTTGGCTGAATCCTGCTACACGCAAACATTTTTAAATTGGTACCTGAGTAGGTCCCAATGATTTTGCAAGTTTTTGTTGCTTTTGTCAAAAATTTTCATGGAGTAATGCCTCCAAATCTTGGCCTTCAAAATATTTTGGCTGGCTTAGGCTATTTGCTTGCTTTTGCCTAAATGCTGATGCACGCAAACGTTTTGAAATTGGTTGCTGAGTAGATCCCAATGAGGGAGCAAGCTTTTGTTGTGTTTGTCAACAATCTTCATGGAATAATGTGTAGAATTCTTGGTTCTTTAAACATTTTTGATTTGCCTGGGCGATCTTTGTCTTCTGTGTAAAAACCACGACTTGTGAACCGCACAAACCTTCTCTCCTACATTGAAACCCATGAAATACATTCAACATAAGCGTCAATGAGCAATCGGTGTGCTTCAGCCACACTTTTTTTCAAATTAAAGAAGTAAAGCAAAACTTCCCGCATTTGACGCTTTGTTGACACAAAATTCAACATTTTCGATGCAAAAAAAAACTTTATTGTTTACACTATAATGTTAAATAATCTGTTGTGAATCCCGCATTTCTGAGTTATATACCCAATACAAAATTTTAAAACTTTTATTAATGTGTTGTATTTTCAGCTAATCTTAGTTGGTATCATAAGAAAATTGGAATGAAAATTGTAAATACATTTTTCTTGTTGCTCTTGGCTGCTTTAATTGATATTTTCTCTTTTGTATATTTTGTTTCCTTATTTATATCCTTTCAAATTAATAAAGCTTGATTAACACTAATTATTCCTTTGATTTTTTTCATGATCCAATGTCACGTTCTAGTATTTGTGATCTGGTGTTTTAAAATTTTAATTCAATAAAAATTTTGTGGTTTTACAGCATATCATAATTACACAAAACATTTTATTTTGATTTTCAATATGTGTCGCGTTTGCCATACTAACTGTGTCTCTTTTCATAAACAAATGATTTTATTATTTTAACATACATAGTTAGATGAGTAAAAATAGTGCCGGTGGGAGCAATGCGGTACTTGGAAAAAAATTAAAGAATTGGCAAAAACAAACAGCTGAATTAAAAAATCGAAAAATATTTTAAAGGCCATGTCGATAGGTATTTCCGAACAATTGATTGCGGCCATTTGGTTGAAGCTATATCTGTCGAATTAGCTGTAATTTATTCAGTTTGTTTTGCCAAATCACATTGTAAGGATGTAATGTTCAATAACACGTACAAATGATAAAATTATTTTATTAAAATGGTGTTCTGTTTTGGGAAAAGTTCCGAGTGCTACACCCATTTTTAGTGAGGCCCATTTCTGGATGAATGTGTACGTCAGCAAAGAGAATTGTCGAATTCGGGACGAAAAAAATCCACATTAGATCCAAGAAAGTCCAATGCATACCGCTATGGTCATAGTCACGTGGAGGTGATGTGAACTGGTCACCGAGCTTGTACGATTATATACGAATAAGCCACAAAACCACAGACCTCAAAGCCATTATAAACCCTTACCATAGGACAATTTCAGCCTGATTTATTTATTTTTTCTTGGACTAGCACTCAGGGTATAACCACTACTCATGCAAAGCATTGTATTGGAACCGGGAAAAAGATTATGGGAGGGAGGATAGAGGTTTCGGGAACAAGTTCCCTAATTTCAGCAGAGCACATACCATTGTAATATCGGTAGAACAGCGAGACACAACCCACATTGCGACATGTTCCAGTGAGTCAATAGAGCTGGATACCCTACTGTCACCTATAAGCACCTTCACCCTCTCCTGTACGCGGTCGAGTAACTCCAAAATAGACTTTGAAGCACCGGCCCACACATGAGAGTTGTATTTCATTTTCGGTTGGATATAAGTGGTGTAAATAGTAATGTTTCGGCAAAACATTATTGGAGAAATTTCGTTTTAAGATAAATAGTTAGAGATTAAAACTAAATTCTTACAGAAGTGCTACAATAATCGAAAACAAGAGGGTTCTGTCTTCATTTTCTTCCTTTCTGTATTCTTCCCTCGCATATAACTTTAAAAACATATACTAGTATAAAGTCATTTTTAACCTTTCCTTGACAGAGATTCTATTATTAGGATTATTGTCAGTTTTAGTTATTTGAAATTTCGTACTTGTTTTACAATATATTATATGTTAAAGACAAAGCCGGTCTTGTCTTATTTCAGATGGTGTGATAGTTTTAAAAGTCGAACTGGCCCAACGTGACTCACGATGAATACTGCTCTTCTATCCCTTTAAATCAGAATGTGATGTCAACGATAGCCATGATATCTCGGATGTTGCTGCCGAAGCGAAATCAGCTATTTCATAAACTATTATTATATAACTATGCACTTATAAATGATAAATTTAACTTATGGTAAATCAGATAGAATGTAACTTTCAGACCACAATTGGATACTCTTTGAGGTAGGCCTGCACTATGAGACAAAACCAATGCTTTAGAAATCCAAGAAAGATTAAATTCAATAAGCTTCTGAAGCGCAAATTGAATAGAATGTATGCAGATGAAGACACGACTGCTGGTATTGATAAGGTCGAGGAAATCTTTAGTCGGACCACTATAAAAGCCTTTTAAATTTTACATTTCCAAACAAAAGTTAAGAATATTTACACATCTTGGTGGAATTCGCATTTCGTGAGATAACGTTAAAAAGCACGAATAGTATTGTATATTGCCCATAACTATAAGAAGACCATTAAAATCGCGAAAAGAAATTCATGGAGGAATTTTTGCGATTTTTTGAGTAATGTTCTGGCTAGGGGATACACCAATCCGATCTTTGTTAATAGAATTGATCGGAATCTCTGGATCTCCTACTTAATACCCATTTTCCAGACTGTGAGGACATGGTTGAAGGTGATTCGCTTCACATTGAGTAGGTCTCTGAATTCAGTGAAAACATAATATCCAGATGGATAAACCGAATATACAAAATCTGATTTTCTATCAACTATTTTTCGCTTGGTTAGAGAAGGGTAGAAATTATTTGTATTCCCAAAAATGCCAACAAAACTCATGAGAAACCCGAAGACTTTCGCCCAATAAGCATATAATTTTTCTAGTTGAACCTTAGAAAGACTCATCGACTAATATATAAAGCAAAAGGTGAAGGACATGTTTTTTACTTTCAAACTGTTAACATTAGCTCGCTCATCGCAAAATCTACGTTGGGTTGTGAGGATCATTGAGAGATCACTAGAATTCAAACAATATACGATCGCAGCTATCCTAGATATAGAACGGGATTTCAGCAAGGTAAGCAATATTGAAATTCATCGGGGTCTACAAGATTTGTTGAAATATACATAAGCTACTGACTGTGACCATGCTGAAATTTAGAGTTATATCTGCATATTTTGGAAACAGCGAAAAATCGAAACATGTTCTCTTGATATTTACATCATATCAGTATTTGACGTCTTTATCTTTAAGCGATGAAGGATTATCGCTCTTATTAATATTCGTTTGACGATTTTCTGCATAACTCGACGATAGTAAATAATATTATTTGGTGAAAAGCAAGTTTCGTATATTAGATATTTAAAAACAATTACAACTATTTGCAATAAACAAAATATTAAAATTTAATCTAAAGCATGTAGTCTTTGGTGTTTTTTATCCTCTGCAAAACATTTTTATAATCAAAGGACTGTATAGTTATTTACAAAGTCTAGAATTTCATTACCAAGTCACGCAATTAAATTGACTTTTTCCTTTGGTGTACTCATATTTCATAAACCTACTCTTAAGTTAAAGGGCTATGACTTATTTTACACTGCACCACAACAATTCGGTTAGGCACCTGTCTTGCTCTTGTAACGTTATTTAAGCTCGTTTCAAAAAAAAAAAATCATTTAACCACACAATAGTATCTGCAGTAGAGCATACTAAAGTAGTTGTAAAACAATTGAGTTTTATCAGCTAAAGTCGACGCAGTAATAGTGGTAATCGTTGTTCAATGTGGCCATGTTGATTTAAGATGTGTTTTTTTGTTTCTTCTTTTTTTGGTACAAAAATACACCAACATCACAAAATCCTTCTCAGACTTCAGCACTAGATGATGTTAAATTATCGCCAACACAAACAGCTTAAATACCTGAATGGCGTTTTATATTGTGTTGGAATGCTGTTGCCAAATACAGGTAGTTAAGGCCAAAATGCTACGGTACAATAATTGACATGATGTTTCAGTGAGTAGGAGAGAGTGAGAGTGGCACACATACTCTTTCATATGTATGGATGTGTGTGTGTATTTTGTTTAAATATACCGGAAACTTATGTTTCATTCAACATGCTGTTGTTTTATTTTTATTTTTTTTTTCGTTTTTATCGTTTAAATCACAAAAAGCAAAAACTTTTTTCCTGTAGGTTATTTTGGTCAATACACCTACAAGTGTTAGTGGTTGTGTTGCATTGGTTAACATTTTTTGGTTTTGTAGTTATTTTTTGTTCCGGTTTCTGTTGTTGTTGTTGTTGCTGTAGGTCATTGCGTGTATTGAATTTTATTGAATGTGTGTTATTTTGTTTTCCGGCTGCTATACAGTTTTCCTATATTGAATGTATAGACAATATCGCTATACTTAGCTTGTACGAAAAATGCTTAAATATATTTAAATTATTATTATTTTTTTTTTTTTTTGTTTTTCTTTTACCACTGTCTGGTTTTTGGCAACAGTTGCTGATTATGTAGCAAACAATTTTTTACGATCGATATATAAACTTGATTGTTTAACTTATAAATATTTTTAGAATTGATAAAAATGTGGAAAAGTTATTAAATACTATTATTTATCATGCTACTTTACAGCAAAGTTTTTAAAATTAATCAATTTTAAACTGTTATATTGTTATTTTTAAATTTTACAGCATTCTAGGATAATTTCGTAGCATCCAGTTTGCATTTGTATCCCTTCCAATTTCATAGAAATTATCCATAATTTCAAAATCGAATAGTTTCGGAATGCGTCGTTTGACTTACAAGGCTGGTTTATTTATTAAAGCCCTCTTGTGTTTCAGGAATTTTTTGGTAAAAATTAGAAATTTTTAAGATCGAATATCTTCGGAATGTGTCGTTTGATTTGAACAGGTGTTGTGTCATCTGAAAGGACTTTATTTTACATTTACAAATATTTCCAAAAATTTACATTTCTTTTTAGCACAAAAAACTCTAAAATTGGAAAATTCTTCCTGCAAGTGGATATATTTTACGATCTCTAAATCTCTTGGAATATTTCTCCATATATAGTTCAGTTTTAAACTGAATGTCATGGAATAGTTAAATAAGGCTTCAGTCTCCCTTCACTTTTGCGAGAGGGACATTGGAGAGAAATTCTTATAAATATGATTATCTATAGTAGACGTGCTATGGAGAAACGTGAAAATGTTTGAAAGAATTAATTCTAAAATGTAAAAAAAAAAAAATATTATCTCTTTCTATTCCATGAAACTATTACTTAATTACATTCCGCTACAAAATAACACTCTTTGTCAGAACTTGATAAGCGACCTAATTGGGCTTGTAGGCCTAGGTGAGGATATACAAAAATCATTTTTAAAGATTTCGAAATACCCTTAAATGTATATTGCAATAAGTAAGGTAAGTTTTTATAAAAAGCTTTGAATTTTTTTTCGTAATTTTTCAATTTCAACAACTGTTTTTTAGTAAGATAGTTTTGATATGCTAAATTCCCAATTTTATTAATAAATTCACTGAAATTTATTGGTGGGGGATAAGCTAGTTCCTATGCGCATGTCACTGATTGCTTAGGCCAGATCATTTTTTAATTTTTTTCTATGAAAACTTATGAATTTGAACCGTGTTATGAATTTGCAATAACACCTTAATATTTTAAATGTATTGAATTCATTCTTTTTAGAATTCGTTCTTTATAAAACGAATTATTAACTCCATACACTCGGCTGTGGTTGATGTAAGATATGGTAGGCTCTGTGGGGAGCCAATCTTCAAGCAGCTCATTTAAAAACTGATCCCATTTTTATATCCCAGAAGCAAACAGAAGGTCTGTTATTGACACTTGTTAACCAAGCACGATTCTATCATGATGCACTAAATGTGCACTAGAGGAAAGGGATTCAATATTGACAGAATAAGTGGGACACAATCTCCTAATTTTCCTCGCTATTACAGCTTCTAGAGTAATCGTTAAAATACAGGACCAATCTACTAGCATGTGTTCCAAGTGTGCAGTGCCCAGTAATATTTGAAACAATCAGCCCTATCTGTTCGCTACGAAATTCTGTGAGTAGAATTGTCCTGCAAGCATCATGTATGGATCAAGTAGACCTCACAATAGCACAACAGGCTTCATTTGTATGTCTTCTATATGCAGGTTAATCGCCTTTTTAACCATCACCGCACATCGTCTGGCCAATTCATCGGCTATACAGTTAGCCTGATTATTACCGTGTCCAGGGACACATATAAGCGTTATCCTAGAACGTAACGCTGTGTGGTATAGAGATATCAGGCATTCTACGGTTTACATAGAAGTCGTAAAGACAGCAGCTATTCCATTAACGGCAGTCTTGTTATTAGTAAATATACAAATATCTCCAGATATTCGATAATATTTAAACCAGTTGGATGCTAGTTTAACAGCGGTTATATTTTTAGCTCAATTGGAGCCGACAATGTGATACCCGCAGGGGAATACAGTCCATTCAGCCATATATATTGGGTATACGAATTTATAGCTTTTATTTTGAAACATTTGTACAATTTATTCAAGGTATTGGTCATTGTTAGCTACAACCTATCATTCTCGCAACACATGAATTCCAAGCCAAAAGAACTACTCATCTTTTGAGGCCAAGAACGAATGAAGCCAATATCGGATACTCTGTTCCAAAAAGAAGCATATCTCAGAGAGAGCATTCTGCATCGATCAAAACAAATAGCAGTCGAACGGGCCACGGTCTGGACTATAAAGCGATTGAGGCAAAACTTCCCTACCACTTCATTCCAAATAATTTTTAACAGATATTGCAACATGTGGCCGGGCATTGTCATAATGGAATATTACGCTTTAATTTCTGGCCGCATATTTGGTCAATATTCGCTTCACAAAAATCAGTTGCATTAAGTGCAAGTTTCCTGAGATGGTATGGCCACATTTCAGCAGTAATAATAGGTAAGACCCATTTGCTCCAACCAAATACTGAGCATTATTTTAGCGCCATGGATATTTTGCTCTGGTGTCGATTCGGATGGTTGGCCGGGCTTCACATACATCTCTTACGCTTCGAGTTATCATAATGGATAAATGTTTCATCACAGGTAATGATTCGGTGCAAAAATGATTTTCTTTTATAGCGTTTAAGCAATTCGTATGGTACCAAATTTCCCTGCTTTTGGATAATTCCTGCTGCTCGCAAACGTTTTGAACGGCAAGCTATGTGATTTATAATGAGCAGATTTTCATTGACTCTTAAGACAACCTTTCTTAAGAAGAATAAAAATAATAGTACTAAAATAAACAAATCTATAGAATCCTACAACTCGACGTACTTTTATTTAATGTCATGTAAAAGAAAAAGTATCCATTTCCCGTTTACTAACATCGTTAATTTACTGAGAGATCTTAATAGTTTCCTGTTAGTTAATTGGCGTATGGATTTTTTATTTGGCTTCTTCAGTTAAAATAAAATTGTATTTCTAGTATTTACCAATTTTACTACACTCGCTAAATACCCTTCTCACTGAAGTAATAGAAAAATATGAGATAATAGCTAATGTACAAAAACTACTAACCCTTAATGCTTACCAAATCCATGTCTGAATTTCTTTATTTACTTTACTATAATATATGAAAAAGATAGCAAAATACCATATTTTTAAAACAGATGTAAACATTTTTTTCTAATTAAACAAAAATTAACTCTTAATTTTCCTATTTTTCTTTATTCTCTAAAAATACAAACCAAATAACAGCGACCTTTAAAATGCGAAAAATAAAAACAACATCTTGCAATTTTGTTACCAAATTCTAGAAAAAAATCAACCAAAAGTTTAAAAACAACAACTGCAAAAAAGTTTTCATAAAACGATCTAAACATTTAGCAATGTGTATTTTTTTTGCACAAAAGTGTGTTGCCAACAACAAATGGTTGCTGGCAGCATTCAAAGGAAAACAAAACAATAAAAAATGTTTTAAAAAGAAGAAAAAATAAGTGAAACAAATCCTAAATTATTACAAATCAATTGTTACACACCCCCACTCAACAAAAGAACATCCTCTATTTCACACCCATCAAATAAGAGTTTTAGCCTTGAGTTGTAGAAAAATAAATACTACTAAATGTAAAAGTTTTGTTGGATGTAATTCGAATAGAAAATATGCTACACAAAGATTTAAATAGTCTTACATATTTATAAAATAATTACACATTCTACTCGTAGATCAATCATACAAAACAATTTTTTCAAAATTGTTTCTTTTAATTTATTAGCGAAAAATATTCTATAAGAAAAAATTCTTTTGGTGAAAAAAAAAAAATCGGAGTAAAAAATATTATTCCCGATTTTGACCAATTGTGGGTCCGACTTACTTTGACTTTATAACGCAACAGGTCTTAAAAATATATATTAGTGGATATCTATATTGTCTATATTAATAACTTAGTAATCGATATATAGATCGAAAATAGGTCAAAAATCGAGGTTGTCCTGTTTTTTTCCTTATATCTCAGCCATTTATGGGCCGATTGTGTCGATTGTACCGAGCCGGAAGAATTCCCGATATATTGATGTATGAATCGTGTATGTAAGTTAATTGGGGGCTAAGGAAAGTTGATTTCAACACACAGACGGACAGACAGACGGACAGAAGGACTGACAGACGGACATGGCTATACCGACTTCGCTACCTATAACGAGCCAGCAATATAGAAATTACAAAAGGAATGACAAACTTATTTATAGTACACACTTATATACCCTTGCCACTCATAGTGAATGGTATAAAAAGAGTACGGGTTGTATACTTAATATTTATCTAAATAAATATCACTCATACCACCAGTGCACTATAGTAAATTTCATCTATATTTGTGAACATAATTAATAACAGCAAAGCGACTGACTGGACCGATTCAATTGATTTTTTGGATTTTACCTTTCGAAAGCTTCTTTAACATTTTATGTATACTAACTCTAACAGAAGACAGATTCTTATGACTGGTCCTATTAATATTAATTGAAGTTTTTATATAGTGAATATTTCGGAATTTGGCAGGATAGAAATTTTTATTTTTTTTATTTTTGGAAAATTGACAGATTATACGAATGAATCACAGGTTTTTGGATAAAAATATGTTATATTTTTCAACATGTTCTTCTTTTAGCTCCTATACACATTGTCCAACGTTTCTCTTATTTTTTTAAATTCCTTCCAAAAAAATAAAATTTTGTCGAGGTCATCAAAATAAAAAAAAGAAATGGCTCGGCTAAAATCTTTTTTAGCCGAGCCATTTCTTCAGGTTTTGAATCATGAAATATTCACTCGGGGCCAAATCCAGAGAATAGGGCAAATAAGGGAGCAATTCGTAGCCTGATTCATGGAAACTGCACATGGTTGTACGATTACGTTTCATTATTCAAAATTAAAACCACTGAGCCATGTGAGATGCCTATAACGTCTGGCTAGATTTCTGTATAGAAATACAGCCAGTTACTGGCTAGATTTCTGTATAGAAATACAGCCAGTTACTGGCTAGATTTCTGTATAGAAATACAGCCAGTTACTGGCTAGATTTCTGTATAGAAATACAGCCAGTTACTGGCTAGATTTCTGTATAGAAATACAGCCAGTTACTGGCTAGATTTCTGTATAGAAATACAGCCAGTTACTGGCTAGATTTCTGTATAGAAATACAGCCAGTTACTGGCTAGATTTCTGTATAGAAATACAGCCAGTTACTGGCTAGATTTCTGTATAGAAATACAGCCAGTTACTGGCTAGATTTCTGTATAGAAATACAGCCAGTTACTGGCTAGATTTCTGTAAAGAAATACAGCCAGTTACTGGCTAGATTTCAGTATAGAAATACAGCCAGTTACTGGCTAGATTTCTGTATAGAAATACAGCCAGTTACTGGCTAGATTCCTGTATAGAAATACAGCCAGCTACGGGCTAGATTCCTGTATAGGAATACAGCCAGTTACTGGCTAGATTTCTGTACAGAAATACAGCCACTTACTGGCTAGATTTCTGTATAGAAATACAGCCAGTTACTGGCTAGATTTCTGTATAGAAATACAGCCAGTTACTGGCTAGATTTCTGTATAGAAATACAGCCAGTTACTGGCTAGATTTCTATATAGAAATACAGCCAGTTACTGGCTAGATTTCTGTATAGAAATACAGCCAGTTACTGGCTAGATTTCTGTATAGAAATACAGCCAGTTACTGGCTAGATTTCTGTATAGAAATACAGCCAGTTACTGGCTAGATTTCTGTATAGAAATACAGCCAGTTACTGGCTAGATTTCTGTATAGAAATACAGCCAGTTACTGGCTAGATTTCTGTATAGAAATACAGTCAGTTACTGGCTAGATTTCTGTATAGAAATACAGCCAGTTACTGGCTAGATTTCTGTATAGAAATACAGCCAGTTACTGGCTAGATTTCTGTATAGAAATACAGCCAGTTACTGGCTAGATTTCTGTATAGAAATACAGCCAGTTACTGGCTAGATTTCTGTATAGAAATACAGCCAGTTACTGGCTAGATTTCTGTATAGAAATACAGCCAGTTACTGGCTAGATTTCTGTATAGAAATACAGCCAGCTACGGGCTAGATTCCTGTATAGGAATACAGCCAGTTACTGGCTAGATTTCTGTATAGAAATACAGCCAGTTACTGGCTAGATTTCTGTATAGAAATACAGCCAGTTACTGGCTAGATTTCTGTATAGAAATACAGCCAGTTACTGGCTAGAATTCTGTATAGAAATACAGCCAGTTACTGGCTAGATTTCTGTATAGAAATACAGCCAGTTACTGGCTAGATTTCTGTATAGAAATACAGCCAGTTACTGGCTAGATTTCTGTATAGAAATACAGCCAGTTACTGGCTAGATTTCTGTATAGAAATACAGCCAGTTACTGGCTAGATTTCTGTATAGAAATACAGCCAGTTACTGGCTTGATTTCTGTATAGAAATACAGCCAGTTACTGGCTAGATTTCTGTATAGAAATACAGCCAGCTACGGGCTAGATTCCTGTATAGGAATACAGCCAGTTACTGGCTAGATTTCTGTATAGAAATACAACCAGTTACTGGCTAGATTTCTGTATAGAAATACAGCCAGTTACTGGCTAGATTTCTGTATAGAAATACAGCCAGTTACTGGCTAGATTTCTGTATAGAAATACAGCCAGTTACTGGCTAGATTTCTGTATAGAAATACAGCCAGTTACTGGCTAGATTTCTGTACAGAAATACAGCCAGTTACTGGCTAGATTTCTGTACAGAAATACAGCCAGTTACTGGCTAGATTTCTGTACAGAAATACAGCCAGTTACTGGCTAGATTTCTGTATAGAAATACAGCCAGTTACTGGCTAGATTTCTGTAAAGAAATACAGCCAGTTACTGGCTAGATTTCTGTAAAGAAATACAGCCAGTTACTGGCTAGATTTCTGTATAGAAATACAGCCAGTTACTGGCTAGATTTCTGTATAGAAATACAGCCAGTTACTGGCTAGATTTCTGTATAGAAATACAGCCAGTTACTGGCTAGATTTCTGTATAGAAATACAGCTAGTTACCGGCTAGATTTCTGTATAGAAATACAGCCAGTTACTGGCTAGATTTCTGTATAGAAATACAGCCAGTTACTGGCTAGATTTCTGTATAGAAATACAGCCAGTTACTGGCTAGATTTCTGTATAGAAATACAGCCAGTTACTGGCTAGATTTCTGTATAGAAATACAGCCAGTTACTGGCTAGAATTCTGTTTAGAAATACAGCCAGTTACTGGCTAGATTTCTGTATAGAAATACAGCCAGTTACTGGCTAGAATTCTGTTTAGAAATACAGCCAGTTACTGGCTAGATTTCTGTATAGAAATACAGCCAGTTACTGGCTAGATTTCTGTATAGAAATACAGCCAGTTACTGGCTAGATTTCTGTAAAGAAATACAGCCAGTTACCGGCTAGATTTCTGTAAAGAAATACAGCCAGTTACCGGCTAGATTTCTGTATAGAAATACAGCCAGTTACCGGCTAGATTTCTGTATAGAAATACAGCCAGTTACCGGCTAGATTTCTATATAGAAATACAGCCAGTTACCGGCTAGATTTCTGTATAGAAATACAGCCAGTTACTGGCTAGATTTCTGTATAGAAATACAACCAGTTACTGGCTAGATTTCTGTATAGAAATACAGCCAGTTACTGGCTAGATTTCTGTATAGAAATACGGCCAGTTACTGGCTAGATTTCTGTATAGAAATACAGCCAGTTACTGGCTAGATTTCCGTATAGAAATACAGCCAGTTACTGGCTAGATTTCCGTATAGAAATACAGCCAGTTACTGGCTAGATTTCTGTATAGAAATACAGCAAGTTACTGGCTAGATTTCTGTATAGAAATACAGCCAGTTACTGGCTAGATTTCTGTATAGAAATACAGCCAGTTACTGGCTAGATTTCTGTATAGAAATACAGCCAGTTACTGGCTAGATTTCTGTATAGAAATACAGCCAGTTACTGGCTAGATTTCTGTATAGAAATACAGCCAGTTACTGGCTAGATTTCTGTATAGAAATACAGCCAGTTACTGGCTAGATTTCTGTATAGAAATACAGCCAGTTACTGGCTAGATTTCTGTATAGAAATACAGCCAGTTACTGGCTAGATTTCTGTATAGAAATACAGCCAGTTACTGGCTAGATTTCTGTATAGAAATACAGCCAGTTACTGGCTAGATTTCTGTATAGAAATACAGCCAGTTACTGGCTAGATTTCTGTAAAGAAATACAGCCAGTTACTGGCTAGATTTCAGTATAGAAATACAGCCAGTTACTGGCTAGATTTCTGTATAGAAATACAGCCAGTTACTGGCTAGATTCCTGTATAGAAATACAGCCAGCTACGGGCTAGATTCCTGTATAGGAATACAGCCAGTTACTGGCTAGATTTCTGTATAGAAATACAGCCACTTACTGGCTAGATTTCTGTATAGAAATACAGCCAGTTACTGGCTAGATTTCTGTATAGAAATACAGCCAGTTACTGGCTAGATTTCTGTATAGAAATACAGCCAGTTACTGGCTAGATTTCTATATAGAAATACAGCCAGTTACTGGCTAGATTTCTGTATAGAAATACAGCCAGTTACTGGCTAGATTTCTGTATAGAAATACAGCCAGTTACTGGCTAGATTTCTGTATAGAAATACAGCCAGTTACTGGCTAGATTTCTGTATAGAAATACAGCCAGTTACTGGCTAGATTTCTGTATAGAAATACAGCCAGTTACTGGCTAGATTTCTATATAGAAATACAGCCAGTTACTGGCTAGATTTCTGTATAGAAATACAGCCAGTTACTGGCTAGATTTCTGTATAGAAATACAGCCAGTTACTGGCTAGATTTCTGTATAGAAATACAGCCAGTTACTGGCTAGATTTCTGTATAGAAATACAGCCAGTTACTGGCTAGATTTCTGTATAGAAATACAGCCAGTTACTGGCTAGATTTCTGTATAGAAATACAGCCAGTTACTGGCTAGATTTCTGTATAGAAATACAGTCAGTTACTGGCTAGATTTCTGTATAGAAATACAGCCAGTTACTGGCTAGATTTCTGTATAGAAATACAACCAGTTACTGGCTAGATTTCTGTACAGAAATACAGCCAGTTACTGGCTAGATTTCTGTATAGAAATACAGCCAGTTACTGGCTAGATTTCTGTATAGAAATACAGCCAGTTACTGGCTAGATTTCTGTATAGAAATACAGCCAGTTACTGGCTAGATTTCTGTATAGAAATACAGCCAGTTACTGGCTAGATTTCTGTATAGAAATACAGCCAGTTACTGGCTAGATTTCTGTATAGAAATACAGCCAGTTACTGGCTAGATTTCTGTATAGAAATACAGCTAGTTACCGGCTAGATTTCTGTATAGAAATACAGCCAGTTACTGGCTAGATTTCTGTATAGAAATACAGCCAGTTACTGGCTAGATTTCTGTATACAAATACAGCCAGTTACTGGCTAGATTTCTGTATATAAAATACAGCCAGTTACTGGCTAGATTTCTGTATAGAAATACAGCCAGTTACTGGCTAGATTTCTGTAAAGAAATACAGCCAGTTACCGGCTAGATTTCTGTAAAGAAATACAGCCAGTTACCGGCTAGATTTCTGTATAGAAATACAGCCAGTTACCGGCTAGATTTCTGTATAGAAATACAGCCAGTTACCGGCTAGATTTCTATATAGTAATACAGCCAGTTACCGGCTAGATTTCTGTATAGAAATACAGCCAGTTACTGGCTAGATTTCTGTATAGAAATACAACCAGTTACTGGCTAGATTTCTGTATAGAAATACAGCCAGTTACTGGCTAGATTTCTGTATAGAAATACGGCCAGTTACTGGCTAGATTTCTGTATAGAAATACAGCCAGTTACTGGCTAGATTTCCGTATAGAAATACAGCCAGTTACTGGCTAGATTTCCGTATAGAAATACAGCCAGTTACTGGCTAGATTTCTGTATAGAAATACAGCCAGTTACTGGCTAGATTTCTGTATAGAAATACAGCCAGTTACTGGCTAGATTTCTGTATAGAAATACAGCCAGTTACTGGCTAGATTTCTGTATAGAAATACAGCCAGTTACTGGCTAGATTTCTGTATAGAAATACAGCCAGTTACTGGCTAGATTTCTGTATAGAAATACAGCCAGTTACTGGCTAGATTTCTGTATAGAAATACAGCCAGTTACTGGCTAGATTTCTGTATAGAAATACAGCCGCCAGTTACTGGCTAGATTTCTGTATAGAAATACAGCCAGTTACTGGCTAGATTTCTGTATAGAAATACAGCCAGTTACTGGCTAGATTTCTGTATAGAAATACAGCCAGTTACTGGCTAGATTTCTGTATAGAAATACAGCCAGTTACTGGCTAGATTTCTGTATAGAAATACAGCCAGTTACTGGCTAGATTTCTGTATAGAAATACAGCCAGTTACTGGCTAGATTTCTGTATAGAAATACAGCCAGTTACTGGCTAGATTTCTGTATAGAAATACAGCCAGTTACTGGCTAGATTTCTGTATAGAAATACAGCCAGTTACTGGCTAGATTTCTGTATAGAAATACAGCCAGTTACTGGCTAGATTTCTGTATAGAAATACAGCCAGTTACTGGCTAGATTTCTGTATAGAAATACAGCCAGTTACTGGCTAGATTTCTGTATAGAAATACAGCCAGTTACTGGCTAGATTTCTGTATAGAAATACAGCCAGTTACTGGCTAGATTTCTGTATAGAAATACAGCCAGTTACTGGCTAGATTTCTGTATAGAAATACAGCCAGTTACCGGCTAGATTTCTGTATAGAAATACAGCCAGTTACTGGCTAGATTTCTGTATAGAAATACAGCCAGTTACTGGCTAGATTTCTGTATAGAAATACAGCCAGTTACTGGCTAGATTTCTGTATAGAAATACAGCCAGTAGTACTGGCTAGATTTCTGTATAGAAATACAGCCAGTTACTGGCTAGATTTCTGTATAGAAATACAGCCAGTTACTGGCTAGATTTCTGTATAGAAATACAGCCAGTTAATGGCTAGATTTCTGTAAAGAAATACAGCCAGTTACTGGCTAGATTTCTGTATAGAAATACAGCCAGTTAATGGCTAGATTTCTGTATAGAAATACAGCCAGTTACTGGCTAGATTTCTGTATAGAAAATACAGCCCAGTTAATGGCTAGATTTCTGTAAAGAAATACAGCCAGTTAATGGCTAGATTTCTGTATAGAAATACAGCCAGTTACTGGCTAGATTTCTGTATAGAAATACAGCCAGTTAATGGCTAGATTTCTGTATAGAAATACAGCCAGTTACTGGCTAGATTTCTGTATAGAAGTACAGCCAGTTAATGGCTAGATTTCTGTATAGAAATACAGCCAGTTACTGGCTAGATTTCTATATAGAAATACAGCCAGTTAATGGCTAGATTTCTGTATAGAAATACAGCCAGTTAATGGCTAGATTTCTGTATAGAAATACAGCCAGTTACTGGCTAGATTTCTGTATAGAAATACAGCCAGTTACTGGCTAGATTTCTATATAGAAATACAGCCAGTTAATGGCTAGATTTCTGTATAGAAATACAGCCAGTTACTGGCTAGATTTCTGTATAGAAATACAGCCAGTTACTGGCTAGATTTCTGTATAGAAATACGGCCAGTTACTGGCTAGATTTCTGTATAGAAATACAGCCAGTTACTGGCTAGATTTCCGTATAGAAATACAGCCAGTTACTGGCTAGATTTCTGTATAGAAATACAGCCAGTTACTGGCTAGATTTCTGTATAGAAATACAGCCAGTTACTGGCTAGATTTCTGTATAGAAATACAGCCAGTTACTGGCTAGATTTCTGTATAGAAATACAGCCAGTTACTGGCTAGATTTCTGTATATAAATACAGCCAGTTATTGGCTAGATTTCTGTATAGAAATACAGCCAGTTACTGGCTAGATTTCTGTAAAGAAATACAGCCAGTTACCGGCTAGATTTCTGTATAGAAATACAGCCAGTTACCGGCTAGATTTCTGTATAGAAATACAGCCAGTTACCGGCTAGATTTCTGTATAGAAATACAGCCAGTTACCGGCTAGATTTCTGTATAGAAATACAGCCAGTTACTGGCTAGATTTCTGTATAGAAATACAGCCAGTTACTGGCTAGATTTCTGTATAGAAATACAGCCAGTTACTGGCTAGATTTCTGTATAGAAATACAGCCAGTTACTGGCTAGATTTCTGTATAGAAATACAGCCAGTTACTGGCTAGATTTCCGTATAGAAATACAGCCAGTTACTGGCTAGATTTCTGTATAGAAATACTGCCAGTTACTGGCTAGATTTCCGTAATAGAAATACAGCCAGTTACTGGCTAGATTTCTGTATAGAAATACAGCCAGTTACTGGCTAGATTTCTGTATAGAAATACAGCCAGTTACTGGCTAGATTTCTGTATAGAAATACAGCCAGTTACTGGCTAGATTTCTGTATAGAAATACAGCCAGTTACTGGCTAGATTTCCGTATAGAAATACAGCCAGTTACTGGCTAGATTTCTGTATAGAAAATACAGCCAGTTACTGGCTAGATTTCTGTATAGAAATACAGCCAGTTACTGGCTAGATTTCTGTATAGAAATACAGCCAGTTACCGGCCAGACTTCTGTATAGAAATACAGCCAGTTACCGGCTAGATTTCTGTATAGAGATACAGCCAGTTACTGGCTAGATTTCTGTATAGAAATACAGCCAGTTACTGCTAGATTTCTGTATAGAAATACAGCCAGTTACTGGCTAGATTTCTGTATAGAAATACAAGCCAGTTACTGGCTAGATTTCTGTATAGAAATACAGCCAGTTACTGGCTAGATTTCTGTATAGAAATTACAGCCAGTTACTGGCTAGATTTCTGTATAGAAATACAGCCAGTTACTGGCTAGATTTCTGTATAGAAATACAGCCAGTTACCGGCTAGATTTCTGTATAGAAATACAGGCCAGTAACCGGCTAGATTTCTGTATAGAAATACAGCCAGTTACTGGCTAGATTTCTGTATAGAAATACAGCCAGTTACTGGCTAGATTTCTGTATAGAAATACAGCCAGTTAATGGCTAGATTTCTGTATAGAAATACAGCCAGTTACTGGCTAGATTTTCTGTATAGAA